>JAYESA010000003.1:145468249-145782598 GCA_036927795.1 Iris macrosiphon | reverse complement strand
ATATATATATATATATATATATATATATATATATATATATATATATATATATATATATATATATATATATATATATATATATATATATATATATATATATATATATATATATATATATATATATACATATATATATATATATATATATATATATATACATATATATATATATATATATATATATATATATATATATATATATATATATATATATATATATATATATATATATATATATATATATATATATATATATATATATATATATATATATATATATATATATATATATATATATATATATATATATATGTATATATATATTTATAACGTTGGTGGGGGGAGCTTACACAGGTTGGGTTAGTTTAACGGGTATGGATTTTATTTTATTTCTTTTTTATTTCTTTTCTTTTCTTTTTGTTTTTTATTTTATTTTTATATGTAGAAAATTCCCAAAAATTGTTAGATACTTGAAAAAATTTCTAGAAATTTATATTTCCTCCAACAAATAATTTATAACCAAATTTATATTAATTAAAAAGGTATTTACTAAATATTAATGAATATTTAATTAGTGAAATAAATCTATAAATTTTATTTTCTACTTAATATTATATTGGGAGCATGCAGGGGGTTTGAATAACTCAATTCGAGTATTATGTGCGTAATAGAACTAGTTAGGCTCATAACATAGATTTAGTTGGAAGCAATGGATTGGGGTGACGTGTTAAAATCATACACCACGACAAAATGGGTTAATTAATTACCGTTTTCTCGTAATTGTGTCACGAAAGTTGTGCGACCAAAACAAGGCATGTAATTACGAATTTGTGAGTGACAGTCATGGCAGGAGCCTAATTTCACTCGTCTAAGTCGAGCATGCTAGGTTGGTTGGAAGGGAAAGGCTAGTTTTGCACTCAAGATCTTAAAACCATGGTGGTTGGTTTTCAAAGTTTAATTAAATTATCAAATAAATATTAAAATAAAAAATTATTAATTACCGAACTAACCCTATATAAAAATTAGGGTGCTCACAATCTATCCACCTTAAAAGAATTGCGTCCTCGCAATTAAGAAAAATAAAATATAACTGGTCAGGAAAGGTTTGCTCCAGAAGAGATGACGCAGTTGCATGACATTTGTTGAAGCATGACACAAAGGATAAAGGGCCATGAACAAGAAAAATTTGAGAGAAAGGGTGAGAGTTTTGTTCAAGCAGAACACGTAGGGAAGCAATAAACAAAAACTTTTTTCCAAGGCAATTAGAGATGAGTAACTCAAGAGTAAAGGAGTCTGATTAGAACGAGGATCAACTACAGCTTCTGAAAACTTGGGTACCACTTACGTATTATTACCCTAGACTAACAAGTTCATGCTAACATAATACTATGTATAGGATAGGGAATGGAACTAACAGGCACATACTAAAGTATTACTAGGAATATTCGTTACTATAGCTGGCTATGATAAAACTAAATCTTACCCATATTCGCTACTCCTTGAGTCCGTGTCTCCTCCACTGTCACCGCAAAAGCCTGTCTACGTCCCTGTGGTGGTGCCCTCTGCTGTTGCTGGGCCTGTTGGAAGAGTACTTCCTGTGATGCCAAGGGTAGCCGCGGCTGATATCCTCCCGGTGCCGGTGGTCTGAATCCTCTATCTTCCGTCTGTGATTCTCCTGGTGCTGGATAAGCTGGTCGATGTGGCTTCTGGACTTGCTCTGGTGCTGGTAAAGTGGGTTGAAAAACTATCGGTGTTCCTCCCCGACGCTCAGGGTAATCCCTGGCTGAATGCTGAATGGATCCACAAGCTAAACATAATTCCAATTTACGTCTGCACTCTCTCTCAATATGACCTACCTTGCCACAGTGGTGACAAGTATGAAGGGATGGGGCTCGTGATACTGCTCTCTGTGGTGGACTCATCTGGGGTCGTTTTGCAGGCTCCCCGTGTGGTGCTCGAGCTGGTACTAATGCATTCAGTCTCTTCTGGCTGGACTCTCCTGTGGATACGCTCCATGCGTCGAGCTGCGGTAAGGGCATCTGTATGAGAAGTATGTGCAACATAGCCAATCTGTCTCTGTAGCTCAAAGCTCAGTCTGTCAAAGAATTTTTCTACCTTCTCTTCTTCTATCGGGATCAGTGAGAGTTGAATCAAGCATGATGCAAGTCAAGAAATTTATTCGAGTCCAATATAGAGGTCAAGAACGTATCAACATATGGATGAGATCCTATAAATTTATTCTTATCCTAATCGCATGCTTGTTTAATCTCTTAGTTTAAACCAAAGTAATACATTCGTGGACCTGCATGGGCTACCATAAAAACTATGTCACGTCCAGTCCCAAAATACCAAGGGACTAGCCACGTGACAATGGTCAGCTGCACAAATCCAATAGGCAAACCCAATTTAATGGACCCGTTAGAGTGCACTTAACCTGTAATACATATAAAATGGTCTACAAATACCTGTCACAGTCTATATATCTAATCTCATCCACAATAAGTAACAAAATCACAAAGAGACAAGTCCAGTCACAATAATATAAAATGATCTGTCCAACCAAAGAAATACAAATAATATCACGGGGAATAATCCGTTATCAAAATGGAAAGAAAAATAATTCCAAGTACAATATCCAGAAGTCAATACAAGATCAAATATCTAAGAACACTAAGCATAAATAATGAATGGTGAGAATACTGTGTGCTCAAGAGAAGTCCTCTGAAACAACCTCGTTCTCTGCAACATGTACGTCTCCAATAGTAGCACCAGCCCCGTAAACCTCGAGATAGCTCTCCTCGTTTACACATGGGGACATAATTCGGATCCAGGTCCTCAGGGGACATAGTAATGTACAATAAACACTCAACCCAAAATAAAATACAGTAAGTAAGAACAGATCCTTAGGGCAAGCTATGTAACCAGCTAAGTAAAATACAAATGAGAGCATCACTAGTACTCAGACTGAGACCACTATAGACTCTGTGTCGGGGAGCCTATAGCAGCAAGTAGTATCTCCTATGGCCAATAATGTGCCAAGCTTTGGTATTGAGACTAAAGCACCTTCAGTAACATAGTATATATATATAACATAATCTGCCTGTAGTATGTGTATCTCTCCCCATCTAATATAATCTCACATCTTATGTCCACAATGTCTCATGTCCATAACACGCAAGATTATGACCTCTAGCTAGTACAACGAGTCATAATAATATATATGTAATATGCAAGTCTCATATCACGAATCATGTAAGCCTGTACAGAATCACCACAAATAACTCAAAAAAGATTCTGTCACATAAAATAGTATCAAGTGTCCTATGGTATGACGTACTTGGTAAAGCAAGCACGTAAAAATATGATCGTGGAATCAACTCTCTAAGTGACGTTATACGACTTCGCGTACGGCGTCGACACCCGAATCTTGTTCGGACGCTAAGCAACGTCTCACGGTCCTAGGTTGAGCAGACACATCATAGGAATATATATAAAAAAAAATACAAGCATATAATATAATAGGATCAACTACAAGTTTGATAAGATACACTTGCCTGGGTTCTGAACTCCGTCAACTACTCATGGGAAAGTAGAATCTGCACGTACTCCTCCTGATGCTGAAACAAATATCACTAATATTCTCAGAATAGTTAAAATAGCTAGAATTGAGTACCCATAAGTCCAATTTGGACACATGAGCAAAATTGGCAGTTTTGGGTCAAAACGGGGTCCACATATGACCTACTTTGCACCAAAAATTATACAAAAAATAAAGTTTTCCAAATTCATCAAACTTAGTGTTTACAAGTCCAGAACGATGATACAAACCCAACAGAACTTTCAGAACTGGATTTTGATGAACCGATCACGAAATCGTCCGTCAAGTGGAACCGTGGGGCCCACGAAACGATATTTCGTCAACGTTCTCAGATTTGAACCAAACCTGGGTCACAGGACCAGCGTAATACTGTGAATCCAATGGCATAAGTTATGTTGTGAATCGACAAATACACATAGGTGGACATCTACAGCCAGGCTTCGCTACTTGAGAAAGATTGATGCCTCTAGGAGAGACATAATTGACTGCATTGATCTCAGTTGCTACGCCACCCACAGAATTTAAAGAACCTGATCGGCTCATATGTGGCCTTGAATTAGCACTTTTCGTGCATGAGAGTTTTATCTCGCACGGCTCCTAAGTGATAAAAGAAAGAAGATGAGTTCTTCTTTCTTTTTTGATTACCTTCCTCACGTAAAGTTATGGCGAGGTATCGAAATAAGCCAATACGGTACTTTTTGGCCGATATGCGTTGATTTAGACGTGCACACAAGTCCAAATCAAGTTTCACAAAATTTTATACGTCCGCGTTTACGTTATGCACCTTTCGGTTCAATTTCCATGCTACGACGTGGCCTCATTTTGCGGAACGCACCCCGTATCACGAGATTTTGGGTTCTTTAAAACTAAGTTTTTCAAACGTTTTGAAACCAGAATAATTTAACCATTAAAGCAAACTAATAAAAACTAAAAGAACAGTAAAAATCTTGGTTATATTGTAATGAAGTTCTTTCAATTATATTTTGAAAATAATTAACGAGTTGGTAGAAAATTGCACATGAATAGGGGTACTTGGACTGAATTTTTGAACTGTTGTTGAACAATTTTTCGGCCAACTTTCGGTCGATTTTTCGATCAAACCCGGGTGCCTAAATTCATTCCACTTGAAGAAAATTCTAGGTGGTTAGGTTGTGAACATACCAGTGAAATTGAAACATAAAACGGACGAGCGAGGAGGGCGAAAGCACCGCGCGAAGGGGGGCCGCAAGGCTGCTGTTGTTGTGCTCGTGGCGGCGCTGCGGGCGGTCGTCGTGGGTGGTCGGGGTCTGACACGGGTGATTGTGGAGGTGGTGTGGTTTAGGGTTAAGGTTTAGTATGTTTATATATATATATATATATATATATATATATATATATATATATATATATATATATATATATAACATGGGGGGGGGGGGACTTACATGGGTTGGGTTAGGTTAGCGAATATGGGTTTGGGTTTTATTTTATTTATTTATTTATTTTTATTTATTTATTTTCTTTTCTTTTCATTTTGTTTTTATTTCATATTTATTTGTAGAAAATTTCCAAAAATAGTTAGATGCTTGGGAAAAATTCTAGAAATTTACATTTCCTCCGACAAATAATTTACAACTAAATTTATATCAATTAAAAATATATTTACTAAATATTAATAAATATTTATTTAGTTAAATAAATCCATAAATTCTATTTTCTACTTAATATTATGTTGGGAGCATGCAGTGTAAACACCCTGATTTTTTTAGAATTTAAAATTTAAATTTATTTGATATTGATATTCTGAAAATATTATGATTAAAGGAGAATTTTTTATTTATTTTTAGCTAATTATAATATTTAATATTTATGGATTTATAATTATGTGTATTTAAATAATTATTAATATAGTGTAAAAAATATATTTTTGGGTGTATAACTATTATTGGTATTGTATAATTTTTCTGGAATTTATTAAGGTCCAAAACTATTTTTAATGGCCATATACATACATATATGTATATATAGATTAATTAATAATAATTAAACCAAACTAAACCAAATCGGATCTGACCCGATACCCTAAACCCGCTAACCCGACCCGGACCTGAACCCCGCATCCAAAACCCAACACAGACCCGCTTACTTCCCCTCCATATAACGCTACAGTAATCCCCGCAGCCCGCGACCTCCTCCCTTCCCTTTAACGGCCGACCCGACCCCTTCCCATCCCTGTAACTCCCTCCCCTTCACCCTATATAAATTCTAACCAAGCTGACCACCACCACCACCATTTTCTCTTCTATTCATGATGAGCCACCGCCGACATCGACCGCCGGACCGTCGTCGCAAGCCGCCGAGAGAAGGCCGTCCAATTCACGATCAGCATCACACAACGAGGTACCCATCTTCTCGCCCATGTATCTTCCTACAAAATATACCTAACAGCGATCTGTCGAGTCCTATACGAAGATTACATGACCCCCCTTGAACCCTGTATAATTAGTTTAGTGTATTGTGTCCTGTGTCGATCATAAATCGTGACGCAAAACAGAAAAATGACTTATTTTTAGGAACAGAAACTGTCCCAAGTACGCGTGTTTGAGTTCTGTTATCTTCATAATGGCACGTGATACTAAAATTCTACTTGTACAATAATTTAGACAACATAACCGAATTTTAAGCTCTTCAATTAGTTTATTTTATTGTTGATTATGCTGTGATTTATTTACTGTTGAATTATGTCAAAAACTTGGTTTCTTAAATCCGAATTTTTCCGAAACGGGGTGCGTTCCGCAAAACGAGGTGACTTTATCGTGTGCAAATTATATCAAAAGGCGCATATCATTAATGCGACATGTGAGATTTCATAAAAGTTAATTTGGATGTGCGTGCACATCGGAATCAACGCGTATCCATCAAAAAGCTTTGTATCGACCTATTCTGACACTTGTCATAATTTTGTGTGTGCTTATCGTTTCATAATGAAAATTGCACCATCGGATTCACAGCGTTATGCTGGTCATGTGACCCAAGTTTGGTTCAATTCTAAGAATGTTGACGAAATACCATTTTATGGGCCCAACGGTTCCACTTGAAGGACGATTTCGTGACCGGCTCATCGGAATCCAGTTTTGAAAGTTCTATTGGATTCGTATTATTATTCTGGACTAGTAGATACTAATTTTGATGATTTTGAATAACTTTATCTTCGGCATATTTTCGGTGCGAAGTGGGCCACATGTGGACCCCGCTTTGACCCAAAACTGTTAATTCTGCCCTTGTGTCCAAATTGGACTTATGGGTAGTGAATTCTAGCTATTTCAAGTATTCTGAGAATAATGGTGATGTTTGTTTCAGCATCCGAATGTGTACGTGAAAATTTCACTTTTACATGAGCAGTTGACGGAGTTTAGAGCCCAGGCAAGTGTACCTTGCCAACTTGCAGTATATACTATAATATTATTTGCTTGTATTATTTATATATACTTCTGTGATGTACATGTTCAACCTAGGACCATGAGATATTGCTTAGTATCCGAACAAGATTCAGTTGTCGATGCCGTACGCGGAGTCGTGTAACGTTACTTAGAGAGTTGATTCCAGGATCCTATATTTTTCCGTGCTTGCTTTACCAAGTACGTCATACCATAGGACACTTAACACTATTTTATGTAACAAAATCTTTCTTAAATAATTCATGGTGATTCTGTATAGGCTTACAGGATTTCGTGATATGAGACTTGCATATACATAGATATCATTATGACTCGTTGTACTAGCTAGAGGTCATGATCTTACGTGATATAGATATGAGACGTCGTGGACATGAGATGTGAGGTTACATTGGGTGGGAAGAGACACACCATACTACAAGCTGATTATGTTTATATATATATATATATATATATATATATATATATATATATATATATATATATATATACTACATTACTAGAGGTTCCTTAGACTCTAGCTTTGGCATATTTATTGGCCGTTCGAGATATTACTTACTGCTATGGGCTCCCCGACAACTAGCATGTAGTAGTTTCAGCCTGAGTACGAGTGATATCCTCATGTGCATATCACTTAGATGGTTACATTAGTTTACTCTTGAGTATGTGGCATTATACTATTTTATTTTGGCATGCTGTTTCTTGTACCTTGTTACATCCCTCTGAGGACCTGATCCCTTGCCAGTTTTACAGCATAGACCATTGTGGAGCTTGCTTGGAGTTGCTGATGTGTGTTGCTTTGTCTTGCAGGCATTGGTTCCAGGTACTTCTATCATTTCTATCGGAGTTATGGTTATTTATTCTTATTGTCTATTCATCTGTTGATGTAGCATAGTTTTATAGACTCAAACTCCTTTCTCGAGTCTATTCGAGCTTATGTGTTACTGGAGGCTGACATTAGCACATGTAGTTCATTCTTGATACTTTGTTATTTGTGTGGATTGAGACAGATATTTTCAGTATTCTTAGATAGTTACCCTTATTATACAGCTTATATGTATTCGAGTCGGACCAGAGTCTGGTCGAATGTGTAGCTTACATGTTACGTATTCCTAGTCCTACGTATTTTTGGAACTTGGGTCTTACATATTTTTGTGGTGGCCCATGCAGGTCCTGATTAAATCATTTTGATTACTTTCTAGTATCGAGCGAGCCTGTAATCAAGATTAACAGTATTAGTATCTCAATCCACAACTGATTTTAAAATTTCTTAGCAATTGATTATCACCCTTGGACTTCATAATTGTACTCTTTTATTTCCCTCGAAATTATTATTATTGTTTATCATCTCTCCTTATTTCAGAGAGATGGACGTTCGTGCACGGTGTTTCCTCCAAAAGCAGATCCTTGTCAAAGCGGAAGAAGACATGATGGATATAAATTTTTGAAGACGGTTACCCTTAGTAGGATAGGTAGATAGATTATTCCTATATGCTAGAGCTAGTGTAGATTATTAGCATGAGAATTGAATATGGTATCAGAGGCCTAGAACTAATAAAACCTTACCCTTGCTTAAGGTAGCAAGTAATTTAGAAGTATTGGAAGATAGGAAAGAGGGTTTGATTCTAATGCACTAGAATACTTTATGGAATACATATCTAGATGCTAGAGATTAGATATGGCTCATGATGGTGATACAAGAAATTGTATTATGACCTTAAAAAATTGGAACCTTACGTAGCAGGTCATAGTGGTTAAATTTCTAGTTGTCTTGTGACTTTTAGTATCAAAATTAGATCTTATGACCCTCTTAAATTATTGATGACTGTATGTCTGGACTAAATAGATAGGTAGATTTCTAGATGTTTGAGTAATTAAATAACTCAAGTACTAAAGTATAGCTTTCGAAATCAAACTAGATGTACTTGATTAATTGGTGTCAGTGTTAATTGAACAAGTAAAGTTCTACCCTTGATTACTTGGGTAGATAAGCTAGTATCTGTGATAGAGCAAATAGGTTAAAGAATAAGAGTTTTTATAGATGTTATAGTTTTGAGTTAGATAGTGAATTGCCTATAAATAACAAGCTATAACAAGATGGTAACAATGTAGTTTGGATGAAGGGTATACATGGAATAAACAAGAAAAATTCTCAGGCTCAAGGTGAAGAAGGTAAAATGGTAACAAGAAAAGATTCAAGAGAAGTACATGACCTTGAGCATTTTTCTAGGAAGGACTGAAGATTTATCACTCGGTAATTGCCTAGAAGATCTATACTACGAAGTAGAAAGTACTGGATCATGATTGGCGAAGCTTAAAGTTGAAAACAAGATTAATATACTAAAAGGATATGAAGGTGAGTAGGAAATAAATGATAAAGAAAAGATATTATGGTCGCATAATCCAAGGAGAAGGGATTGTGGTATGGACTTGAGGAATAATTATTTTAGTATTTATGAATTGTAATGCTTTTAAAGTTTTGAGAATTTAGTGTGAGTAAATTTTTTTAAGAAATTAAACATAGGTTCAGAATCACATACTGACTTGATAGTTATTCTGTAGAGGATTATCACAAGACCCTTAGAGTATAGATTTACACATGGTAGGGAAGTGTATATGGAAGATGAAAGTCTTATAGGAATGATATCTGAATATCATGGGTTACACATAAACTGATTAAGGCCAGGAATTTAGTTGTTGACCAATAGGGTCTGAGCTAACTGGACCTGCTTCACTCATGACCCAGCTGTTACGCCCAAATATATATTCCCATGCTCCATATAGACCCCATAATATTCGTGACATACCTCCTTCTAAAAAAACCTATACTTAAATATTCAATACCATTGCAATTAAATTGAATTGTACATCGGTAACCCAATTACCCTAACCATCGATATACCCGTATCCCATTCATGCCAACCTATGTCTATGACACTTGTGTTGCATTAAATTAAACTCCTTGTACTCTTTACATAATACTAAATACCTTAATGAGTTACATCACCTTTTGACGCTCATTGTTGAACCATTCATCGACATCCATGATATGCAATGAACAACATTTCGGTACCATCTCATCCTAGTTGTATTTGGCTATGATATTTTCTATTGTCTTGTAGATTCATGACCTAATTAGAAGCAAGAAGAACAGGTAAAACTTTCTTTATAGAGTTATTAACTCATTAACGCCATGGTAGTACCAAGATTTCCTTTGATATGCTGTGACAACGGTCGCAAAATTCTTACCATCTCGATCCCTCCTTGAAGTTAGACTTTCTAAAAATCCTTAGAAATATGATCATGACTATAGTTTCTGCGGCCAACTTTATTCTTATAAGTTGGGTAGAGCCTTGATTAAGTGTACCCTTATTCTTAGAATGCAACGTCAAACTAGGACTCAATTTGGTAATTGCGCCACCATCTTTAGTTCAACCTTGCTTAACTAAAATCTTTTCTACTATGTTTATTTTTAATTTCGATGACAAATTTTTTATAAGCTGGGTAGATTGTAAACACCCTAATTTTTTTAGAATTAAAATAAATTTATTTAATATTGGTATTCTAAAATTATTGTGATTAAGGAAGATTTTTTTTTATTTTTAGCTAATTATAATATATAATATTCATAGATTTATAATTATGTGTATTTAATTAATTATTAATATAGTATAGAAAATATATTTTTAGGTGTATAACTATTATTGGTGTATTGTATAATGTTTTGGAATTTATTGAGGTCCAAAACTATTTTTAATGGCCATATACATACATATATGTATATAGAGATTAATTAATAATAATTAAACCAAACCAAACCAAACCAAACCGGATCTCAAACCCGATACCCTAAACCCGATAACCTGACCCGTACCCGAAACCCGCATCCAAAACCCAACCCAGACCCGCTCACTTCCCCTCCCTATAACCACTATAGTAACCCCCGCAGCCCGCGACCTCCTCTCTTCCCCTCCCCGTCAACGGCCGATCCGACCCCTTCCCATCCCTGTAAATCCCTCCCCTTCACCCAATATAAACACCAACCTAGACGACCACCACCACCATCATCTCCTTTTCCATTCCTGATGAGCCACCGCCGACGTCGACTGCCGGACCGCCGTCGCAAGCCGCCGAGAGAAGGCCGCCCAATTCACGATCAGCAGCACACAACGAGGTACCCATCTTCTCGCCCATGTATCTCCCAGCACAGTAGACCTAACAGTGACCCGTTGAGTCCTATGCGAAAATCACATGACCTCCTTGAACCCTGTGTAATTAGTTTAGTGTATCGTGTCCTGTGTCGATCGCAAATCGCGAGCAAAATAGGAAAAAAATAACTTATTTTTAGGAACAGAAACTATCACAAGTTCACGTGTTTGAGTTCCATTATCTTCATAACGGCATGTGATACTAAAATTCTACTTGAACAGTAATTTAGACAATATAATCGAGTTTTAAGCTCTTCAATTAGTTTATTTTATTGTTGATTATGCTGTAATTTATTTACTGTTAATTATGTCAAAATTTTGGTTTATTAAACCCAATTTTTTCTGAAATGGGGTACGTTCCGCTAAACGAGGCAACTTCATAGTGTGTAAATTATACCGAAAGGTGCGTATCATCAACGCGGACGTATAGAATTTTGTGGAAGTTGATTTGGATGTGCGTGCACACCGGAATCAACGGGTATCCGTCGAAAAGTCTCGTATCGACCTGTTCTGACACTCGTCATAATTTTGTGTGTACTTGTCATTTCGCAACAAAACTTGCTCCATCGGATTCAAAGTGTTACGTTGTGTTTGTGCCCCAAGTTTGGTTCGATTCTATGAACGTTGATGAAATACTGTTTTGTGGGCCCCACAGTTCCAATTGACGGACGATTTTGTGACCGCTTCATCGAAATCCAGTTCTGGAAGTTCTGTTGGATTTATATCATCATTCTGGACTTGTAGACACTAATTTTGATAAATTTGAATAACTTTATCTTTGCCATATGTGGACCCCGCTTTGACCCGAAACTGTCAATTTTGTCCATGTGTCCAAATTGGACTTATGGGTAGTCAATCCTAGATATTTCAAGTATTCTTAGAATAATAGTGATGTTTATTTTAGTATCCGAATACGTACATGGAGATTCTACTTTTAAAGGAGCAGTTGACGGAGTTCAAAGCCCAGGCAAGTGTACCTTGCCAACTTGCAGTAGATCCTGTGATATTATTTGCTTGTATTCTTTCTATATATTTTTATGATGTACCTGTTCAACCTAGGACCGTGAGACATTGCTTAGCGTCCGAATAAGATTCGGGTGTCGACGCCGTACGCGTAGTCGTGTAACGTCACTTAGAGAGTTGATTCCACGATCCTATATTTTTACGTGCTTGCTTTACCAAGTACGTCATACCATATAATATTTGACACTATTTCATGTGACAAAATATTTCTTGAATAATTCATGGTGATTCTGTATAGGCTTACAGGATTCGTGATATGAGACTTGCATATACATAGATATCATTATGACTCGTTGTACTAGCTAGAGGTCATGATCTTACGTGATATGGACATGAGACGGGAGGTTACATTGGGTGGGGAGAGACACACCATACTACAGGCTGATTATGTTTATATATATATATATATATATTACTGGAGGTGCCTTAGACTCTGTCTTTAGAATATTTGCTGGCCCTTCGAGATATTACTTGCTACTATGGGCTCCCCGACACATAGCCTGTAGTAGTTTCAGCCTGAATACGAGTGATGTACTCACGTGCATATCACTTAGATAGTTACAGTAGTTTACCCTTGAGTATGTGGCATTATACTATTTTATTTTGGCATGTTGTTTCTTGTACCTTATTACGTCCATCTGAGGACCTGGTCCCTTGCCAGTTTTGCAGCATATACTGTTGTGGAGCTTGCCTGGAGTTGTTGATGTGTGTTGCTTTGTCTTACAGGCATTGGTGCCAAGTACTTCTATCATTTTTACCGGAATTATGATTATTTATTCTTATTGTCTATTCATCTGCTGATGTAGCCTAGTTTTATAGACTCAAACTCCTTTCTCGAGTCTATTCGAGCTTGTGTGTTACTGGCGGACGACTTTAGCATATGTAGTTCATTCTTGATACTTTGCTCTTTGTGTGGATTGAGACATAGATATTTTTAGTATTCTTAGATAGTTACTCTTATTATACAGCTTATACGTATTCGAGTCGGACCAGAGTCTGGTCGAATGCATAGTTGACATGTTACGTATTCCTAGTCCTACGTATTTTAGGACTAGGGCATTACATACAGGGGATTCGAATAACACAACTCGAGTGTCATATGCGTAATATGACCAGTTAGGCTCATAGCATGAATTTAGTTGGAAGCAATGGGTTGGGGTAGCGTGTTAAAATCGTACGCCACGACAAAATGGGTTAATTAATCATCGTTTTCTCGTAATTGTGTCACAAAAGTTGTGTGACCAAAACAAGGCATTGGATTACGAATTTGTGAGTGACAGTCAGGGCAGGAGCCTAATTTGACTCGTCTAAGTCAAGCATGCTAGGTTGGTTGGAAGAAAAGGCTAGTGTTGCACTCAAGATCTTTAAACCATGGTGGTTAGTTTTCAAAGTTCAATTAAATTATCGAATAAATATTAAAATAAAAATATTATTAATTACCGAACTAACCCTATAAAAAAATTAGGTTGCTCACAGGTCCGCTGCTATTGGATAGATTTAATTAGTTATGGAAAGATTGAGTCATTAATTTAAATCCGATATTTATGGAATTTAAATTTAATTTATTCCAATCATATAGGATTTAAATTTATTCTTGTGGGATTTGAATTTAATTCAAATCAACCATATGAGATTTAAATTTAATTCATTCCAATCTTGTGAGATTTGAATTAAATTCATTCCATTCTTTTTGAAATTAATGAGCGGTCAGGTTACTCTATAAATACTCTCTTTGTGACTACATTGATGACTTACTTCGAAATAGAAGAGAAGAAGAGAGTTGCTACAACCACCATTGCAGTCCAGGAAGTTCGTGCGAGTCCAAACAAGAAGGTGACAGCGAGCGTTCCAGAAGTTCTACATTAAAATGTTGGTTCCTGGGAGCAGATCGTATAGGGTCAAATCTTGCTTTGAGCAATAATGATCTTCATCACCCCGACAAGCATTATTTATTCTTCTTCATCATCTTCTCTTCTGCAAGTTGTAAACTCAGTTCTGTCCGTGTGTAACTGCGATTACAAAAAAGAACGAGAAGATAGTTTTCTCTGATTCTTTTATTATCTTGTTTCAAGTTGTAATCAGATTCTATATATAATTTCTTGTTGGATCGAGAAATATGAGAAAGAAAACTCTTGTGTGAACTCATGATCTCGACTTCAACTTATGTTCTACCATCTTTGATTAAGCCTCGGGACTAACACAATATTGCGTCTATTAGAGGTTTACAGTCACCTTCTATGATGGTTCGAGATAATGATTTTTGTCTGCAGATTTTCAGAGCGAGACGTATTCCCATAGCTTCTGCTTCCATAGGGGATCCTCCTTGCTGATATTGCTAGAGAGCACCCCAAAGACTGTCATCCCTATCTCTGAGGACAGCAACAGCTGCCATCTTTTTATCTACGAAAGCTCCATCATAATTTAACTTTCATATGCTATCTAGTGGTGGTTTCCATGTGGAATTTGGTTGTTGCTGATGTAACACCCCGTTCCGTTCTAACGGACTCCCGTTTCAAACGACAATAGTGCAGCTGTCCCGACCCGCTTTGCCTCAAAGAGAATGCAAAGGATATCCAGACTTGTCCTTACAGGAATTCAGCTTAGGCTTTCAGAGGCTCGCTCGGCGTATCGCTCTACCGAAGCGAATCATCGCTAAGGTGGGTGGCTATGGTAAACTTGTCTTTGCTTAGCCAGCACACATAAAATCTAGAATATTCATGCTAGTCGCTAGGTGAATCACCCCCTGCATGCTAATAAATTCAACGCACATAGCTAAGAGAATAATCCTAACTTGTATTGCTTATGCTAGAACATGGAAATGAAATACTGCTTTTATTCAGACCCTCGCATGCTAAGTCCCTAACGGTTTCATCTTTCGGCTTACCTTCGGATCCGAGCAACGTGCCTGCTTATGTTTCTTAGAAACGCATGCTTGTCTGTTTGAATGTTGCCTTGTTTTCATCCAAACCCCGGAAGACTACTAAGTAGTCGTTCTGTGCCTGAATAAACCTGCAAGTATCCGGGACCGTTAGGTCACCCAAGGCAGCCCCGAACCAGGGGAATGCATCAAGGCAAAGCCACTCACTGAACAATAAATCAAGATCCAAGTACTCGTGTTCCGGTACACTCGTGTTCTCGTGTATTTCGTGTACTCGTGTTGCCTGAGATTGGCCAAATGAATCACGTACTCGTGTTGCCTGAAATTGGATTGACCCTGACTTGCATGTCGCAGACAACTCGGAAACGAGGTATAGTTCCACGGACGGTCACCGGGGCACTGGGGCCGCTCCGATCCGGATGAAACTTCAAGTGTGGTCCATCGTGTGCAGGCGAGTGGTTTGTAGCATATCGTGTACTTGGTTGCATTCCACTTGGCCTAGGACCACATCATGGGTAGTCTATCGTGTGCTGGCGAGAGTGTTTGTAGCATATCGTGTACTTGGTTGCATTCCCTCTTGGCCTTGGACTACTTCGTGTGCGATCATCGTGTGCAGGAGAGATGGTTAGTAGCGCCTCTTGTACTTTCGTTGTGTTCCATTCTCGTCTGCGATCGGTCCTTTATGGCTATGCCAGCGACTCGTGTTCATATAGATAAGTCATCCTCGCTTAGCGGCTATCCGCGTGCGAGTCACTGCATCGCATCAAGAAACAACTGAACACCTGAATGATCTGTTATAAACGACCCTCGTGTTTGCATATGATATGCCTCCTGAATGTTATACTTGCCCGTGCTTGAATTAACAATGTTTGCCTCAATGTTTACCTTGGACAGGGAAGGAGATGGTAAGTTGGTAAGTCTCGCCGTGTTTTCTCTCATGTTGCACGGCGCACTGCCCGACACGTTAGGCTATTCAAATATTGTATGAAACTGATCCTAAGGCAACTAGAAAGACAACTTAATAGTTGGTGCACGGAACTTATATTACATGTTTGGATTTGTCGAGCGGGCGAGTAGCTTCCCCACCAGTGCATTCAATGTACTGATAATCCACCAGTTTGTGTGCAGGGTACGGAAGAACCTCGTTCGGTACGGATGCCTCCTTCGTGCGTGCTAAGGCCAGGAGTTCCCTCTGAAGCCTTGCAATGGTGCGTCCGGGACAGAAGCACATATACAAGACATAATGTTGGAACATAGCCCGAACTCGCCTGGACATCGCCTGTACAATCATTCCACAGTTGTAGCCACTTGGCACGCTTTTACTGTTTCAGAGAGAGAGGCTTGAGCGACTTGTAATCTCGGCTATACGCCGCCTGTAACACATGTTATATCAATAAAAGAATTGTTTTACTTCAAACTTGTGTTTCAATGCTTCCGCTATATTGTCGACTCAGTGAACCTGTTACCAAATCGCTTTGCGTTCATGACTCCGCTGCACTCGGACAATCTGTGCGACTCAGTGGCTTAGAACTCTTATCGCCAGCCAATGAATCACGGCCTTGCACGGCGCGGTTCACGTTCGTGCGGCATCACGCCCGGATGGGTCAAGCGATCGTTCCGCGGGAGCACTGGCGAGGGTGATTCCCGCCTAGCGGGAACGGCCGATTGCCTGCAGGAGATCGGGGCGTGACATAGTGGTATCAGAGCCTGGCTTTTACGCCTTTGGACTTCAATTCGATATCTCTGTTTCGAAAGCTCGTTCGTGGGTTATGTGCACGCTCTCTCTCAATGCCTCGATGGGATGTTCCAACAATAAGTCTAAATACTTTCAAAATGCGTTTTGAATAATATGCTTGCTTGTATGTTATTGTGCTGCGAGTGGCCTTTGTGCCAACCTGTGCGAACCCTTGAGAGTATCGCAGTAGCTTGTCCGGTTTTCACTAACCCTAAGTTTGGTTGAATGCATCTATTCGAGGGACGCCTTGAACTAGTGCACCATCCAAGACTTAAGGAAATGTGAAACTCGAGTGCTAAGACTTCGCTATCACTAAGCTAGTTGACGTGCTCACGCTAGAGGGGCCCTTCGAAAGTGCGCACGATCCAGTCTAAGCGATATGCTGATTTCGACGCTTGTGCAAGTGAATATCCAAATAAAACAAGTACAACGACTTGTCTAGGATTACCTCAACCCTAGATTACTGCTTGTCCTCAGTAAGTCTCGAGGATGAGACTTTTTTCTGGGTTGGGTAGGATGTAACACCCCGTTCCGTTCTAGCGGACTGCCGTTTCAAACGGCAATAGTGCAGCTGTCCCGACCCGCTTTGCCTCAAAGAGAATGCAAAGGATATCCAGACTTGTCCCTACAGGAATTCAGCTTAGGCTTTCAGAGGCTCGCTCGGCGTATCGCTCTACCGAGGCGAATCATCGCTAAGGTGGGTGGCTACGGTGAACTTGTCTTTGCTTAGCCAGCACACATAAAATCTGGAATATTCATGCTAGTCGCTAGGTGAATCACCCCCTGCATGCTAATAAATTCAACGCACATAGCTAAGGGAATAATCCCAACTTGTATTGCTTATGCTAGAACATGGAAATGAAATACTGCTTTTATTCAGACCCTCGCATGCTAAGTCCCTAACGGTTTCATCTCTCGGCTTACCTTCGGATCCGAGCAACGTGTCTGCTTATATTCCTTAGAAACGCATGCTTGTCTGTTTGAATGTTGCCTTGTTTTCATCCAAACCCCGGAAGACTACTAAGTAGTCGTTCCGTGCCTGAATAAACCTGCAAGTATCCAAGACCGTTAGGTCACCCAAGGCAGCCCCGAACCAGGGAAATGCATCAAGGCAAAGCCACTCACTGAACAATAAATCAAGATCCAAGTACTCGTGTTCCGGTGCACTCGTGTTCTCGTGTATTTCGTGTACTCGTGTTGCCTGAGATTGGCCAAATGAATCACGTACTCGTGTTGCCAGAAATTGGATTGACCCTGACTTGCATGTCGCGGACAACTCGGAAACGAGGTATAGTTCCACGGACGGTCACCGGGGCACTGGGGCCGCTTCGATCCGGATGGAACTTCAAGTGTGGTCCATCGTGTGCAGGCGAGTAGTTTGTAGCATATCGTGTACTTGGTTGCATTCCACTTGGCCTAGGACCACATCATGGGTAGTCTATCGTGTGCTGGCGAGAGTGTTTGTAGTATATCGTGTACTTGGTTGCATTCCCTCTTGGCCTTGGACTACTTCGAGTGCGATCATCGTGTGCAGGCGAGATGGTTCGTAGCGCCTCTTGTACTTTTGTTGCGTTCCATTCTCGTCTACGATCGGTCCTTTATGGCTATGCCAGCGACTCGTGTTCATATAGATAAGTCATCCTCGCTTAGCGGCTATCCGCGTGCGAGTCACTGCATCGCATCAAGAAACAACTTAACACCTGAACGATCTATTATAAACGACCCTCGTGTTTGCATATGCTATGCCTCCTGAATGTTATACTTGCCCGTGCTTGAATTAACAATGTTTGCCTCAATGTTTACCTTGGACAGGGAAGGAGATGGTAAGTTGGTAAGTCTCGCCATGTTTCCTCTCATGTTGCACGGCGCACTGCCCGACACGTTAGGCTATTCAAATATTGCATGAAACTGATCCTAAGGCAACTAGAAAGACAACTTAATAGTTGGTGCACGGAACTTATATTACGTGTTTGGATTTGTCGAGCGGACGAGTAGCTTCCCCACCAGTGCATTCAATGTACTGATAATCCACCAGTTTGTGTGCAGGGTGCGGGAGAACCTCGTTCGGTGCGGATGCCTCCTTCGTGCGTGCTAAGGCCAGGAGTTCCCTCTGAAGCCTTGCAACGGTGCGTCCGGGACAGAAGCACATATAGAAGACATAATGTTGGAACATAGCACGAACTCGCCTGGACATCGCCTGTACAATCATTCCACAGTTGTAGCCACTTGGCACGCTTTTACTGTTTCAGAGAGAGAGGCTTGAGCGACTTGTAATCTAGGCTATACGCCGCCTGTAACACATGTTATATCAATAAAAGAGTTGTTTTACTTCAAACTTGTGTTTTAATGCTTCCGCTATATTGTCGACTCAGTGAACCTGTTACCAAATCGCTATGCGTTCATGACTCCGCTGCACTCGGACAATCTGTGCGACTCTGTGGCTTAGAACTCTTACCGCTAGCCAATGAATCACGGCCTTGCACGGGCGCGGTTCACGCTCGTGCGGCATCACGTCCGGATGGGTCAAGCGATCGTTCCGCAGGAGCGCTGGCGAGGGTGATTCCCGCCTAGCGGAACGGCCGATTGCCTGCGGGAGATCGGGGCATGACAGCTGATGGGGAGAAAGTTGTGAATGGACCTCCAGTATGTTAGAAGTTTCGTATCTTCATTGTAAGTTATAGGCAGCTTCAATGATATATCTAATAATAATCTTCTTTTGCTCAAAGATAGCTTTGTTCCTCCACTTTCAAATAGTCTACATTAGATAGAGGCTGGATGTCACCGCTTCTCTGTCCTCTTCTTTGAGCAGATCAGTGATGAACATTAAGACAGAAGTATGAACCTGGATGTGTTTGGAGATCGCATTGCACACTAGCCAAGAAGTACCTGTTATGGGACAATGAAGAATAAGATAGTCAGTTGTTTCAATATGTACCTTGCATAGGGGACAGCTTGCACTACTAGAATAAGCGGGATTAGCGACGTTTTTTAGCGACTCCAGGGAAAAACGTCGCTAATTTAGCGACTCTATGTAAAAACGTCGCTAGACGTCGCTAATTAGCGACATTTAGCGACGTTTAGCGACTTTTATTCAGTTTTTAAAAGATTAGTTGCTATAAGTTCAATTTTGGTTGCTAAACGTCGCTAATATGTCTAAGTTAGCGACATTTAGCGACGTATATAGCGACGTTTATATTAAAAATATTTAGCAACGTGTTTAGCGACGTCCTTAACGTCGCTAAAATTTAATTTAGCGACGTCTTTTTTTGACGTCGCTAAGCGTCGCTAAAATTTGGTTAATTAGGGTTCGGTTTCGTATTTCCCCATTTGTCGAAATTTCAAAACGAAAAAAAATTCCCCCCCCCACTCCATCGACCGCCTCTCCACCGCGGCTACTCCGGCATCCCCCTCCTCCTCCTCGAGCTCTAGGTAAACCCTAACTCTCTCTCTCTCTCTCTCTCTCACAGAACACATGTGACAAAGACACAGACACGACACACACACACACACACAGACAGTGACACAAACACAGACACGGCACACACACACACACACACACTGACACAGACACTGATAAGGACCTAGGGTTAGGGTTGGGTTTTTTGACATGGGGTAGGGTTAGGGTTAGGTTTTTCGACATGGGGTTATGGTTAGGGTTAGGGTTAGATTTTTTGACATGGGGTTAGGGTTGGGGTTAGGGTTAGGTTTTTTGAAATGTATGAATCAATTCCTATATATATATAGTAGGATAGATTACATTATGTCATGCTCTTGAAAGGAGACTATGCTTGTCATTATGGCATTTAATCTACATGAGGGACGGTGCCAAGCTAGCGGGGGGTGGGGGTGTTTGAATTTTTTTTGTCAATTAAAATGTTGCCCCCTGCTAGCACTGACCCACATTTCTCTCAGCAAAAAATTATTTTACATAATTGTATTGAAAAATATTTTGTTGGAACAAATTTTTTGATTTCGAAACTAGCCAGTATTTTGGGAAGTGTCCATTTAAGTTTCTAAATGAATAACATGTTTTAAGCAAATATCCATCCGTAGAAAGCACTCTTGTATTATCCTCATTGAAACTTAGACTTGTTTCTTTTCTTACCAAAGATTTCAACCATTAATTGTCCACCTTAAAGTAAGCTCAGCTTTTTACTAGAAGAAGAAGAAGAAGAAGAAGAAGAAGAAGAAGAAACACTGTAATCCATTACTTAACATTATAAAAGTGACCAAATTCACTAACTTAATGAAAGGAAAAAACCCATTACTTAACGAATGTCTCAAGTCGTCGGCTAATATACTAACTTAATTAGTGTAAGTGTAGCAAGTAAACCCCTCATCACGATCGAACTATATATAATTATGGTCTTTAATTATTGGATATCCTAATCGTATTGATGACGATCGAAGACTATGATATTGTCGAGTACACTAAGACTATGTCTTGCATAAACTAACCCACCCCCAAAGGTTGGTATATAGGGAGCTTGACATAAACCAAACCATTAATCCAACCCAAACAACCATTTATGTTGCATGATTGATTTTGGAGTTTGACTTGGTAGATAATTTTGATATGAATAATGTCATTCAATCTTTATGTGACAACTAACCTAGTGGTTAATGTAGTAACTGATATGATAAATCTTAAAATTAAATTTTAGGTAATTCAATTTTAGGTTAAAATTTGTGATGTCAGCTGAAATGCTAGATATAACATAATAGTATTTAACACAGTTGAAAAAATACTTTAGAGGAATGAATATCATTACTCTTTTGAGACATACTCTATATGGATACAATTAACACAGTTGTCACAATATAGATGTGTCCTACCACTCCACTTAAATACCAACCTCACCTTCTGAACACTGGTGCACCTCTGCTCGAGTCCCCTCATTAGTGCACCATATCCAATTCAAGTATCAGTGCCTGCACTGATACTACCACTGCATAGATGCTTCCAACCAACATACCGTGTAATTGACTGAAACTAATCGGGCATCACCTCTTCATGCCAATTTGATGTTGTATAAATCTTACCCCTATTCATTACAACTGAATGAACCTGAGACTCATGCATCTCCTACCTGTTCACTAGATGCACCAACCCGGACTTCCCATCTCCATGCTCACTTGTACACAGACCCAACTGTCCAATGTTATTGTGAATGGCATGTTGCCACTATCACTGAGTTAAACACATTACCAAGTGCTATGATCATCAGTCGAACCCTCCCCAACTTTACAGTTACCCGACCCCATCTCAGCCAAAGGTTCACTAAGTTAAACACATTACCAATGTTATTGTGAATGACATGTTGTAGTATAATAATGATAGTAATAATAAAACTACTTGGAAGAATTAGATGACTCACTTCCTCCTTTTTTTTATATTTCTTTAAATCTTTTCTTGTTAGGATAAAATGTTGAGCAATAGATATTATGGTATGGAAGAGGAATAAGATAGTAGTTAAAGGGAGATGCTAGGCATGGGGTGCAGATTTAAAGAAATATAAAAAAAAGGAGGAAGTGAGTCATCTAATTCTTCCAAGTAGTTTTATTATTACTATCATTATTATACTGCAACAAACAACTAATTCTTTGTGAGTCATCTAATTCTTCCATTCCGCATTATTAAGGGTATGTCTTAAGTAATATCTGTTATCAATTATATTCTTTGTTTTCATCTATCTTACCAGATGGCACCCAAGAGAGCGACACCTCCTACTGTTAAGGAGAAAGTGATGCCTCCTACTGTTAAGGAGGAAGAGATACCACCTGTTGTATCTCAGACGGGGAGTTCCAATCACCCAGCACCTATAGCGGCTGTATCTCAGACGGAGAGTTCCAGTCACCCAGCACCCATAGCGGAGATTGATAACATAAACCCTGTTTATGCGCAGTATCTGAGGGACTGGTATCTGTCCCAGTTTTTTGGATATCCTCGAGATTGATACTGTGATGTTTCATATACTTTTATTGTGGTTATTGTGTAATTGTGATACTTATATATTATGCCCATTTTGTGACTGTGATACTTATATATTATGCATTTTGTGTGACTGTGATACTTTTAATTTGTGTGTATTTTATGACTGTGATATTTTATATATTTTGTGTGTATTAGTTGTATGACTGTGATACTTTTATTCATATTAAATGATGTTAATATACCGGTGTTGAGTGTTCCACCGAAGGGGTCGGCGAACCCAGAGAATTCAACGGAGGGTTGCTCCGGGTCTATTTTTAAATAGAAATTTATAAATTGCAGGAATAATAGTTTGGAACAATTCAATATTTTTTTTAATTTTTTTGTAAAATTAGCGACGTACTTAGCGACGTTTAGCGACATTTAGCGACGTTTTTCTACGTCGCTAAATAAGTCGCTAATTAGCGACGTTAATAGTCGTCGCTAATGACGTCGCTAAACGTCGATAAATACGTCATTGTACGTCACAAATTGCTGACATGGCAGTATTGCCAGGTCATTAAAGACGTCGTTGTTACGTCGCTATATAAGTCACTAATTAGCGACGTTTAACGACGTTTTATTACGTCGCTAATTAGTGACTCTGAGTCGCTAAACGTCGCTAAATTAGCGACACGTCTAAGTCGCTAAAAAATGTCGGTATAGCGACGTTTAGTGACGTTTTTCCTTTCAGCGACGTGATCATTACCGACTTTTGTAAAATGTTGCTAATTTCGTCGCTAAACGTGATTGGCGACGTTTTTTTTCTTTTAGCGACGTTTATGGGCGTCGCTAATTTCACTTTTTTTTGTAGTGTTGGATCTACTTGCTGGATTCGTCTTTGGATGTTTGCATTGGCAGGAAGAGAATTAGTGATATCCCTCCATGCAAACGTCAACACCCGAGGGCAAATATGACTAAGGTTCCAAAGCTTCCTCCATTCCCTAAAGCTTGCTTGATTGTCACAGTATTGGATTCAGTTGCAGGTCTCATGGATAACACGGTAGGCTAATTTGGTAGTGAGCATTCCATTTTTGGTATGTCTCCATATCAATTGATCATTAGTACAGTTCGCTGAGAGAGGTATCTTGATGATAGTTGAGGCTTCAAATGGAGGGAATAAAATGTGAATGAGGTTCACTTTCCAAGTGCACATGTCCCTGATAATAAGGTCACTAACAGTTGTAGTTCATTGTTTGGTAAGGGTACATGATTCTTGTACGTACTTAAGGAAGAATATTAGGCTAATGCATCTGGTCTATATGATTCGTGCACCTTCAATATTCAATTTGGATTCAAACATGAATTTGGTCAATACAACCATACATATTATAATTCTTTTCATGGTTGTGGTTCATGCATTTAATTTAATTTTTCTTCCCTTAATTGTTGTGGTTAATTTTCCAAAGGATTTGGATAGTTCATTGCATCTATTGATGGATTTGATTCATCCAATTTGGCATAATTAATTCCTCCAATGTTTTTGCGAACTTTATGATTCCATTTTGCATTGGACAACTGTTTTGTTCATCGAAATAGATTAGTAATGGATATGTCTCCTTGTCCAGAACCATGAAATGAATTAGCCAAAGAAAAACTCTATATAAACGGAGACCCATTTCTCGATTTTTCAAGAACCTACTGCTCCCTATCTCCTCTTCATGCACAATTGTAATTTGGATTGAGTTTCGTACTCTTACCAATCTAAACACAATTGAAAATTTAACCTCTTTCACACTTGATTTATCTTTGGAGACAAATTTATTGCAACTTTTTGGCAAAGTTTGAAGGAGGAGCAATCGTGGACTTAGGTATCTTTCTTTTCAACTAAATCCGATCTCTATTGTTATCCATGTCTAGGTGAACTATTGTCCATTCTTACACCATAGTCATGATAAAGGAATTTGTTAGGCTTACCTAGTCAATATAAATCTACATTGCTAGTCCAAGTACCTATACTTGTCCCCTATGGGAAAGTTTAGTGGTAAAGCTACGGAATATTTATCGAGCAGGTCCGGACATCAAGTTCCGACATCGGCTAAGGGGTGAGAGAAAATTTTGGGTAGAAAAAAAAGTACTTATACCTAAAATAACTCAAAAAGACTGTCGAATAAACCGAATTGAAAAAAACTGAAACCGAAACTGAACCGAATAAAACAAAAACCGAATTTAAACCGAACCGAAATAATCAATTCAAACTTTCGATTTATTCGATTTACGTGGACCTTTATTGTTAATGGCTTATATAAAGGCTTGATGTTGCCATTAGAATGTTACAAAATGTTGATATAATGGCTTATATAAAGGCTTCCTGCTCCCATTAACAGAAGAAGAAAAAATGTTACAAAATGTTACAAAGATATGGCTCCGATTAATGTTACAAAATTTATTCAACCATTACCAAACAACCATTACACAAGCTCAACCATTACTACATAGATATGTCCATAAATTTAGTTCATGCTAACCAAAGACCAACAAGTTCATGATGACTTCTGCACCTTCTTGGGTACAGTGGCCAAGTTCATGATCACTTCTGCACCTTTTTCGGTATAGTGGCCAAATCCAAGGAGGAACCGTTAAGGCAGACCATAGGCCACTTTAGCAGGAAAGGACAAGTTAAAAATAAATCTCATGAAGGGCTTGACCAAATGCAGCTGTAAAAAACAAAGAAGGCTAAACAAATGTAGAACAATACAAATTAATTCTTAAGCCCAAAATCACCTCATCCTTTAAGTAAGTTGTTGTCATTAGCGGTCCATCTCATTAATTGGCCTGAAAAATTGGCTCAAAAAAAAAAACAATATACGACCAAATGTTTACAACCTTCTTACAACTCTCTTCCCTCGTATGTGGGCCACATCCGATCCTACCTCTTCATTCAATGAACGGCTGCCACGTGACGTTTTTGCCACGTGACGGCCACACGGACAGCCACCGGATTCCACCTCTTCCCCCTCCTCCAATGAGCGACCTCCACGTGGGCTCCACGTGGCCGCCACGTGGAGGTTGTAAGAGGGTTGTAGGCATTTGGTTGTAGTCATAGCATAGCCAAAAAAAAAAAAAAAACTTACGCGACATAATATTCTTCTTGTGTGTAAAGTTTACACTGTAAATTATCACGTTAGCCATGGAACACAAAGATGGACATACAAAAATGAGAAATAAAGATCTATTGGTGATGGAAGTGGACATCAAATGAAGCACATGAATATAAAGTACATACATAATCCAGAAAACTTGTTTAATATTAACAACATATATCTAATGAGATAATGACCGTCGACAACAATTTTTTTAGTACAAAAATGGTAAAAAAAGGTTAAATAAAAGTAAAAAAAAAGAAAAGTTTACTTACAGTGGTAGATCTGGAGACAATGGAGATGGCTGATCACAGAAAGAGAGAGAGAGAGAGAGAGAGAGAGAGTGAGAGAGAGAGAGAGGAAAGGAGGTCTGTGATCTCAGATCTGTGATTTCAGATCTCTTTAGAGACACTGAGAGAGAAGAGAACAGAAGCTCAGACAACTATTACTTCCGAAAAAGAAAGGAGAATTTTTTTCCTTCTCTCCAAATCCATAGAGATAGAGGGGAGGGAGAGAACTGGAAAGTTAGATTTTTTTTGTATTTTGAGGAAGGGGCGACAGTGTTAGGGAGAAAGAGAGGACCGAGAAAAAAGAGTGAGAAATGAAAGAAATTTAGGATTTTTTAAGTTTTATAGTAGGCTGTTGGGGAGATGGTATATTGGTAAATTTATATACTCTTAATCGATTTTCGGTTTTAAACTAAAATCGAAATCCGCAACCGAACCTGAAACCGAATACTGAATAAGCAGGTTTTCATAACCGGAATCGACCCGATTTCTTTTAGACCCAAACCGAAATCCTTATTTGGTTCGGTTCAATTTTCGGTTCAAAACCGATTAATGTTCAATGCTCACCCCTACTTTCTCCATTTAGAAAATATCATACAATATTTCTCATTAAGAATCTAATTTTCCACTAAACTTTCTAATTTTTTTATTAAACTTTCTTTAAAAAAAAGGGCTAATTAGAGTTTAGATCATGAATTTTATACCAGTTTAGTGTTTAAGTCCTGATTTGTCCGATTGAAAGGTTTAGACTCTAAATTTTTATTATTTATTTTATTTTTTCTATTATGCCATTTCTAGTATATATAACAAAATTTTATTGTCAATTATGTAAGGAAGAAAATAATCGAAAAAAATAAAACATCCATCCTTAGACTGTTTCTTGTCAAGAAAACATCCTTTGCGTGAAGTTTTTTAGTTTAGAGTTAGAAAATTATCATTTACACAGAAAATGTCTTAGGATGAGCGTTTTTAGATATTTATTTAGTTTAGTTTTTGTTTGTGTAAAAAAAAATGTAGGCCATGGATGTAGCAGATGGGAACAAAAGTGAAAGAAAAATAGTAAAAAGTGCAACGACTATATTTCCAGCAACAGAGAGTTTCTAACGAGCAGATTCTCCTGCAGACCCTTTATATACTTTAAAGTTCATCCAACATTCAACACACACCATTCATTCTCTTCCCAGAATAATTTTTTCTCCATGCATTTTCTAAAATTTTCTACTCTTCTCTAAGCTCTAAACTCTTCCTACCAATAGCTAGCTAATTTTCTCCACTAGCTATATTCACTAGCTCTTTCTCCTACACCTATCCAAGTTCTTTGTTCTAATACCCCACGCTCTATTTAGAAGTTCTTAACCATGGATTAAATATTAGCAATAATTTGCTACCATAGAGTACACTAAATGTATTATCTTACGAAGGAGGTATAATCCAACTTCTTTCCAAGTATTAGAATATCACGTCTGATAATTTGCGAAATATTGTTATTGGACGTTTTTAGATCAGATATGAATCCATAATAAGTTAGATTTTTACAGATACTTTTGATTAACAGATAGTGAAGAAACATAAAATTTTATTATTAAAAGTAATTTAGGATTATCTTGTAATAAAGATTTATATTAATTCATTGTTAAAAATATCATTTGAAGTAATTTATAATTTTAGGATTTGGTTTAGGGTTAGAGTTTTTGGTTTTAGAGTTAGTATTAGGGTTTGTGTTATTATTATTATTTTTTAAGTTAGGGGTTTAGGATTATGTTTTAGGGTTAAAGTTTAGACTATGGTTTGGACTAGGATTAGATTATATGGTGGTCACAATACAATAATATTAATTAATCATAAATATTTATAATTATATATTAACATTAATTCATCATACACAACATAATACTAATTATTATTTACAAAATAATAATCACTAATTATTAAAAGTAAACACATAGTAAAAATAAAATAAAATAAAATAAAATATTGCCCGACTTCCTCTCTTCTTCATTCTTCTTCATGCTGTTCTTCTTCTCCTTCTTGCTCTCCTTCTTTTGTTAACTTTTGGTGTGAATTTTTTTTTATCAACTCCTTCTATAAGCCGAACACCCATCATCCAATTTAATTCCTCAACCGTACCTCATAAAATTCTCACCTCCCAACCCATCCCAAAGATGCGGTTAAAATGTCAACCAAGGTCAAAAATGTCCTTCGGATAGACGTTATGCTGAAAAAAGATCCATCCAAAGAGTGTTTTATGGCAAATTTTTTTAAACCTAACACAAAAAAGTTCATCCAAATGACGTTTTTATGATACAATACGCCATTCAAAGGAGGCCTATCCTTTGATTGTTATTTTTAAATCTCAGTTTAGTGAAAATGTCCTTCTAATTAGCTTTTTTGTTATTTTCTTAATTTTAGAAAGTTTGTGTTATTGACAGCATTTCAACAAATTTAATTTCTGTGTATAAAATTTTATGTTCTTTTTTTATTTATGAAAATAGTGGAATAACTAGGATTAAACAAAAACAAAATTCTATTTTAAGTATGAATGGTGGATTTTTTTGTGTGTGTTTCATTTATAGGTGTCAATCGGGCCGGACCAGGCCTAGTGTAGACCGGGTTTGACCAGGCCTAGGCCTGGGCTTGGGCCAGACTTAGATCGGAGAAGTGTCGGGCCGGACCGGACATTTAAATGTAACCTATAAATCCATACCCGGGTAGCTTCTGGTCGAGTCGGGTCCAGACTAAATCTGGACAGGCCGACGGGCTGTCAAAAATAATAATAAGTGAGTCTAGTGGTTAGCTAGAGAAGTTTAATGGTTCAGTGGTTAGTTGGAGAGGTCCTTGGTTCATATGGCCTCATCTCCTTTACAAATATAATTCTTAAGCTATATATTTATTTATATATAATCAAATTTTTGTTAGGTCTAGGGTTAGGCTGGACCGGAGGGGCTTGAATAACTAAATCCAGCACGAACCCATTGCATTATTGGACATGACCGAACCGGCTCATCCGGGTTTGACCGTGTCAGACCTAGACCAGATTCCGGACTTCCTGGCCCATTACACATCTCTTGTTTATACCGCGAAGACAAGAAAAGTCATTGAAAGAAATAGGGTTTAATATACTGGCACTAGCCTAAAACCATTGCCTCTACTACAAAAATCGAAACATTGAAGTACGAAATCAACAACAAACTTGAGCACAAGCAAACAAGTTTAGAAGCCCTAGCTTAGCAGGACAGGTCTCATTCGTAGTTAAGAGATGGCAATGCAAAGAATCTGACAAGTACTTAAAATCATTCATTGTTGAAGCTTGAGCTGCAATAACTCTTTAGCCTTCCTGTAGTCTGGATCACTATTCATTTATAACGCCTGCCAATGTCACTCCTCTATATAGCACATCCATCTCTCTCACTGATGCGCACAACATTGTTCCACAGGCAAGAAGCCAGCAACCATGGCAAAGGAGCTCCAAAGCAAATCCAGCTCTGTGGAGGAAGCGCTCGAGATAGGCGGCGTTGGCCGTGAAGGAGTCGACGAGGATGGAAGAGCAAAGAGAACAGGTATATATGAGTTAGGGGTTTTTAGACTTTGGGTCTTAAAAAAGTTACGAAATTTATATGTTGGTATTTATAATCGATCTAATTAGTATTTGGATCTCGAACCAACGATTGACTCGTCATTCATGTACACACATATGATGCAAGTGTCACTCTATATGGACATCTACCATGAAGTAACAGAGTCAGTCTGAGTCAACTGCTAATCTAAGATCCATGTGCTAATTAGATCTAATTATCGGTGAGCCGGACTCAACACTCATCTTCATTCTCCTTCACTTGATGGTACAAAGATAAATACATACAATGGCATCTTGGAACAGTCATTTTCATTCCTAGCTATACCTTCAAGTGGAGAAGAATAAATATGCATGACTCTGAATAATTTCTCTTGAATGAGTAAGCCAATTGGCAATGGAAACAAACTTTGCCATAAATGTCTTGCTGGGAGCGAAAGTGCGAAATCCGTTCTCCAAACCAGAGAGTACTTGCGAGAGAACCGAGCAAAACGAACAAACCAAAAACGTCAAACACAAATCGCAGACACAGAGATTTTTGACGTGAAAAATTCTTTTGAAAAAAATCACGGGAGAACAATCCTGAAAAGTCTTCACTAATGGAATAAGAAATACACCGACTTCTTACAAACTTCTCACCGATCCAAACGGATCACCACAACTCATTTGAAACAGAAAATAGATTATAACCACGAACAAGAAAGACAACGAGAAATATCCGAAACTGATATTCTTCTTCAAAACTGCCTCCAATTATTCTTTTTCCTCTCCAATGTTGCAATGACACTCTTGCCTTCTTTTCTCTCCTTGTTGTTATGTTTGATTTTTTTTTAGAGAGAGAGATATTTTAGGGCCAGGAGACACCTATATATAGTCTCAAACCCACAACTAGCATTCCTATTATAGATAGGAATATCCAATCTAAATCCAAATCGAAATCCATTGATATATTCATATTATATTTAGGAATATCCAATTCAAATAAATTAAAATATTTCTATTATATGTAGAAATATCTAATCCTATTCTGAAATATTTTTTACATAGTTTGAAAATTTCACTCACTCTGACATGTCTAGAGTTGACACAGTAGCCAGAGACATTCAAACATATTATGTGAAAAAGATTCCCCAAATGTATACATGAGTTAATTCCTTGTATCAAGAATCAATGACCGGCACAAACCCCTTATATGTTAGCAACACAGACCCCCACTCTAGCTCTCACCAGTCTACTTGCTCATAAAAGTGGCTATTGAAGCCACCAACATCTATTCACTCTTGTTGTGTAATATCGGTGCTCTCTCATTCACCACCACCATCACCACCACCACCACCATGGCATCTGAGGTGACCTTCGAGATAGAGGCAGCCGATGGCCAGAAAGGCGTCCCGGACAAAGGACTAGTAGAGAGAACAGGTATTAGGCCATCTCCATCTTCAATCGGATTTCTATTTTCCCAATTTCTATGGTAGAAATTCTTTCGACAGTTTTTTCTCAATTTTGATCCTTCGTGACACTGATATAGAATGAAAAATTTATATGAAAGTTTTTATATGTAGAAACTCTTATATAAATTCTCCATCCCTCATTGCAATTAACATTGGACCTTACTTTTAAACTAAATTATTAAATTGATTATTTTATTTTCTGCAACGTATGATAGAAATTGAGAACCATTTCAGAAAATTTTTTTAGATACAATTTCTATGTAAATCTCACAAGGTTTGAAATCTTAATCCTATATCTTCCGTTGGGTATTGTTCTTGCTTTTCAACAAGCAAAAGCAGAACCAACTTATGAAAGCAATTGCATCTTTACTTGCACGAGTTGTTCAAAAAATTAACTACTTTTACAAAAAGATAAACAAAAAAGAATATAACTATATTTAGTATTGCATGGATATTTTCATTACTCACAAGTCGCAACTGATTATTGATTATGACTCTTTAAGGCTATATTGCCATTAAAATGAATTTAACAATTGAATTGCGTCATTGTTACGTAGGGACTATTTGAAGAATTGAATTGGCCATTATTAAATGGTCACGTGTTGTGTATATGAAAAACTAAATGTACAATCCAGCCATCCTACAGAACTTTATATTCCAAACATATTTAGATTTAAACTATTTGTATGACTTTCCGACAACGATAAGCGGTACAGGTCGAAGTGGTCCAGTTGTTGGTGTGTCCTTGTCTATTTTGGAGTATCGGTATCGTGTCCGGTATGTGTCGGACACGGCATAGATTTTTTAGCAGTGCCCGTACTTGCTAGCTTTGTTCTGATAATGTGGATTGATGTTTGATACTTGGAACTGTAGGTACATTGATGACTGCGAGTGCTCACATCATTACTGCTGTGATTGGATCTGGAGTGCTCTCTCTGGCCTGGGCCATGGCTCAGCTGGGTTGGGTGGTTGGGCCGATAGCACTTGTGGCCTTCTCTCTCATCACTTGGTTCTGTTCTCTCCTCCTTGCAGACTGTCATAGGTCTCCTGATCCTATCAAGGGAAAGAAGGGCTACACCTACATGGATGTTGTCAGAGACAATCTTGGTAACCAAAATTATCAGAAAATTTACTGTACATATTTTTTTTTTTTAAATAATTACTAAAAACGAAAACGTTTTGAAAAATTTATCGCAACGAAACATTTCACGAATCCAAATGGCGAAATTAGGTACAATGAATTTTTTTTTTTTTGAAACATTTTCGCCAACTTGGTTGGCTAAAATTTGACTTTGCTTAAATTTAGCCAACTCGGTTGGCTAAAATATGACATTTGTGATTTTTTTTTCTACGGTTTTATTTGTTATGGTTTTATTTGGTTTGTTTTGATTTTTGTGTTTTTTTAAATTGTTGGAATTGGTTTTATCTTTTGGTTTATTAGTTTTGTGTGTGTGTTTGTTTTGGGTTTTATTTGGTTATTTTGTTTAGGTTTGAGTTTTCTTGTGTAGGTTTTGGTTTGAGTTTTATTTGGTTTTTTGATTTTTTTTTTAATTTGGTTTATTTTTGCAGAAAATTTGCTATATCGATAAATTTCTTAGATAAATTAGAAAAAACAAAAAAAGTTTGAAAAATTAAAAGTAACGAAATAGTTCACCAACTTATTTAGTGAATTTGTGTGCAAGTCAAAATTGACGGATTTTTTTTTTTTTTTGGGTAATAGTTATGGTCCTTTAAACATAACTTAGTTATAGTCCTTTAAAAAATAAAAAAAGTTTGAAAAAATTAACTAAACCAAACTATTAGTCCTTTTTTGTTTGGTTTGTATGTTATTCGGTTTAACAATGCCATCGGAAAAAGAAGAAGTTTTGGTCCTTTAAATTTTCTACCGTAATCGAAAGTTAAATCGATTCATAATTTATTTATAAATAGATAATTTTATCTTTAAAAAAATAAAAAATTATATTCTTATCCCATTTTTAGTTATCTTCGTAGTGATATATTATATGATAACATTTGAGGGTCCAGAAACAGTTGGCGAACTATTTCGTTACTGTTAATTTTTTCAAATTTTTTTCGTTTTTCCTAATTTATCTAAAAAAAATTATCGGTATAACAAATTTCCTGCAAAAATAAACCAAATAAAAAAAAACTACTAAACCAAATAAAACATAAAAAAACAAACGAAATAAACTAAATAAAACCCAAACAAAAATAAACCAAATAAAACCCAAAACAAACACACACAAAAAATCAGTAAACCAAAAGATAAAACCAATCCCAGCAAAAAAAATCCAAAACAAAAGAAAACCAAATAAAACTATAACAAAAAAACGAAGAAAAAAAAACCCACAAATGGCATATTTTCGCCAACTTGGTTGGCTAAATTTGAGCAAAATCAAAATTTTGCTAATCTAGATGGCGAAAATATCAAAAAAAAATAAAATAAAAAATAAAATCATTGCTCAGAATTTTGCCATCTAGGTTGACCACGATAAATTTTAAAAAAAAGTTTTAGTTTTTGTTAATTATTTTAAAAGAAAAATTATGTACATCAATTTTTCTTAAAAATTATTGCTCAACCAAATAACACTTGGTCAACAAGGAAACTGACAATGAGTAAGTACCCCCAGGTGGTTGGAAGTTCAAACTCTGTGGGCTGGCTCAGTATGGGAACCTCGTCGGTGTGAGCATAGGCTACGCAATCACCACAAGCATTAGCATGGCGTAAGTAACTACTATTTGGGAGCAGTTCTTCTTCTTGGTACTCTAGTACTAATATTATCTAATCTAAGTATAGTCAAACATCTCTATCTCATATGTTGGATCGATTTCACGGAATATCAATATTTGTTACAAATTCTAGTTTAAAACAAAATTCAACAATTTTTTTTTACACGTAAGTCTCATGCATGGTTGATTAGCGCGATCAAGAGGTCCAATTGTTTCCATAAGAACGGCCACGACGCGGAATGCCAGGAGTCGTACTATACCTACATGGTCATCTACGCCTGCATACAGATAGCACTGTCGCAGCTACCCAACTTCCACGAGCTCTGGTGGCTCTCTATCGTCGCGGCTGTCATGTCCTTCGCGTATTCCTTCATCGGCCTCGGCCTCTCCATTGCCAAGATTGCAGGTGAAGTACTCGATCGAAACACACACTTTTTTTTTCGTCGTCATTCTAGCAAAAACTTTGTCTATTGTCTACATTGAGTCATTGCGCTTTTCCCATGTGCAGCAGAAGGGGGTCACGTAAGGACCACCCTAACTGGGGTCACAGTTGGGGTAGATGTCTCTGGCAGTGATAAGGTCTGGAGGACGTTTCAGGCTCTCGGAAACATAGCATTTGCATACTCCTACTCTCTTGTTCTCGTCGAGATACAGGTATGCCAAGATTATCATAGATCTATTCCTCAACCATCGATCTCGTTTCCGATTGAGCCCTCAAAATGTGGAGTTGATAATTTAGTTCCACATCGAATAGGAAGTAGGATCATGAGATGTAAATAATTGGGATTGATTCAGACCTTACATGAAAATTTACTTTTAAGGCATATGGACTCAGTCCAATATTGCACTCTCCGATTTGGATCACACCACGTTCCGAACCGATATAAGTCCGGACTCTCATGTGAGAGAGAGATTCACACAAAACGGTACCTATGTGATCTTGAGGATATACTTTCTTGTAATAATGAGAAAAAAGAATGGAAGATAATCTTGAGGATATATGCATAGATATTCAAATAGTAGAGCCAACTAAAGATCCTTTCTTGTAATAATGAGAAAAATGGAAGATGAATGTAGAACTTACTCAATTTGATGCCGGTTCTAAGAATATATCTCAACTCAATTGTTGCAACTTTGCTTTCTGACAGACTCTGTTGCAGCAGCTTTCATTAGATATATTTTTCTTCTCCTCCTCCTCGTAAGCAAAATTATATATGACATAAATTTAACATCGCAGCGTAGATATGTACAGAGGACTGACGAGCAAAATATGTTGCAGGACACTCTGAAGCCGGAGCCTCCAGCGAACGAGGTGATGAAGAAGGCCTCATTCATAGGAGTGTCCACCACTACCGTGTTCTACATGCTATGTGGTGTCCTAGGCTACGCAGCGTTCGGGAACGATGCACCTGGCAACTTCCTCACCGGATTTGGTTTCTACGACCCGTTCTGGCTCATCGACATCGGCAATATCTGCATCGTCGTCCACCTAATTGGCGCATACCAAGTGAGCATTGGCAGTAGTAACGAACATATATGATTCAAATTGAGAAAACATGCATGCATGCACTTTAGCTAATACATTCTGCAGGTGTTTGTCCAGCCCATTTTCCAGTTCATTGAGAATCAGGTCCACAGGCACTGGCCCGGCAACGGTTTCTTAACCACAGAGCACGATATTAGCATCCCCTGGCTGGGCAAGGTTTCCCTCAACCCCTTCCGCCTCGTTTGGAGGACAGCATACATCGTGGTGACCACCGTGGTCGCGATGATCCTCCCCTTCTTCAACGACTTTTTGGGTCTGATAGGAGCCTTTGCCTTCTGGCCTCTGACGGTGTACTTTCCGATCGAGATGTACATTGTGCAGGCAAAGGTTCGCAAGTTCTCGGGGACATGGTTGCTGCTGCAGGCACTGAGCATGATTTGCCTGATAGTTTCTATAGCTGCTGCCTGCGGATCAGTTCAGGGCCTTGTGCATTCAGTTGCGAGTTACAAACCTTTCAAGGGAGCCTAATTTGGTCTTGCTTCTAGGTTTTGAATGGAACACAGACCGTGCTGTGTGAAAACGTACAAGAAATGCAATGTTGTTAAAAGCAAGGAAGAAGAAAATAAAGGTCTTCTTTAAAGAAAAGAATTCAGTCTAGTCAACAGGAGGGGAATGTTTGGTCTGCATGGTTTTCCATGTATACTAATACTCCGTGTGTTTGGTCTGCATGGTTTTAATCTCTCTTCATAGCATTTCCTTTCAGAGTGTTTCATGGTAAACAACGATTCTATCTCTTGAAACTTAATAGGCTCCGGAAATAAAGCCGTTCCCAACAACATAAAATAGTAGACTGATAGTGTGAAACAAATTACTAATAAAAAATATAGTTCAGATACAAGCAAAGATGTCACAAATTTCCTTGGGAAAAAGCATTCAAACCCCCATTTACAACTTACATTATGATTCTTTATTCTTGAAGCAATAGAAAGATCTATTAATAGAAAAATTGACAAATTCAAGATCCATTTAACAAAAGCAGATTACTTCCTACACACCTCAAAGCATTAGAAGTCCCCGTAAAGTCACTGCAAGCAAACCACAGGTAATCCTGAAGACAGAAATATACTTTCCTGGTTCTAAGCAACATTCTTGACCTGAATTGACTGGAAAACTGGAGCAGCAGCAGCAGATGAGCAGCTGACATCAGATACAACTAAAACCACATCTCCTGATCTAACCGAACCTTTGCCCTTCATAAGGCTGATCGTGCCCTTAATATTAGCTTCCATGTCCTCGGATAAAGATGGAATTTCGATTGGGATGACACCCCAAAGCAAATTCATGGAGTTTCTGGCACCAGCACTGTCAGTGAATGCAAAAATAGGAGGGTTTGGACGGTGACGCGACAAAAGGGATGCCATGTGGCCGTGCGTGGTGTAGACAAAAATGGCATCCACACCAAGATTGTTAGCTGCAAACAGAAAGTAGTAAAACTACAATAAGATATGGTCAAACAGAATGTGCCACCAGACAAAAGTAATATCTGACGTACAAAAACTAGATTACTTCTTGCACATAGAGGTGACTTTGAGTACATATAACCTGATATTGCTCATAAAGGTGACTTGGAGATAGGAAGTTAGGACTTCCATATCTCCGATAAGGTGACAGCTGAACTTTTTTATGAAGGTTTGAAGGGAGGCCAATCCTGCCCTGTTAATTGCTTAGCATCTTAAAGAGTTACAGGACAAGAAACATTTTGTATGTAAAGTTTTATGTTTAGGTAAGATGCACAATGATTTGGTCTACACAAGATGTAAATTTTAAAAATATAATATTTTTATTATAAATATTTTATATTTTAATGCTCTCAGCAAAATTTTACAAAATTTTACGTATTTTCATTCCATCATATTCAAAAGAATGTCAGTACGTAAGGTATACTTGATCATTTTAACCTAGTTGAAAATCATATAATGTGTGCATCAACAACGTTGAATATAAGTAATGTCAGAAACCATTAAGAGATGGGCACTTTCCCCTAGATAGCTAAAAGAGCAGACAACATGCCCATTTGTACTGCGCAGTCACATATTTTCTCAGAGATACGGTCGGGCAAGGACTTTGCTGTTAGAAATATTGTCGTTTTGTTATCGATAAATTTCAGAATACAAAAATAAATTTAAATTGATGTTACCGGCCTATGAGAAAGTCGTGCATGAAACACTGCTCTAAGAGTTTATTCGGGATCTGTGTGCAGACGTTCCCGAAGCTCCTAGTGGTAAAACCCCCGCACTACCGGTATCTCGTTGCCGTACACGACTTGGAGAGAACGACCAGGACTTAGCTCTGCCCAGAGCTTGGAGACGATGAACAGAATTTTGACAGCAAAGGTTTGGAGGAAAGAAATTTTTCTGATGGTTTACAAAGAAACACAGACGAATATATAATACTGATGTGTAACGGTCTGAATTAATTTACGATTAATTCAGCCGTTACACAGGAGAATTAAAAGAATGAACTTGGACACTGAAAAATATATCGGTTCAAAACAATTCGTAACGTTCAGAAATTAATTCCAACGTTCAGAAAAATAAATGAAAGAATGAAGAGGAGCAAAAAGAATTTTAGGGTCCCAGCCCGAACCCGAAGAGGAAATCGAATCGGCATTCGGCGCCCGCAGATGTGGGCGCGTACCCGCACACGTTACGCGCGCCGAACCGAACCGAACCGAACCGAGCCGGGCGGCGGCGGCGCGCGCGTGTGGCCCAAGGAGTTCCCCACACAACAACTTAATAGAGCAAAGGAGAGAAATTAATATATGTACACAAGAAAGCTTTGGCCCATCCGATGTGGGACTAAAGAAAGGAAGAGGAACTTGAGCTTTTGCAAGAAAAGCAAAACCAACAATCCCTCCCCAAAAGGTCAAGTTCCGAAACAGAGATAAGAGTGAAGTAAATATAGAGAGAGAGAGAGAGAGCATCTGGGCAGTAAAATACTATGCATAGATGAGATGGACTACAGCCTTGAATCTCATGTAGTGACTATTGCCTTAATCTGAAGAAGTGCTTGATGGATTATGCCTTGAATCAGACTTCTTGAACCAGATTTAGAAAAATAGCACACATAGTACGCTAGAGGTCCTTGGTCTATCGGGTGGCGCTTTTAAATGGCCATGCGCACTTTCCACATTCATGAGAGTTGTCTGGGATCGCCCTGTCCCATAGTCGCGGCATTCACGACCTCTCATATAGGTAAGTCCTTAATGGTTGGTGATATGAATCAACCCAGCATTACAGCTTGGACCTATTAAGAGTTTAACCTCATCCTAACCATATCACACAGGAACACTGTCACCAAAGGGATGGAGAGTCATTGTACACATGTACAGCCGCTTGGGCTTTATTTTAATGAGATTTTAATCTCGAGTCAGTGTTCCATAAAGTCACATAAGTTCAGCTTGTTTCTACCCATTGAACCGGCTTCTTGGGATCTCCAGTCAGACTCGGTTGGGTTGCCACTGCTGGTGACTAACTTATGGGCTTAACCCCATCCCCCTCGATGATTCTAGAATCAAAGTCCTAGACAGACCCTTCGTCAAGTGATCTGCAAGGTTCTTTTCTGACTTTATATAGTCAAGAACCACATATTTGCCTAGTAGGCTTTTTATTGACTTGAAGCGCAGCTGCATGTGCCTGTTCATCTTAGCATTCACAGAATCATGCTTTAGTAGTTCAATAACAGATTTATTATCACAATTTATAGAAATTGCAGGAACAGGACTAAGAGAAACAGGTATATGCATAATAAGATTTTTAAGCCATTCAGCTTCTGTGCAAGTTGTATCTAAAGCTATCATTTCGGAGTCCATTGTACACCTAGCTATGATAGTTTGCTTACAAGAGCTCCAGGAGATCGCAGCTCCTCCTAGAGTAAATATATATCCAGTAGTAGATTTTATATCATGTGAGTCGGTTACCCAGTTTACATCTGAATAACCTTCTATGATATCAGGGTGCCTAGTAAAATAAAGTTTGTAATCTAGGGTGCCCTTGAGATATCTAAATACCCTATCCAAGGCAGTCCAATGTGACTGATTTGGGTTACTGGTATATCTACTTAGTCTCCCAATAGCAAATGCAATATCAGGTCTTGTCATGTTTGTTATATACATAAGGGAGCCTATCATCTGTGAATATTTATGTTGTTCCAAAGGTGATCCTTCATTCCTTTTTAGTACAATACTGCTGTCATAAGGAGTAAGGACAGGTTTCTTATCAAATAACTCAAATCTTTTTAGCATTTTTTCAATTGAATGTGCTAAAGATAGAGTATAACCCTCTTTGACTTTGGTCACTTGCATTCCTAAAATTAAGTTGGCTTATCCTAGGTCTTTCATATCAAACTGGCTAGATAATTAGTTCTTTGTAATATTTATCAATTCCAGTGATGAACCTAGGATAAGGATGTCATCTACATACAAGCATAAAATGACAACTTTTACATGTACCTTTAGATTATATACATTTGTCATACTCATTTGACAAGAAACCATATTCATAAATTACTTTGCCAAATTTATTGTGCCATTGTTTGGGAGCTTGTTTCAAACCATAGAGAGATTTTACTAGTCTGCAGACTTTCTTTTCTTGACCTTTAGCAATGAAACCTTCAGGTTGGTCCATATAAAGTTCTTCCTCTAGATCTCCATTCAAAAATGTTGTCTTTACATCCATTTGATGGATTAGCATATCATGAATGGATGCTAAGGCCAAGAGAGTTCTAATGGATGTGATCATAGCTACAGGAGAGTAGGTATCAAAATAATCTAACCCTTTCTTCTGGGTAAAACCCTTAGCAACTAGTCTAGCTTTGTATTTCTCTATAGTACCATCGGCTTTGAGTTTCTTCTTGAAAATCCACTTATAACCTATTGGTTTATTCCCTAAAGGTAGATCTGTTAGAAACCAAGTGTTATTCTCCATGATGGAGTTGTATTCACTGTTAATGGCTTCTTTCCAGAAGGGAGCATCAGGAGATGCACTACCAGAAAAAGTCAAATTAGCGACGTCTAAAAACGTCGCTAAATAACAAAATATCGTTGCTAATTTGGTTTAGCGACGTAATTAGCGACGTTATAAAGTTGTCCGAAAAACCCAAGTCGCCAAAAAAAAAACGTCGCTAAACGTCGCTATACCGACATTTTTAGCGACTTTACTGTGTCGCAAATTTTTGCGACGTTTAGCGACACCAAGTCACTAAATAGCGACGTTTATTAAAGTCGCTAAAGGTCGCTGATTAGCGACGTCTATAGCGACGTTACACCGACGTCTTTAATGACCTGGCTATACTTCCATGTCAGCAATTGGCGACGTATAGCGACGTCATTAGCGACGTATTTAGCGACTTTTTACAGCATCGCTAATTAGCGACGTATTTAGCGACGTAACTTAACGTCGCTAAACGTCGCTAAAAACGTCGCTAATGTTAAAAAAAAATAAAAAAATAGTGTCCAGAAGCAAACACCTTACCACAAACACCACATTGGTGATTCCCTGCAGTTTTAGCCTTTCCACTGTGGACAACTGTCGGATCGACGACATCCAATGGGCTAGTAGTACCCTCGCCTCCTCTACTGCAGCATCCCCCTTTGAGCCTCTTGTGGCTCGCACGGTGCCCGCCTAGAGCCTGGTAGGAGTGGAAGCTCTTCTTGCAAGAGGCACACTAGTATCGGCTCTTCCCCAATCTAGCACCGTAACCATCTTCATCACACACACCAACATGATCCAATCTAGTCCTCCTCCATCTCCTCTTCTTGACACCACAAGAACCACCCTTCTTCGACTCCTCCATCTCCTCTATGTTCCTCTTCGGATTGTTCGGACCCGGGATAATAACGGTTAGGAACATATACGGAGTCTTCATGCACATCCAAGGCGGTAGATTGTACGGAGTGACGATCACAGGCCAACACGAATACTGGGAGCCCGAAAGTCCGAATGGGGTAAAATCGTCAGAGCAGAGCCCCAATCTGACATTACGCGCTTCCTCGGCAAAATGTGAATACTCTCGATCAAAGTGCTTCCATGCTTCTCCATCGGATGGATGATCCAATACTCCTTCGATCTGTTTTTGCCTGTGCCAACTCATGTTTTCTGCAGTCTCCTTAACCATAAACAACCACTGCAACCGCGGCGTCAAAGGCAAGTAGTGCATCGAATCGGTAGGCTTCCTTGCACCGACAGACTTTTCTCTAACAGTGGCCTTGTAGCGATCAGCACCACAGAATCTGCATGCATCTTCATCCTTGTCGTCTTTGTAGTACAACATGCACCCGTTGCGACATGCATCAATTTTTTCGTATCCCATCCAAAGCGATCTCACCATCCTCTTAGATCGATAGAAGTCTTTAGGCAACTTTGCACCCTCGGACAAGATCTCTATAATCAAATCGAGCAGTCGATTATAGCATTCTTACGACATGTTAAAATCTGACTTGATGCTCAATAATCTTGTAACCACCTCCAACGGTGAATGATCCTCACAACTAGGATATAGTGGAGTCATTGCATTCTCAAGCAACTCAATAAACTTTGCAGCATCGGCATTCGGTGCCTCCTCAGCTGCATCATAATTGTCCGGATTGAAACTAGGTCCCGCTGCATCATAATTGTCATGATTGAAACTAGGTCCCGTCGCATCATAAACCATGTTCACCAACCCGTCGTCGTAAGCATCGTGGTCTTGGACATCCATATACGGCTCTACATAGGGCTCCGACTCCGATGCTAGAGATACAAGTTCTCCGTGCGCGGTCCACTGATAGTAATTCGGCGTAAAGCCCTTCGAGTATAAATGATATGTAACTTCCACTTCTGGATGATATTTTCTGTTGCGACATCTCACACACGGATACTTAATTTTGGTACCGTCTATGTACTGAGGGAACGCCTTGGCGAACTGCAGGAACTGCTGTACACCCTCAATGAATTCATCCCGCACACCGCACATGTCATCAGGATGACGGTTGTACATCCACGAACGATGACGCAGATAGTAATTCATATCCATTTCTAGATACTTCTGCAAAAATGACAGTATGTATCATATAAATCATTACATACAGTGATTTATCACCTAACTTCATAACTTAACCGTACTATAAAAATCATAACTGATATAATACATACTTTCATTTATCAAAGTCTAAAATAAGCAATATTCAAAACAACTGAAAAGAGGCCAAGTCTCTTAGTTTTTTAATATTTTATACTATTGGTAAAAGCTTGGGTTCTTTACTGTATACGATGCTTACTAGGACATATAGTTACTTAGCTAACTATTAACAAAATCAAGTATATCAGTAAGTGACTATTTAACTACACTAACTATGTACTAATTTAATACTAAACTGATACCCTTAACTTCTACCCAATAACTCATGCTAACCCATCTTAAACCAACTAACCAATACCTGGACACTAAGCTAACTAAAACTAGTATACATAGCTCACTAAATGCAACTGAAAACGAATACTGATACAGTGGGACTTGTTGATACTTACTGATACATGGTTGCTGAAATGACACAGTGCTGATGGTTTTCCTCTTCGGTTGCCTGCTCACTGTTGCAGACCTCCTTCTCACTGCCCACTACAAGGCTCGAGCATGCCATCCCGCTTATTCTAGATACCATCTTAGTACACTCCTATCTAACATCTCTAAACATCACTAACCTACATATCTATATATACCCTATATTGACACTTGACTTTATACCTTGCCTGCATCAACTCCTACAATTGCCTATACTGATACCTCATACAGTCCCTGATACGTATCAGTGTATAAGTACTGATGACTGATACCAAACTGAAACTGAGATGCACTAAGACATGCCTCTGCAGTGCAAAGGGACTGCCCCCAAGCCTAACTGACAGGCACCATTTGGGTGCACTACTGCAGTGCCCCATGCCAGAGCCCCAAGTCTGTAACCAAACTTTATTTGGTCTCCTCCATGTACCAATACTAACAACATATAATATACTAACTGATGACTCCACATACTAACACTTCTAAAGTGTATCACTTGCAGGTAATAACCCTACTACAACTGTCACAATCCCTCACATCTCGAGCTCAGTGTCTGTGTCACTGTCTGTGTCCATATGATATTAGTGTCTGTGTCCATGTCAAAAAATCTAATCCTAACCCTAGGTCCTTATCAGTGTCTGTGTCAGTGTGTGTGTGTGTCACCGTCTGTGTGTGTGTGTCGTGTCTGTGTCAGTATCACAAGTGTTCTGTGAGAGAGAGAGAGAGAGAGAGAGAGAGAGAGAGAGAGTTAGGCTTTACCTAGAGCTCGAGGAAGAGGAGGGGGATGCCGGAGTAGCCGCGGGAGAGAGGCGGTCGACGGAGCGGGGGGGGGGGGGGGGCGGGGGAAATTTTTTACGTTTCAAAATTTCGACATATGGGGAAAAACGAAACCGAGCCCTAATTAACCAAATTTTAGCGACGTTTAGCGACGTCAAAGAAGGACGTCGCTAAATTAAATTATAGCGACGTTACAGTCGTCGTTGTCACGCCCCAATCTTCCGCGAGCCCGATAGTCCCTACGGAACGTGAATCACCACGTTACAGTTCTCCCGCAGGACAATCGTTCTCATCGGGACGTGATGCCGTGCAAGCCTAAAGTGCGCTTGCACAAGGCCAAAGCTTTGAAACAAGGGCAAGTAAGCTATTCAATACTGAAGCAGCGACACACATATTGCAGAAAAGTAAAGAACACAATGGCACATGATAAACAAGCTCTTTATTGATATTCAGAAGTGTTACAAGCGGCGCAAGGCCGAGGTTACAATTCGCTCAAGCACTCTATCTCTCGATTACAATGATACCGTTCCATACATCATGTCCCTCTATACAAAAGCAGCTCAAAGCAAGCACAACTCGATGCGGCTCAAGGCAACGACTCTAGATTTTTGGTTTCTTGGGATGAGGCACGGCTATCGCTTCCTCAGACGAACAGGCACCTGAGAACAAGCAAACTGTTGGTGGGTCAGCACTTTATACAAGTACTGGTGAGATAAAACAACTGAACAGAAGCTACACCCCCTGAGACCCACACTAAGTAATCATGTGACAAAATATTGTATTACTAGTGATCTTGCTACTTTTACCTAAGTTCATTTCATGCAGCTCAGAATTATTAGTCAGATTACATCTCTTTGAAAATATAACTTTGAAACAGTTTTGCACATTCAAACTATAAGCATACGAATTGGGACAGTGCGGTATCGTGTAGTGCGCAGCATATATTGTGCATCATATCTAACTCATTGGGACAAAGTTCTATAGCAGACAGATCATATCGAATCGAGGCAAACATATCATGTATTCATTAGCACATAAGCAGACACATCTATATGATTTCGGTCCCCGAGAAACTCAGGATTGATAGCGGTAATCCAGCTAACCAATGACTCACATTCTGATTCTATTAGCAGCTATGACCGAGGTTCAGCTCTGCACTAATAGTCATTGTCTGACCGATGCAATGCATGAAGCTATATCAGATAAACTCTACGATGCAGACAAAATGAATGAGCAGGCTTATGCATAAACTTATATTTCTTACCCCATAGCCGAACAGTTATCCCTGCAGCAGACACACAAGTTAGCCATAATTTGCATATTCATAACTTATGTATTAATCACTTGGTGTCATCAATCGATAGGTATGCAAGAAGGTAAACCTAGCATGCGCCCTATCTATATGACGGTCCATGGGTTGCCCCATGATTAGCAGTAGTTGCCCAAGGTTCAGCTCTTCACTAGCACGCGCGGGTGTCGGCGGCTGTGACCCAAGGTTCAGCTCTTCACCAACACACCCGAGTGCAAGCAGCTGTGACATCATGGGTTCTGCACAACACTAATAGACATATCGCCCCACTAGACCCTTGCGAGCCGTACACCTCAGGGCGATCCAAAAATCTCTTTCGGACTGAGCGGTTTCCAGTGCCCCAGGAACCGTTCGAGAGACAAGACCTTGTGCACAAGTTGTTCGAGACCAATGCAATGACATAAACACATAGTGCAAGCAAAACAATGATCAAGCAAAACATATGCGGTCTTAGCGAAACATATCTTATCACACGAAGCATATCTTACTCAGACGAAGCACACATTTCACTTACCTAATAGCACACCCCACTAGACCCTTTCGAGCCGTATCCTCAGGGCGTACTATTAGTCACTGCACTCACACATTCACTTAGCAGATCGATATAACAGACAGACAAACGAAACATATAAAGGCAAGCACGATTGATTCATATCTTAGTATGCAAAAACTATCTCATTCTTAGCATATTCAAGGGACATATTCGAATTATTCATTTACTTATCTTTCTTAGCATAGCAAAGGTTCGTTCAATAGCTGTGTCGGTGTTTCTAAGCATGCAACATTTCTTATTCTCTTTAGCATAGCAATGGTTCTACCTCATTCTGACAAGCATTTCATACTCTCTTTGCTAGGCAGCATATTCGTTTCAATGACAAGCTATGTGAGTTCTCTTATTAGCATACTGAGTCAGTTCTATCAATCTCTTATGAAAACATTCTTCTTAAGCAAACAAGCATTCAAAAACTCAGATTCATTATTAAGTCGTGCAAGAATCAGAGAATGCAGTTCTGCCCACTCACTTTGATCAATCGGTCGGGAACTCTCCGAGAAGACTTCCGTTCGAGCAAACAAGGCGATCTCACTTGTACATAGTGCCGACGCGGAGCGGGGCACTACAGTCACTATACACGTTGCTAAATATTTCTAAATTAAACGTCGCTATTTGCGTCGCTAAACGTCGCTAACTTAGATATATTAGCGACGTTTAGCGACCAAAATTGAACTTATTGCGACTAATCTTATAAAAACTGAATAAAAGTCGCTAAACGTCGTTAAATGTCGCCAATTAGCGACGTCTACCGACGTTTTACATGGAGTCGCTAAATTAGCGACGTTTTTACCTAGAGTCGCTAAAAAATGTCGCTAATCCCGCTTATTCTAGTAGTGACGACATTGTTTCTTCATAAGTTGAGGGATCACCCTCTATCAAAAAAGTGAAGAATCCTTCTCCTAAATTTTTCTCAATCATATTTCTTTTACTCCGTCTAGGTTCTAAGTCTTGTTCAGATTGTGAGCTAGGTATTTGAACTTGAGAACTAGTAGAGGGTATGGAGGAAGAGATTGAACTTCTATCCTTAAAAGGAAATATGTTTTCAAAGTAAACTGTATCTTTTGCTTCTATAATGGTATTGTTAGAGATTTTATTTACTTCTGAGTGAGTCACTAGAAATCTATTGGCATAGCTGTCTAAGGCATATCCTATGAAAACAACGTCTACAGTCTTGGGACCAATCTTTCTCTTTTTAGGTTCGGGAATTCCGACTTTAGCAAGGCATCCCCAAACTCTAAGGTAATTAATCCTAGGTGCTCTACCTTTCCACAGCTCATAGGGAGACTTATCTTTTGTCTTACTAGGAATCCTATTAAGAATGTAACAGGCAGTTAAAAGGGCTTCTTCCTACAAGTTATCAGGAGCACCAGAGCTGAGAAGCATGGCATTCACCATATCTAACAGAGTGCGGTTCTTGTGTTCAATAACTCCATTAGACTGAGGTGAATAAGGAGCAGTTATCTCATGAATTATTCCATGTTCTTCACAGAAGTTACTCATTTTGTTTGAGGTATATTCTCCACCACGATCAGATCTAAGGATCTTAATCTTCCTTTCTAATTGATTCTCAGCTTCAGATTTGTAGACCTTAAATCTATCTAGAACTTCATCTTTGGTTTTGAGAAGGTAGATATAACAATACTTTGAATAATCATCTATAAACGTAACAAAGTATTTTCTACCGCCTCTAGTCAAAATCCTATTTGAGTCACATACATCACTATGGATAAGTTCTAGAAGGTCAGAATTTCTTTCTACAGATTTGAATGATAATATAGTGTGTTTGGCTTGAACACAGATTTCACATTTGTGTTTGTCATCTATTGGAGTCTTGGAAATAAGATCTAAGGTCATCATTCTTTTAATGGAACCTAGGTTCACATGACCTAGTCTGCCATGCCAAACATTTAAATATTCTATATTAGAGACAATGAGAGAACAATCAGACATTTTATTCATTGTACTTAAAATAAAAAGACCGTCTTTTACAAAGCCTTTTCCTATAAAAGAGTCATGCTTAGAAAAAACTACTTTATTTGCCTCCATTACAATTTTGTATCCTGAGGCTACAAGAAGGGATCCACTAACTAGGTTTCTCCTGACAGACGGCACATGAAGAACATCATGAAGAGTTAAGATTTTTCCTGATGTCATCTTCATGTTAACTTTTCCTCTTCCAATAATTTGTGCCGTTGAGCCATCTCCTAGGGTCACACCTCCTCCACTTGATTCCTGATAGTTTAAAAAACAGGAGCGATCAAACGAAACGTGAATATTAGCTCCAGAATCCAACCACCAATCATCAGAATGGTAAGAGAGGTTAATAAGGGGTTGAAAGCTTACAGACCTGAAGGAACTCGAAGAACCTTTGTGAAGCATGTTCGCTTCTGGTCTAACTGAGCCCTTTCCTTTGTAGGAGGTCTGGACAGCTTCCTTCTTCCTATGGTAGCAGTTGGTGGCCATATGATTTGTTTTACCACATACGGAACAAAATCTCTTTTGATCCTGAGTCTGACTGAAGTTTCTAGGTTTTTGGTTTTGGTGATGAGGCTGAAAGTTTTTCTTCTTCTTGAAGAAATTCTTTTTGGGTTTATAAGAAAAATTAGACTTGGGTTTTCCTTGGCCTTCTACAAGGTTTATCTTAGCTTTAGATTCAGTCTTAGGCTTAGATCTCAAACTAATTTGTTCTTCGGTTCTAATTTTCTTTAGGACTTGATTGTAGGTAAGTTCTCCTTGTATATGGATAAGATCCTTAGCAATATCAGACCAAGAGGGAGGTAGCTTGTCTATTAGGCATGCTATTTTATGCTCATTTGAGAAAGATGTTCCTTTGGCTTGAATATGCCTAAGGTATTCTTGGAATTCATGGAGCTGGTCATTCGTAGGCTTGTCATCTACCATGAAATACCTATTAAAGGTTGAAGAATTAAACATTTCTATTCCGGCATCATCACAGCCGTATTCATCTTTCAAGGCTTTCCAAAGTTCTTTAGCGCTCTTGTATTCAAAAAATATATCATACAAGGATTCAGATAATGCGCTTAGAATTCTATGAAAGCAGTGGAAGTCTATCTCTTTAGGGATTTTTGGTTTCGAGGAGGTGGACACTCCTATGTCAGACTCAGTATCATCAGAATCATTTGTGATGGGTGTGGACCCATCAATGGCAGAAATAAATCCTAAGGTCGTGAGCCAAAATTTTATTTGACTCTGCCATCTTTTAAAGTAAGAGCCATCAAACTTAGCAGGTTTTGTAGTAGAGGATTCCTCCTTACCAGTCACGATTGCAGTCTGAAAAATATAAATTTATTTAATAACAATGTCTAAGATAATAGTTTAGGTGGTCTTTGCTAATCAATCTTAAATATTTAGTTTTTCAAGTGTTGATCAACTCAGGTTAGCTGTAGGGGCCGGTTCCCAGCTAGCGGCGGTCCGAAGACACTTAAGTACCGTGTCGCTTAAGGCTATTTACACCCGGTTGACAGAAGAACCATTTCGGCTTGTGCCCGAGTTTGTCTCTACTTTGAAACTTTAGATTTGAAGATTTTATTTGCAATTTCCTTTTAGTAAACTATTTTCTTTTGGTCCTAGATTGTTTTCAAAGTACTAAGTGATTAAAAATTAAGCAAATTGTATGTTACAAATGAAAGAAAATTTTGTGATCAAAAATTGCAATTGACAAAATTATCAAATGTGCTAACAATTTTTTAAAACAATTTAAGCAAATTTGCAATTTGACAGTATAGTAAGAATATTTAACAATACTAAGAAAATTTAACAATACTAAGTGATTAATCAGAAGCTTTCTAACAATACTAAGTGATTAATCAGAAGCTTTCAAAGTAACAATACCAAGTGATTAAGCAAATTTGACAGTATAGAAGTTTTCTCACAGTATAGTAAGAATAGTAAGAAAATATTTTTAATCAGAAGCTTTCGAAATATTTTAATCAGAAGTTTTCTAATGAGAAGCTTTCCAAATTTTTTAAGTTGAATATATATTTTGTTTATTTTTTTTTCTTTGTAGAACAAAACAACAGTAACTATTTGAACAATTGAAGCAATAGAAAATTGGAACAGTAACTATTGAAACAATAGTAAATTTAAACTAACAGTAAATCAATTCTAAGAAAAATCAACTCTTAGATTGTTAGAAATATTGTCGTTTTGTTATTGATAAATTTCAGAATACAAAAATAAATTTAAATTGATGTTACCGGCCTCTGGGGAAGTCGTGCACGAAGCACTGCCCTAAGAGTTGATTCGGGATCTGTGTGCAGACGTTCCCGAAGCTCCTAGTGGTAAAACTCCCGTACTACCGGTATCTCGTTGCCGCACACGACTTGGAGAGAACGACCAGGACTTAGCTCTGCCCAGAGCTTGGAGACGATGAACAGAATTTTGGCAGCAAAGGTTTGGAGGAAAGAAATTGTTCTGATGGTTTACAAAGAAACACAGACGAATATATAATACTGATGTGTAACGGTTCGAATTAATTTACGATTAATTTAGCCATTACACAGGAGAATTAAAAGAATGAACCTGGACACTGAAAAATATAACGGTTCAAAATAATTCGTAACGTTTAGAGAATTTTAGGGTCCCAGCCCGAACCCGAAGAATGACCCTTTCGGCTTGTGCCCGAGTTTGTCTCTACTTTGAAACTTTAGATTTGAAGATTTTATTTGCAATTTTCTTTTACTAAACTATTTTCTTTTGGTCCTGGATTGTTTTCAAAGTACTAAGTGATTAAAAATTAAGCAAATTGTATGTTACAAATGAAAGAAAATTTTGTGATCAAAAATTGCAATTGACAAAATTATCAAATGTGCTAACAATTTTTTAAAATAATTTAAGCAAATTTGCAATTTGACAGTATAGTAAGAATATTTAACAATACTAAGAAAATTTAACAATACTAAGTGATTAATCAGAAGCTTTCTAGCAATACTAAGTGATTAATCAGAAGCTTTCAAAGTAACAATACCAAGTGATTAAGCAAATTTGACAGTATAGAAGTTTTCTCAGAGTATAGTAAGAATAGTAAGAAAATATTTTTAATCAGAAGCTTTCGAAATATTTTAATCAGAAGTTTTCTAATGAGAAGCTTTCCAAATTTTTTAAGTTGAATATATATTTTGTTTATTTTTTTTCTTCTTTGTAGAACAAAACAACAGTAACTATTTGAACAATTGAAGCAATAGAAAATTGGAACAGTAACTATTGAAACAATAGTAAATTTAAACTAACAGTAAATCAATTCTAAGAAAAATCAACTCTTAGATTGTTAGAAATATTGTCGTTTTGTTATTGATAAATTTCAGAATACAAAAATAAATTTAAATTGATGTTACCGGCCTCTGGGGAAGTCGTGCACGAAGCACTGTCCTAAGAGTTGATTCGGGATCTGTGTACAGACGTTCCCGAAGCTCCTACTGGTAAAACCCCCGCACTACCGGTATCTCGTTGCCGCACACGACTTGGAGAGAACGACCAGAACTTAGCTCTGCCCAGAGCTTGGAGACGATGAACAGAAGTCGTGCACGAAGCACTGTCCTAAGAGTTGATTCCGGTGTGCACACACATCCAAATCAACTTCCGCGAAATCCCACACGTCCGCATTGAACGTTACGCACCTTTCAGTACAATTCGCACACGACGAAGTCGCCTCATTTAGCGGGACGTACCCAGTTTCAGGAAAATTCGGATTTTGAAAACCAAGTTTTGGTCAACTTCACCCCCGAATAAAACACATCATGCAATAAATTAAAATAAACTAATTATAGGGTTTAAAACTCGGTTATGTTGTCTAATTTACTGTTCAAAAAAAAATTAGAAATATTAATCTGGCTGGGAGTAAATCGGCCATGAACCTAGGGGTTCGGGACAGTTTTTGAACTCCAAAATTGGGTTATTTTTTTGTTTTCGTGTCGCGGTTTGCGATCGACACAGGACACGATACCCCAATCTAATTGTACAGGGTTTGAGAGGGTCACACAGCGAATGCATCGCAACAAGCCATTCAAAAATCGACACAGCGAGGAGGAAGAAAAATTCACCGGAACATGGGTTAGCCGCAGTGTGCTACGCGTGGATGGGACGGCGCGGCGGTGCACGTCGGCGGTGGCAGGTTGCTGTAGCTGCTGGCTGCTCGATCGTCGGCTGGTCGTCAACGTCGTCGCAGAGGTCGGTGGCCGGAGTCGGTGACCGTAGTCGAGAAGTGGTGATGGCGGTGGCGGGTCGGGGATGCACTGGCGGAGTCAGGGATGCAGTGGCGGAGCGGTGATGTTTGTGGGGGTGGCGGTCGGGTTTATATAGGGGAGGACGCGGTCGGTTACGAGGAAAGGGTTGCCGGGGGTTTCGGGGGATCACGAGGTGGTCGCGGGAACCGGAGGGGGGGGGGGGGAGTAGGTTAGCGGGTCGGGTCGGGTTGGAGGGTTAGGATCCGATCCAATAGTGCTGGGTTGGGTTGGTTGGGTTCAGTTTGGGTTGGTTTGGTTCGGTTCAAGTCTGGTTCGGTCTGGTTTATCTAAAACAATGCCTTTAGCTATTTAAAAAATAGTTTTTGAGCCCAATAAATTTCAGAAAAATTACACAACTCATATTATTAATTATACACTCAAAAATATAATTTTTTATAATTTTTTAATATTTAATTTAATACACAAAAATATTAATTCCTAAATGACATCAATAATAATTAATTAAAAATCACAGAAAAAATTTAAAATTTATTTTGAAATTTTTAAAAAATTCATGCAATCTTCACCCCTTCGTCTATAGCCCGCTCCTCCAACTTCTCGGTATGAGATTTGTTTATGTTCTTAATGACCAACGTAGTATTTTATTGAACAAAAAGACTAACTTTTTATGCTTATTTTTGCCTACTGGACAATATGTTCTCTTTATTTTTTGTGTGCTAATTTTAATTAGATTGAGTAGTTATTTTGATCAGTGGAACAATTATGTTGTCCTCGCACGAGCAGTACTATGTCTTCATGAGCCGACGTTACCCCGTCAAGTATCTGTTACGCAACATCGGCTCCGCAGCCAGCTTCCTTTTCTGCAAACGTTGCCGTGAGCCGCACCAGGTGTCATCCGTCACGCGTAACCTAGCATCCTCGCCATCGACGGCGTTTATCGAGATGTGCCGAGCTCGCCAACCCCTCATCCGAGCACCTGCGGGAACCGGTGTTGCCTTTGTCCATCTGCACCGTCCGTGTGTCAGTCTCGATATGGCCTGGCAGACATTGGGCCAACTCCCAACCGTCGAAGGAGTGGCCGAGCCGAAGACGAATATTCGAGTTCCCGCTTGAAGGAAGTAACATCATTTTTAGTTAGAATATTTGGTATAAAGATATATTTGAATATGTTGTTTCAATGGTTTATTTTGTTATTTTTGTGGTTGCAAATTTATGTTTTAAAATTGAATAATGTATTTTTGCACTTTAAATATTTACTTATCGTTTGTGGAAAGGAAAATTTGGGCACGTTCTTTGGCTGCTTATATGGACTGGAAAGAGTTTATATTGGCCAAATTTTTATTTGCTAAAATTGATAAGTTCGGTGTAAGATTAATATATAAGTTGTGTTTTAGCTGGAAAATATTTAAATGGGTATATGCTTAGGAAAAATATTACATAGACTAAATATTAACTTAAACTTATTAGCCTCTCTATATATAAGAGGATATATAATCTAACAGTAGTAGTAGTAGTAGTAGTAATAATAATAATAATAATAATAATAATAATAATAATAACAACAGAAATTGGGGGGTTTACACAAATCGACCGATCTTCAAAGTGAACCGACCGAACCGAATCTATGTCGGTTCGACCAGTTAACAATATTTTTGGTTAATCATAAACAACCAATGGTACCTCTGAAGTTTCTGAAGGATTTTGCATTCTAAACACTATAAATCTCTTCTATGAATGTTTTTTAAAATTCTCAAGCACAACCATGTGTTAGTAATCTTTCTTATTTATACTATAATATATGTACATTATATGTACATGTGTCGCATGTATTTTAGCAGTCTATTAATTTTTAATTTTTTAATTTTGGAATACAAAAGACATCAAAAGAACAAATTCTATTTTTCTTAAACAAAATTTCTATACGTAATTACCTAACCGTCCTTATTAAATTTAATGTATATTTTAATTAGTAAAGTTATGTAAGAATATATTTGAAAAAAAAACATTCCCGATGAAGTCTAATTTTAAGATTATATAGTAGTATAGATGTTCAATACTCAAAATTCAATATCAACTGTAATATAAACATTTATACTAGTAATATAATTCATTCTTGACGACAATCAACTTATATTACTACTAAAAAGAAAAGTTAGATTATAATAACTCCATCATCAATACATGCCTAGAAAATGTGGGCATAGAAATAGGGGTTATTTGGTTCGGAAATTTGGAACACGAAATTTAAAAAAAAATCTGGATTTAGGACCAACTCACGTGTTGGTTGAAGGATTTGCAGACATAATTTACTGTGATTTAACTTGAACAATAAATCTTGACTATCACAAAATTAAAGTTTTGACATCGAATTTTTTTTCTCTGAAGTGGAACGCGGAAGTGAAAAATTCTCATTCCCACTTCATCCGTTTGTTTGGAGAACCACTTCCTCTCTACTTAAAATTTTATTTTTACTAATCACTACTTTAACAAAAAGTTATAATTTTTTACTCACTTCAATAACCAATCAAACATCAAACTTTAGAATTTTTACTTCTAATATCTACTTCTTCAAAGTATTCAAACGAAAGATTTTTCACTTCGTTCAATTTCACCGCAATGTATATACAAAATGTCAATTTTTGATTTTTTTAATATTTTGCCGAAACAGACAGCCCCTAAGTGAAACTTGTAAAACCCCTAATTCTGAAAATCGTATTATTAATTTATTTATAGTAGTTATGAGCTAAATAGAGAGAATAGATTTTATTTAATTTTATTTGAGGTATTTGTGTATTTAGAAGATTTATGGAGCCATTATAATTTTTCCTAATTTATTCCATGTAGGAGACTCTTTGGACAGTTAATAGCTTAACCGTATGCACCAATATAAATTTTAGGATTTTCTATGTATATATATATAAAATTAATTAATTAGAAAAGAAATTCCTATTGGATCTCAACCCGAAACCCAAACACCCTATCCGCCGGAATCCACTACCCGTGTAGCCCTACCCGGATTCGTTAGGGGACCAAAATATCAACAACAGCAGTAGCAAAAACCAACTTTCCTTTCCCTTCTCTGCGCGTGTGAGGCTTCTCATTCTACCGCTTCTTATATCTATTATTACTAAACACCCCTCAACCGAAACCAAGACCAAAGAAAGAAAGAAAGAAAGAAACAACAGCGACAGTGGCTTTTAAGACCACTATAATTAATTCCACCGCCTCTTATCTCTATATATATTGCAAACTCTCCCAAACCCTAACCCCACTTCTTACATAAACTAACACACTGTTTTGGACGTGCACTATACAGAACTCTTGCTCGGCAAGTATACCTTGCCATCGTACTATTATTTATATTCCATATGATGTCTGCATAATTTATTTCTGCTTATTTAGTTCAATTATTGTTATATAAATTGTGCGTCCAAAAAAACTTGGGTGCAACGACGATGTCGTCGTAACATATTTTATTTACGTATATTTTGGACCTACTCTATGAGACCACCTCATTATTATGGAGCATCATTAGGTTCATTAGCCGTGACACAGTTGTTACACGAGTTGTGAGTCTCATATAGATCACGGACTGCGGGACAGGTCTGGCCTCTTATACGTATGGACCGTGCGTTAGGAATGACTGCTGATAGAAACTTTGTATGCTAGAAGACTTAGCAGTTATCAGAGATTTTATCGTGTCATGGATGTGGCATGCTTAGAGCATGGGGTGTGGAGAACAATAAGTAAGGCGTTTGGGCTCCTTTGCACTTTTCTCCTTAACGTCCGGATTCTCCGCCGGAGAAACGGGTGATGATGACCACTATATATTATATTATCAGGCGGCCTCTGCCGTTCAAAAGACGACATGCTTGTAGGCCCCTGATTCTCCGAGAGAATTATGTCAATCTCATTTATGGCCAGATAGCCCACGTGTTGGAAAGTTGTTCTCAAACTGCATTCACTTAGACGGTTATGCGACCCATTGGATGTTTATATTTTAGTACTTTATTGGCATGTTTATATGTATATTGTTACGTCACTCTGAGGACCTGGTCCCTTTCCCGATATGGACGAGCAGGAGTGTCCGCAGGAGTACGGACCTGGATCTGACTTTACTTACCAAACTGAGGAGGTCTTACCCTCGGAGTATCTGTGACTTTATTATCGTTGTTTAGAGATCCTTGTTGCCACTTCAGTATAGTCGTTTTGTAGTGGATTTGTTTCCACCCAACTATCAGACTTGATACTCATCTTGGATATTCAGTTATTATTCAGCTCTTTATTCCTACTGATTATTTGTGCTGTGGATGAGATATAGATTGTGTGTATGACTTGTTGTGATAGTATATTACCACTGGTGGATTGAATATTCATGTACAACGTACGTGTGTATATGGTTTCCATATATTGGAGTTCGTATACATACGGCTGGACGTGTTACGTATTTCTAGTCCTACGTATTTTGGGACTGTGGCGTGACACAACTTCCCAAAAGATGTATATACCAAGTTCAATGAAATATTATTTTGATAACATTACAATTTTGTCACAAATTGACAATGGAGAAAGGATTGTATGATTAGGAGCGGATCTATGAACATAAACTGGAATGGATTAGACTGGATTAAATTAGGGAAGGCTGATGTGGATTAACTCCTACAAAATATATATATATATATATATATATATATATATATATATAATTATTATTTTCTAGGTGGATTCCACCCCACCCCACCCCAGGCAATCCGTCCCTGGGTACATGATTCTTGTACGTACTTAAAGAAGAATATTAGGCTAAAGCATCCGGTTTATATGATTTGTGCACCTATTTGGTCCATGCAACCATACATATTATAATTCTTTTCATTGTTGCATTAAATTTTGTTTTTCTCTTAATTGTTGTGGTTAATTTTCCAAAGGATTTGGATAGTTCATTGCATCTATTGATGGATTTGATTCATCCAATTTGGCATGATTAATTCATCCAATGTTTTTGCGAAACTTTATGATTTTATTTTACATTGGACAACTGTTTTGTTCATCGAATTAGATTAGTAATGGATATGTCTCCTTTTCTAGAATCATGAAATGAATTAGCCAAAGGAAAACTCTATATAAACGGAGACCCATTTATCGATTTTTCAAGAACCTACTACTCCCTATCTCCTCTTCATGCACATTTGTATTTTGGATTGAGTTTCGTACTCTTACCAATCTAAACACAATTGAAAATTTAACCCCTTTCACACTTGATTTATATTTGGAGACAAATTTATTGCAACTTTTTGGCAAAGTTTGAAGGAGGAGCAATCGTGGACTCAGGTATCTTTCTTTTCAACTAAATCCGATCTCTATTGTTATCCATGTCTAGGTGAACTATTGTCCATTCTTACATCATAATCATGATAAAAGATTTTGTTAAGCTTACCTAGTCAATATAAAATCTACATTGCTAGTCCAAGTACCTATATTTGTCTCCTATGGTATAGTTTAGTGGTAAAGCTACGGAACATTTACCGAGCAGGTCCGGACATAGAGTTCCGACATCGGCTAAGAGATGAGAGAAAATTTTGGGTAGAAAAAAAAGAGTACTTATACCTAAAATAACTCAAAATGACTGTCTTTCTCGTAGGGGTGAGCATTCGGTTCAAACCGAATATAAACCGAATTGAAAAAAACTGAAACCGAAACTGAATCGAATAGAACAAAAATCGAATTTAAATCGAACCGAAATAATCAATTCAATTTTTCGATTTATTCGATTTCTGTGGACCTTTATTGTTAATGGCTTATATAAAGGCTTGATGTTGCCATTAGAATGTTACAAAATGTTGATATAATGGCTTATACAAAGGCTTCCTGCTTCCAGTAACAGAAGAAGAAAAAATGTTACAAAATGTTACAAAGATATGGTTTCGATTAATGTTACAAAATTTAGTTCAACCATTACCAAACAACATACAAGCTCAACCATTACTATACAGATATGTCAATAAATTTAGTTCATGCTAACCAAAGACCAACAAGTTCATGATCACTTCTGCACCTTCTTTGGTACAGTGGCCAAGTTCATGATAACTTCTGCACCTTTTTCGGTCCAAAATCACAATCACCTAATCCTTTAAGTAAGTTGTTGTCATTAGCGGTCCATCTCATTAATTGGCCTGAAAAATTGGCTCAAAACAAATGCAAAAAAAAAAAAAAAAAAAAATATAATGCTAAGTTTACTACCAAATGTTTACAACTTTCTTACAACTCTCTCTCTCCCCTGCTATGTGGGTCACACCCGGCTCCACCTCTCCCTCCAATGAACGACTGTCACATGACATTTTTTTCACGTGGCGGCCATCCGGACAGCCACCGGGTCCCACCTCTTCCCCCTCCTCCAATGAGTGACCTCCACGTGGGCGTCACGTGGCCGCCACGTGGAGGTTGTAAGAGAGTTGTAGGCATTTGGTTGTAGTCATAGCATAGCCCAAAAAAAAAAACTTACACGACATAATATTCTTCTTGTGTGTAAAGTTTACACTGTAAGCTACCACGTTAGCCATGGAACACAAAGATGGACATACAAAAATGAGAAATAAGGATCTATTGGTGATGGAAGTGGGCATCAAATGAAGCACATGAATATAAAGTACATACAGAATCCAGAAAACTTGTTTAATATTAACAACATATATCCAATCAGATATTGACCGTCGAAAACAATTTTTTTTAGTACAAAAATGGTTAAAAAAAGGTTAAATAAAAGTAAAAAAAATGAAAAGTTTACTTACAGGGGTAGATCTAGAGACAATGGAGATGGCTGATCACAGAGAGAGAGAGAGAGAGAGAGAGAGAGGAAAGGAGGCCTGTGATTTCAGATCTCATGTGATTTCAGATCTCTTTAGACACACTGAGAGAGAAGATAACAGAAGCTCAGACAACTATTACTTCCGAAAAAGAGGAGAATTTTTTTCTTTCTCCAAATCCATAGAGATAGAGGGGAGGGAGAGAACTGGAAAGTTAGATTTTTTGTATTTTGAGGAAGGGACGACAGTGTTAGAGAGAGAGAGAGAGAGAAAGGAGAGAGAAAATAGAGTGAGAAGTTGAAAAAATTTAGGATTTTTTAAGTTTTATAGTAGGCTGCTTGGGGAAATTGTATATTAGTAAATTTATATACTCTTAATCGGTTTTCGATTTTAAATCAAAATCGAAACCCGCAACCGAATTCGAAACTGAATACTGAATAAGAGGATTTTCATAACCGAAATCGACCCGATTTCTTTTAGACCCGAACCGAAATTCTTATTCGGTTCGGTTCGGTTCGGTTCAATTCAATTTTCGGTTCAAAACCGATTAATGTTCAATGCTCACCCCTACTTTCTCCTTTTAGAAAATATCATACAATATTTCTCATTAAGAATCTAATTTTCCATTAAACTTTCTAATTTTTTATTAAGCTTTCTTTAAAAAAGGAGCTAATCAGAGTTTAGACCCTCAATTTTATATCAGCTTAGAGTTTAAGTCCTGATTTGTCCAATTGAAAAGTTTAGACTCTAAATTTTTATTATTTATTTTATTTTTTCTATTATGCCATTTCTAGTATATATAACAAAGTTTTATTGTCAATCATGTGAGGAGAAAAATAAAACATCCATCCTTAGACTGTTTCTTGTCAAGAAAACGTCCTTTGCGTGGACGTTTTTTAGTTTAGAGTTAGAAAAATATCATTTACACAGAAAATGTCCTAGGATGAGCGTTTTTAGATATTTATTTAGTTTAGTTTTTGTTTGTGTAAAATAAATGTAGGCCATGGATGTAGCAGATGGGAACAAAAGTGAAAGAAAAATAGTAAAAAGTGCAACGACTATATATATCCAGCAACAGATAGTTTCTAACGAGCAGATTCTCTTCCCAGATTAATTTTTTCTTTAAGCATTTTCTAAAATTTTCTACTCTCTCTAAGCTCTAAACTCTTCCTACCAATAGCCAACTATCTCCACTATATATCCACTAGCTTTTTCTCCTACAGCTATAGAAATTCTTTGTTCTAATACCCCACGCTCTATTTATAAGTTCTTAGCCATTAATCAAATATTAGCAATAATTTGCTACCATAGAGTACATAAATGTATTATCTTACGAAAGAGATATAACCCAACTTCTTTCCAAGTATTAGAATATCACGTTTGATAATTTGCGAAATATTGTTAGTGAAAGTTTTTAGATCAGATATGAATCCATAATAAGTTAGATTTTTACGATTACTTTTTATTAACAGATAGTAAAAAAGCATAAAATTTTATTATTAAAAGTAATTTAGGATTATCTTGTAATAAAGATTTATATTAATTCATCGTAACCTAATATTTGACGAAAATATCATTTCAAGTAATTTATAATTTTAGGATTTTGTTTAGGGTTAGAGTTTTTGGTTTTAGAGTTAGTATTAGGGTTTGTGTTATTATTATTATTCTTTAAGTTAGGGGGTTAGGATTATGTTTTAGGGTTAAGTTTAGACTATGGTTAGGACTAGGATTAGATTATATGGTGGTCACAATAATATTAATTAATCATAAATAATTATAATTATATATTAACATTAATTCATCATACACAACATAATACTAATTATTATTTACAAAATAATAATCACTAATTATTAAATTTAAACACATAGTAAAAAAAAAAAAAGATTGTCCGACTTCTCTCTTCTTCATTCTTCTTCATGCTGCTCTTCTTCTCCTTCTTGCTCTTCTTCTTTTGTTAACTTTTGGTGTGATTTTTTTTTATCAACTCCTTCTATAAGCCGAACACCCATCAGCCAATTTAATTCCTCAACTGTACCTCACAAAATTCTCACCTCCTAACCCATCCCAAAGATGCGGTTAAAATGTCAACCAAGGTCAATAATGTCCTTCAGATGGACGTTTTCTGCTAAAAAAAATCCATCCAAAGAGTGTTTTATGGCAAATTTTTTTTAAAGCTAGCAAAAAAGTTCATCCATATGACGTTTTTATGATAGAATACGCCATTCAAAGGGTGCCTATCCTTTGATTGTTATTTTTAAATCTCAGTTTAGTGAAAATGTCCTTCCAATTGGCATTTTTGTTCTTTTCTTATAAAGTTTAGAAAGTTTTGTCGGCAGCATTTCAACAAATTTAATTTCTGTGTATGAAATTTTATGTTCTTTTTTTTTTTATGAAAATAATGGAATAACTAGGATTAAACAAAAACAAAATTCTACTTTAAGTATGAATCGTGGATTTTTTGTGTTTTTTCATTTATAGGTGTCAATCGGGCCGGACCAAGCCTAGTGTAGACCGGGTTTGACCGGGCCTAGGCCTGGGCTTGGGTCAGACTTAGATCGGAGAAGTGTCGGGCCAGACCGGACATTTAAATGTAACCTATAAATCCATATCCGGGTAGCTTCGGGTCGAGCCGGATCCAGGCTAAATCTGGACAGGCCAGCGGGGTGTCAAAAATAATAATAAGTGAGTCTAGTGGTTAGCTAGAGAAGTTTAGTGATTCAGTGGTTAGCTGGAGAGGTCCTTGGTTCATATGTCTCATCTTCTTACAAATATAATTCTTAAGCTATATATTTATTTATATATAATCAATTTTTTGTTAGGTCTAGGGTTAGGCTGGACAGGTCGGGCTTGAATAACTAAATCCAGCACGAACCCATTGCATTATTGGACATGACCGGGCTGGCTCACCCGGATTTGACCGTGTCAGACCTGGACCAGATTCGGGACTGTCTGGCCCATTACACATCTCTTGTTTCATTAAAGAGAATTTTAACAAAAATACCGCGAAGACAAGAAAAGTCATTGAACAAAATAGGGTTTACTATACTGGCACTAGCCTAAAACCATTGCCTCTACTACAAAAATCGAAACATTGAAGTACGAAATCAACAACAAACTTGAGCACAAGCAAACAAGTTTAGAAGCCCAAGCTTAGCAGGACAGGTCTCATTCGTAGTTAAGAGATGGCAATGCAAAGAATCTGACAAGAAGTTAAAATCATTCATGAGACCTTTGTTGAAGCTTGAGCTGCAATAACTCTTTAGCCTCCCTGTACTCTGGATCACTATTCATTTATAACCAACATATGTAGCTGCCTGCCAATGTCACTCCTCCTCTATATAGCACATCGATCCATCTCTCTCACTGATGCGCACAACATTGTTCCACAGGCAAGAAGCCAGCAACCATGGCTAAGGAGCTCCAAAGCAAATCCAGCTCTGTGGAGGAAGCGCTCGAGATAGGCGGTGTTGGCCTTGAAGGAGTCAACGAGGATGGAAGAGCAAAGAGAACAGGTATACATGAGTTAGAGGTTTTTAGACTTTGGGTCTTAAAAAAGTGACGAAATTTATATGTTGGTATCTATAATCAATCTAATTAGTATTTGGATCTCGAACCAACGATTGACTCGTCATTTATGTACACAGGTGATGAAAGAGTCACTCCATATGGACATCTACCATGACGTAACCGAGTCAGTCGAGTCAACTGTTAATCTAAGATCCATGTACTAATTAGTTATTAAAATCCATATACAAGTTTTACAACTTATTCGAGATCCAAAGTCTAAAATACATCAAAAAAATACTTAAAAATCCTGCAGGTCTGTCAGGAAGCTCTGCCACTGTCAATGTGTAGTTGACATATTTATATATGCTTGGGTGCATTTGCAGGGACATTGCTGACTGCAAGTGCACACATCGTAACTGCTGTGATTGGGTCCGGAGTGCTCTCGCTGGCCTGGGCCATAGCTCAGCTTGGTTGGGTGGCTGGACCTACAGCGCTCATGGCTTTCTCTCTCATCACCTGGTTCTGTTCTAGCCTTCTTGCGGACTGCTACAGAACTCCTGATCCCGTAAAGGGAAAGAGGAACCCTACTTATACTGATGCTGTGAGAGCCAACCTAGGTAAATGATAAGGTTAAATTACCCTAACAACATTCCAACTATAGCACTCAGACATTTTTTGCACTTTAACTTTCTACTCTGAATTTTGGCACCCCAATTTCTTAAATTGTTCTTTTGAAACAACTCGTCAATTTTGAAGCATATTGAGATCACTTCAAAAACATATTTTATAGTACAAAAGTACAGTTTAAATATTTATATTGTCGGATATTCTTTTGAAACGGTTCTGATGTGTTTCAAAATTGATGAAATCTGCTTCAAAAGAATAATTTATAAAGTTGGAATGCCAAAATCGAGGAGTAAAAAGTTAAGGTGACAAAAAACGTCTAAGCGCTGCAAAAGTAGGTGTCATTAGGATAATTTATACTTAGTTTTGGTATGGAAACTGATCATACTAGTATATTGGCAGCAGACTAGTCTAGTAACTGAATTGTTCTTCATTTCAAGTGGTTCCGAATTCCTAAATGACTCTTCTTCTTCTTCTTCTTCTTTCTTTCTTTTTTCAGGAGGTTGGAAGTTCAAACTCTGTGGAATAGCTCAGTATATGAACATCGTTGGAGTTGGCATAGGCTACACGATTACAACAGCCATTAGCATGGCGTATGTAAAGACTAATTAATTTTAACCCGTAATTCGTGCTAATTCGTACTCGGATTCCATCAACTCACGCTAATGTCGATTTCCTATAATCCTCATGAAATGAAATGCAATAATTCAGGGCTGTCAAGAGGTCCAACTGTTTCCACAGGAACGGCCACCATGCGGCTTGCCATGCGCCAACTAGCACCTACATTATCATCTACGGCGTCATACAGATGGTGCTGTCGCAGATATCCAACTTCCACAAGCTCTGGTGGCTCTCCATTGTGGCAGCCATCATGTCCTTCGCCTACTCTTTCATCGGTCTCGGCCTCTCCGTCGCCAAGATTGCAGGTGAGCTATACAAGCTGACACTACTTACCAGTGCCGGTCCAGAGGATTGGCCACTAATTTTGGTAGCCTTGTCCGACTTACCCAGGACCGGCTGGGCTGCTTACTTTGAGAACATCTCTGGAATGCTCAATTTATGTTACATATATTTGTCTCCTGCTTTTTAGGTGCAGATGGTGGCCATGTGAGGACCAGCCTTACAGGGGTCACAGTTGGGGTGGATGTGTCCGGGAGTGAGAAGTTGTGGAGGACATTTCAGGCTCTTGGAGATATAGCATTTGCCTATTCCTTCTCTAATGTTCTCATTGAAATAGAGGTATATCATGAGATGCCGTTATTCAGAAACAATTTCAATTCTTCGGAAAGTAGTGCAAGAAATTTGGGGGAACCCTTAGAAAGGTTCTGACAACCCCCAACGCACAAAGCCTCTACCCAAACTTTTGGGGCCGGTCCGACTGTTTAAACTAGTAGGGATCGACAATGTTCTATGACGGTTGTCGGCTACCTATATATGTTGTCTTTTTCCGCAATTGGGACATGAAGTTGTGTAAATAATAGGACTAGTGGGGATAATTTTTGTAGGACACTCTGAAGCCGAACCCTCCCGAGAACCAGGTGATGAAGAAGGCCTCCTTCATAGGCGTGTGCACGACGACCACCTTCTACATGTCGTGTGGCGTGCTAGGGTACGCAGCGTTCGGAAACGATGCACCGGGCAACTTCCTCACCGGCTTCGGGTTTTACGACCCATACTGGCTCGTCGACGTCGGCAATATCTGCGTAGTCATCCATCTAGTAGGTGCATACCAGGTAATTAAAAAGATCGTAAACTAAGTTGTACGAGCCATAATCAAGAGTGACAGGCATGATGCATGATATGGTGGTGCAGGTGTTCTCCCAGCCCATTTACCAGTTTGTCGAGAACTGGGTCCGTGGCTCCTGGCCGGACAACGCCTTCCTAACGGCCGAGCACGCGGTCGACATCCCCTTGCTGGGTGTCTACTATCTCAACTTCTTCCGCCTCACGTGGAGAACGACGTACGTCGTAGCGACCACCGGGGTGGCCATGGTCTTCCCTTTCTTCAACAACTTCGTGGGCCTCATCGGAGCTCTCGCCTTCTGGCCGCTGACGGTCTACCTGCCGGTGGAGATGTACATTGCGCAGGCCAAGATCCGCAGGTTCTCGGGAGTGTGGACATCGCTGCAGATGCTGAGCGTGGGTTGCCTGCTTGTTTCTTTAGCTGCAATATGTGGCTCGGTTCAAGGTCTTGTACAATCACTCGCGGGTTACAGGCCCTTCAAGGGTGCTTCTTGATTCATTTAATTTTTTTTATTTATAATTGGGTTGGGGAAAAATAACATTACAAGGAAATTTGTTCTATTTCTCATTTTGCTCCTTTTCTTTTCAAATCATTTTCTTCGGAGTCTACTACTTCATATATTCATATACTTAGTGTCAGGTACACACGTTTTAAAATGTAGCAAAGACAATATTCAATCAAATTTATTCAACAAATTTTTTTATTTTTCAAATATATATATATATATATATATATATATATATATATATATATATAGAAATGTTAATACTATTTTTTGTAACAAAGATAATATCCAATCAAATTTATTCAACAAAAATTATAATTTTTTAAATAGAAAATTATCTAGATGACGCATCCTGAATGTTCCGCAACCATATATTAGGACAAATGGTAGAATCATTCGTTATTTTTTTTTTTTTTATTTTGTCAACTTTACAAAAATTTGAGAAGCAAATAACAATCTATGTTTCAAGGTGCTCGGAAGGACATCCAAAATATTTAAGGTGGTGGATACATAATCAAACTTCAAGTCGGCACAAAATAATAGGTGATCAACAAAATAGGAAGGTTCTAAACTAGACTGCCAAGCAAAAGCAAGTACAAGGATGACACAAAATTAGTACGTTCTACATCTATATTATTTTAATTTTCATATGACATCCTAGGACTGTAATATTTTTTATCCTATTGTATTGTATAGCAATCATACATAACTGCAAGCTCAATAACTTTTTCTTAAGAATAAGAGCCATTTTCTATGTCCTATATATTTCAAAACAACCATTATGTTTAAGACATGTAGATAATTATTCGGTGAACCGGACTCACCACTTATCTTCATTCTCCTTCACTTGATGGTACAAAAATAAATACATACAATGGCATCTTGGAACAGTCATTTTCATTCCTAGCTATACCATCAAGTGGAGAAGAATAAATAAGCATGACTCAGTGAATAATTTCTCTTGAATGAGTAAGCCAATTGGCAATGGAATTTTTTTTGCCATAAATGTCTTGTTGGAAACGAAAGTGCGAAACCGTTTCCCAAACCAGAGAGTACCTGCGAGAGAACCGAGCAAAACGTACAAACCAAAAACGCCAAACTCAAATCACAGACACAGAGATTTTTGATGTAAAAAATTCTTGCGAAAAAAATCACGGGACGATCGGAGTCCAACCCTGAAATGTCTCCACTAATGGAATAAGAAATACACCGACTCCTTACAAACTTCTCACCGATCCAAATGGATCACCACAACTCTTTTGAAACAGAAAATAGATTATAACCACGAAGAAGAAAGACAGCGAGAAATACCTGAAACTAATCTCCTTCTTCGAAACGGCCTCCAATACTTATTTCTCCACTCCAATGTTGCAATGACAATCTTGCCTCATTTTCTCTCCTTGTTGCTATATTTTTTTTAGAGAGAGAGATATATTTTAGGGTCAGGAGACACCTATATATAGCCTCAAACCCAAAACTAGCATTCCTATTATAGATAGGAATATCCAATCCACATCCAAATCCATTGACATATTCATATTATATGTAGGAATATCCAATCCAAATCCATTGAGATATTACTATTATATTTAGGAATATTTAATCCAAATAAATTGAGGTATTCCTATTATATGTAGAAATACTCAATACTACTCCGGGATTTTTTTTACATAGGTTGGGAACTCCACCCACTCCAACAAATCTCCCAATTCACAACTATGTGGAGGGGGTCGTCATCCCGACGATCTGTAATGACCCGCTCCGCATCTATGCGGATAACCGATTCAAATGACACAAGTATGATGACCGACCTGCTTTGATCAGCGAGAAGACTTGCTTGAGGAAAATAATTTCTAGACTTGGCCCTTCAGGAGTTCAGACTTAGACTTTCAGAGACTCGCTCGCAGTATCGCTCGACCTAGGCGAATCATCGATAAGGTGGGTGGCTACGATGAACCTGTCTTTGCTTAACATGTGTCACGTCACAGTCCCAAAATACGTAGGACTAGGAACACGTAAGCATGCCAGCCGTATGTATATGGCAACTCCAATATATAGATACCATAATACACACGTGCGCTGTAAAATGAATATAAACTCACATGTGGTATATATAATGTCACAAGTCACAGATATGCTAATCTCATCCACACAACTAGTCATAGAAAAGAAATACTAAACTAGAATAAGGAGTCTGAAATATCCAAAATAATAGTCGGGTGGAGACAAATCCACTACCAAAGACTATATCAAAAACTAAAATGAGAGAGGAGTATAAAATCTCCAATAAAAATAATGTGAAGACAGAAGTGTATCATCTAAAAAGAATCCATCGCTAGATAATCAATGATGCTCAGAAGGTAAGACCTCCTCGGCAGAAAGTAATGCATCAGGTCCAGACCCGTACTCCTGCGGATACTCCTGGTCGTCTATACTTGGCAAGGGACCAGGTCCTTAGAGGGACATAACAAGATAGATAGAAGCAAGCCATTTGAATACAGTGAACATGCATAATGTTTAAAAATATATAAGTACGTTGTACAAGACAATCTATATAAATACAATAAGGACAACTTTTCGACGTATGGGTAAGGGTAGGCTACTCTATCTACCTCACAACTCACACACACGTCAATGGGCATCAGAAATTGACATACCGCGGGGGTAGCGACCAGCGAGACTCCAGAAATTGACATACCGCGAGGGTAGCGACCAGAGCGACACACGCCCGTAGTGCAAACTATATACTACGGTTTACCAGAGTGGCTAAAAGCACATACGCCTAATGATTGTCCTCTCATGATACTAGGTGTCAAGTATGTGTCAACATATCTAATATATATAGTAATGACTGAACGAACTACACATGCAATGAATATAACTGAACGAGACTACACAGGCAATGAATAAACAGAAATATAAATAGCATACAAAGTACTGTAAACAATTTGGCAAGGTATCTTGTCTGGCAAGAAAGCTGCAAAATATAATGTCCCGATGTCAACACCAAGAGTCAGAAGCTACGGCCTCAGAATGAACGTCTCCGGATGCTGAAATAAACATCACCAACGTTCCCAGAATAAGCAAAATAGGTAGAAATTACTTCCCTTTCGTCCAATTTGGATACAGTGGCAAAACGGTAATTTTAGGTAAAAGTGGGGTCCACGTGTGGCCCACGTTGCACCAAAAAATGTGCCAAGGGTAACAGTCTCTAAATGGAACAAATTATAGGTCAAACAAACTCTAGATGTTAATACGAACACAACGGTATGTCCAAATGTGGATTCCAATGGGCCGAACACAATTTCAACCGTAGGACCCGTCAATTGGTGACTTGGTCAATTGTCTCAGAATTGCGTAAAAATTGGGTCACAAGACCAGAATGTTACCACGAGTCCAGTGGCACAAGTTTCGTCACAATCTGACGAGCGTGCACAAAATGCGCGCGACTTTCACAAAAGTTGCGATATGGGGTTTGTCCGCGGATACGGGCTGATTCCGGCGCGCACACGCCTCCGAATCAGTTTTTGTGAACTCTCACAAGTCCGGTTACGCTGTGCGCACCATTTGGTACACTTGGTACATGACGGGACGGTCCCGTTTGGCGGAGCGCGCTCCGTTTCACAACTTTTAGAAATATGGAAAAAGTGTATTCGCGAGATTTTTCAACGAATTTAATTCTACCTACACCAGTTAATAATCTAGGGTTATTTAATAGAAATTAAACTAGGTCAAGTGGTCTCCACATACCAAAAAGAATCATCAAATTAGGATCTTTGTGGTGGGAGATACGAATCCGGGAACATGGGTGATCACCGCAGTTTTCTGCGATCCCAGAAATTGGTCTATTTCTGCCAACTTTGGCGCTATTTTTGCCTATGGTTATGCGTTGTTCGAGGTCTACTATCACACAGATATGGAAGAGGGTTAAGGGGTGAGCATACCGGTAAAGACGGGGTGGCGTTTGGTTGAGCGAGGCAACGAAAAATAACTCTGGAACACAGGTACTTTGCTGTAAAAATTTGCAGTGCGCGGGGTGCGTGCAGATCATTAATTGGACCAAGTAACCTGATGCATGAAACACATTTGATTAGTCTGAGTATAACATGCATATACAAGTATAACATGCCGGTATAAATGAGTATAAGACATCTGAGTAATCTGTACAACCTGAGTCACAAAGCAATACGAGTATAGTAATTTGCGTATATCGTGCACCTGATTTAGAAACACGCTCATAAGCAAACATGTATTCGTTATGCGGTCTTGGAATTTCTATATATCTATATTCATGCTTGGTTTAACTTGGTTTTATACTTGGACAAAAAAAAGGACAAATGGTAAGTTGGTAAGTATCGTTGTGTTTCTTGTATATCGTACGGCACACTGCCACATGAGATGGACTTTGTATCTTATGCATAAAATTGATCCTAAGACAAATAGCAAGATAACTTAATAGTTGGTGCACGAAACTAATATAACGTGTTAGATTTGTCGAGCGGGCGAGAAGCCTCCCCACCAGTGCATTCATGTACTGATAATCCACCAGATTGCTTGCAGGGTACGGGAGAACCTCGTTCGGTGCGTAATGTCCCCTCGTGCGCGCTAAGACGTAGAACTCGCTCTGGAGTCTTAAAGTGTTGCATCTGGAACTAAAGCACATATACATGACATAATGTTGGAACATCGCCTATGCATCATCCTAAGTTGTAGACCGCTTGGCACGCCTTTATTGTTTGAGAGAGAGAGAGAGAGCTTGAGCGACTTGTAATCTCGGCCTAGCGTCGCTTATAACCTCATTCATTATAAATAAAGAGAGATTATTTATGTATTCAAACTTCTGTTATTCTATGTTTTCGCTATATCGACTTGGTGAACTAGTTATCAACGACCGTTCCGGTATTTGCCTTGCGCGAGCGTAACTCAAGGCTCACACGGCATCACGTCCCGATGGAAATGTTCGTCCTGCGGGAGCGCTGGCGCGGTGATTCGCGCCTAGCGGGGATGATCGATTCCTGCGGAAGATCGGGCGTAACATAATGGTATCAGAGCATAGATTTAAGTCATTGGACTTTTTATCGATTCTCTCAGTTTCGAAAGCTCGTTCGTGGGTTATGTTACAGACGCTCTCTCTCAAAGTTCCAACGGGATATTCCATACAATGAATCTAAATATTTTTGAAAGGTGCATGTGAATGATATGATTGCTTGAACGGGATTACGATACGAAGGCCTTTGTGCCAAACTATGTCAGACTTTATGGGAGTAGACTTATGTTAGAATGTGCAAGTTATATGTGAACCCGAATGCCTATACGAGAACACCAAGCGGGTTAGTGTGCGAGACAGAATATCGTTTGGACAGTTGCCTATGCACACAGCCTTTCGGCTAAGTTGTGTTGAGTATCGTGCGATAAGACCCTTTATGCTAGTGAGTTGCAAGCGAGATTTGGGTATCGTTCGAATAAGAATAAAGTTAGACTTAGAATGGAAATCGATAAAGACGTTATCGAAGTACCGCTAAGGAGAACAAAGGGAATCGTGTATGAATTTTGAGATATAGTTGGAACAGTTATTCGTAGCGATAAGTTATGATTCAAAATATAGTTTGTATAGAGGACTATCAATAGAGGTACATACGAGACTAAGATCATTAAGGCAGCGAATAAGGACCATGCTGGAGTTCTAAGGAACGAATTGGATATAGAGTGAATGATACGAACACGATTTAGGAGTTAATAAGATGACTCAATTTTTAAGTGGTGTATTCGATCGCCTCTAGATCGAATAAGCGAATTAAGAATAAAATAAGTTATAAAGATTCATAGAGTATAGCTCGAACCCTGAGTGGTGTATTAGTCGGCTTAGAAATGTTCGAACGAATCGTGGGTTTCGGAGTATTAAACGGGTCTTGCAGCAAGCGACATAATTGTGCGGAGCCTTAGTATAAATAATGCCTAGCAAGTAAGCGAATTTGAAGGAATCATGAATGATTTGATTCGAACAAGTTAGAATGAGTTGAACACGGAATAAGGCTTACATTGAATAGGAATAAAAAGTACTTGAAATTGATACAATGGTCGAAAAAACTTAGTGGATCGTACGAGCAATGTTGAATTGAATCAAAAGAATTAAAACTTGAGTTGAGATAGAATAATCGGGGATGCGATCAGAGTACAGCGCGAGGGAAGGTAGCGTGCATCAAAAATATGGATTGAGTAGGATATTGCTCGATAGAATTTTAGCCTAAGTATAAATATTATGGTTTTCAATTTGGATAACTAATACGATATCAACAAGTGGAAGATAGCAAGGATTGTTGCAAGTTAGAAAATATTGGTTCAATGATTGAGGTAGGCGATAATTGAATTAATCTTGAATTTAAACGAATGATCTTGAGTCGAGTTTAAAAGATAATACTCGACATCGGGCCTAAATGAGAACAATTATATCGCAGGAGCGTTGGCGTAGTAATTTTACGTCCGACGGGGATGATCGAACTCGCAGGAACATGTTCAAAGATTTTACAAATGAACTCGATAAAATAGAACGTATCAGAAGTAAATAGACTTGGGTTTGAGATTTGAACTTAGTTATTTTAGGAATGCTAGAAGTACACTACGAAATGATCAAACGGTAACGTTGAAGTTGGATGATTTTACTAGACGAATTATGATCATGCCCTGAACGGACATGACTTAAAGGATATATATCTGGGATGGAGCAAAGTGTAAACGATAAGGTGTTTGTTCGTTCGATGATAACCATAACGTTTGACGTTCTTGCCTTTTATAAGTAAAATTCTATGCTCGTACATGCGTCACGTCCGGATTAGGACAGTTATCCCGCGGGAGTGTTGGCATAGAAATTTCACGTCCAACGGGGATAATTGAACTTGCGGGAGACAAGAGCGTGGTAATTAAAGAATTATCTTGACTTATGGTTCAACACGATAAGACAAGTTTCAGGATACAAATAAATTAAAGTATTTTGAGGAGGAGTTAGTCTAGAACGTGCAGTAAGATATGTTCGATGGTTTTATGAACAGATACGTAGATCGTGTTAGATGACTTAGAGTTTATTATTTATATCGATAATTTAGAATAGGATCATGACTTGGTGGTCTAGACTTAGAAAAGAATGGATAGGTGAATTCTATCAAACGTAAGGGAGGAGATAGACTATGCAAATCAATGGGCTTGACCTGCGACGTGGATATATCGTAGATTTAATTGAATGAACGTATCTTAGAACAGTTTTGCTAAACGAACCTGGATCCTATGCAAGCGAACATGTTGATGTGGATAAGAATGATTTGTGCTCGATGTTTAGAAATATGAATGAAACGAGCTTCGGTAGAATACCCCATGCGAAAGAAAAATGGTTCGACCTTAAGATATTTGGGGCGAGCTTCGTGCAACGCGATTGCACGATGAGTCACAAATTCAAACTATAACTATGACCTTGTGAGCTGACCTAGTAGCTAGGCAGACGACCCTATGCCTTGAGTTGAACTAGAGTAGCTGACTTCAGAGTATCGTTTGGGAAAAACGATAAAACTTGGACAACAATACTTAGAGTTAGGACTTGGAACTGAAAGTGTATGCTAGCGACGTTGGCGTTGGAACGAAAGCAATGGAAGATAGGACTTGAGTGATAATTGATTTGGTTGGATAAATTATGTGACGGTGAGGAATAAGATGGTATTAGAGAATATTTACGGAACTCTTAGGATTAGAATTGGTGATATTTTAGACAAGTTATCATAACAAGTTAAATCGTTGCTTGGAAGAGGTGCGTTGCTAGTAATGTAATACTTGAGTTTGTGTGAGATTGGAGTAGATGATAACTAAAAAGAACCAGAGTTCGGTTATTCGAGTAGCGAAGCAATCGACAATTCAAAAGATGTTTACGAGTAGCTTGTCCGACTTAGCTGTCACTAAGCTTGGTTGAAATACACATATTTGGGGGGATGCCTTGAATATGGGTACGATCCAGACTTAGCGATATGTATAACTCGAATGCAGCTGCAAATAAAAATGTTCGGATGAGCATGAACGAGTATAGCAACTGAAGTAAGATTGCCTCATCCCTAGATCATCATTCGTGATGGATTATAACATACTTCGGGTTAAGCGATATATGTTTCGCGCTAAGTCGCAGTAAATACGGAGTCAAAAGTTGGATTGAATGATATAGTTATTCAATGAGGCAGACCTAGCACACACGTGACACGGATGGAGAAGCCAGTCGGATGTTGTGTTCGAACGGATCTAATAATACAGATTGATATGCTTGAGTTAGATTTGATAGTGTGCGATAGAATAATTTATGCTCAGGAAGTCTCGAGGACGAGACTTGTTTTGAGTAGTGTATAATATAACGATCCACTCCACATCTATGCGGATAGCCGATTCAAACGGCACAAGTGCGATAACCCGACCCGCTTTGCTGAGCGAGAAGAATTGCTTGAGGCAAAGGATTTTCAGACTTGGCCCTTCAGGAGTTTAGACTTAGACTTTCAGAGACTCGCTCGCAGTATCGCTCGAACGAGGCGAATCATCGCTAAGGTGAGTGGCTACGATGAACCTGTCTTTGCTTAGCCTGCACACTTAAAATATGGTTGATATATGCTAGTCGCTAGACGAATCACCCTTTCATGCTAATAAAGAATACAAACACATCTAGCTAAGGGAATAATCCCATCTTATATCTTTTGCATAGAACATGGAAGTAGATCGGTTGAACGGAATGGTATGCGCGCTTTGCAGTTCTTATAATTTTATCGCATAGATTTACCTTGTTCCTTATATGTTCTTTCAAGTATGTTTCTTCATATGTCTTGAAATGCTCGTCACATTGATATTGCCTCGATATGGAAGCACAACGTAGATCCTGGTTCACTCACCTGGGGCAGGAAGACTATCAAAATAGTTATCCCAAGCCAAACTGTAGTGCCCCGCTCCGCATAGGCACTATGTACAAGTAAGATCGCCTTGCTTGCTCGAACGAAAGTCTTCTCGGAGAGTTCTCGATCGATTAATCAATGTGAGTGGGCAGAACTGCATTCTCTGATTCTTGCATGACTTAATAATGAATCTGAGTTTTTGAATGCTTGTTTGCTTAAGAAGAATGTTTTCATAAAAGATTGATAGAACCAACTCAGTATGTTAATAAGAGAACTCACATAGCTTGTCATCGAAACGAATCTGCTGCCTAACTAAGAGAATACGAATGCTTGTCAGAATAAGATAGAACCATTGCTATGCTAAAGAGAATAAGAAATGTTGCATGCTTAGAAACACCGACACAGCTATCGAACGAACATTTGCTATACTAAGAAAGTTAAGTAAAATGAATGCCTCGAATATGTCCCTTTGAATATGCTAAGAAAGAGATAGTTATTGCATGTTATCTATAAAATCAATCGTGCTTGCCTTAATATGTTTCGCTTGTCTGTTTGCTATATCGAATGCTATAAGTGAAATATGTGAATGCAGTGACTAATAGTACGCCCTGAGGATACGGCTCGCAAGGGTCTAGTGGGGTGTGCTATTAGTAATGTGACAAGATGTGCTTCGTTTCGATAAGATGTGTTTCGCTAAGACTGCATATGTTTTGCTTGATTATTGTTTTGCTTGCACTATGTGTTATGTCATTGCATTGGTCTCGGACAACTTGTGCACAAGGTCTTATCTCTCGAACGATTCCTGGGGCACTGGTAATCGCTCGGTCCGAAAGAGATTTTTGGATCGCCCTGAGGTATACGGCCCGTAAGGGGGTCTAGTGGGGCGATATGTCTATTAGTGTGGTGCAGAACCCATGATGTCACAGCTGCTAGTACTCGGGTGTGTTGGTAGAGCTGGACCTCGGGTGACAGCTATCGACACCCATGCGTGCTAGTGAAGAGCTGAACCTTGGACAACTGCTGCTAATCATGGGGCGACCCATGGACCGTCATATAGATAGGGCGCATGCTAGGTTTACCTTTTTGCATACCTATCGATTGATGACGCCAGAGATTGATACATAAGTTATGAATATGTAAATTATGACTAACTTGTGTGTCTGCTGCAGGGATAACCGTTCGGCTATGGGGTAAGAAATATGAGTTTATACATAAGTCTGCTTGTTCATTTTGTCTGCATCGTAGAGATTATCTGTTAGTGCTTCATGCATTGCATCGGTCAGATAATGACTATTAGTGCAGAGCTAAACCTCGGTCACAGCTGCTAATAGGATCAGAATGTGAGTCATTGGTTAGCTGGACTACCGCTACCGATCCTGAGTTTCTCGGGGACCAAAATCATATAGATGTGTCTGCTTGTGTGCTAATGAATAAATGATAGTCCACTTGATAAGTTTGCTTTAAATTTGATATAATCAGTCTGCTATATAAGCTTTGCCCCTAAGAGTTAGATTTGTGTTGCACAATACATGCTGCGCACTGCACGATAGAGCACTGTCCCAATTCGTATGCTTATAAGTTTGATTATGCAAACTGTTTCAAAGTTATGTTTTCAAAGATGTAATCTGACTATAGTTCTGAACTGCATGAAATGAACCTAAGTAAAACTAGCAAGATCACTAGTAATGCAATATTTTCCCACATGATTACTTAGTGTGGGTTTCAGGGGGTGTAGCTTCTGTTCAGTTGTTTTATCTCACCAGTACTTGCATAAAGTGCTGATCCACCAACAGTTTGCTTGTTCTTAGGTGCTCGTTCGTCCGAGGAAGCGATAGCCGTGCCTCATCCCAAGGAACCGAAAATCTGGAGTCGATGCCTTGAGACGTATCGAGATGGAGCTGTTTTTGTATAGAGGGACATAATGTATGGAACGGTGTTATTGTAATCGAGAGAAGAGTGCTTGAGCGATCTGTAACCTCGGCCATGCGCCGCTTGTAACACATCTGATTATCAATAAAAGAGCCTGTTTTCATATACCACTGTGTTCTTTATTTTTCTGCAATATGTGTACCGCTGCTTCAGTATTGAATAGCTTACTTGCCCTTGTTCAAAGCTCTGGCCTTGTGCAAGTGCATCTTAGGCTTGCACGGCATCACGTTCCGATGAGAACGATTGTCCTGCGGGAGAGCTGTAACGTGGTGATTCACGTTCAGCGGGGACTATCGAGCTCGCGGGAGATTGGGGCGTGACACAAACAATAGAAACATGGAAAGTCTTCGGGACCATTGGGTCGCCAAGGCTACTCCCCAAACGGGAGTAGCAGTAAGTAGTAAACCGTCAGGATAAAGAGTGCTTGGAAATAGAAACACACCAGATCATGAGATCTCTGAACGAGTAAGTACATTTGTACTATGTCAAGTAGCTATGTTCATTCAAGGTCTTAAAGATGTTGCATATAATAAAATCTTAGTGTTGATAGTCAATGGTCATGGACAACATATGCACAGGCTTATGGTTCCTGCGGACGGTATGCTGGTCGCACCGGGGCCGATCCGAACCGGTCAAGATTATTTCAGATAGTCGTTTGCTTCAGACGGGAAGGCGTGTAGCAGGGCTCGCTACCTGCATTGCATTCCATTCCTGTGTCGAGACTATACCTTGTCCATGGCAGCTCGTCAAGTCATAAGACCAAGTATGAATTATTATTATATTTCATATGTGGCGGTAACCCGCGTATGGGTTCGTAGGAACTTGTGGCAAGTAACGGATGTACGATGCACTATGCGTGTAGATCGTTAATTGGACCAAGAAATCTGATGCATGAAACACATTTGAGTAGTCTGAGTATAACATGCCGGTGTAAATGAGTATACGACATCTGAGTAATCTGTACAACCTGGGTCATAAAGCAATACGAGTATAGTAATTTGCGTATATCGTGCACCTGATTTAGAAACACGCTCGTAAGTAAACATGTGTTCGTTATGCGGCCTTGGGATACCCGAAGAAAATGAGAGCACATGAAGCACATGAGAATCAATACCCGAAGCACATAATGAAATACATGTGATAGAGTACCCGCTGAACACGGTAAGGGGGATAACATCTCATGACGGGATCCAACTAGTACCAGCTCATGAAACAATGTGTCAGAATTAAGTATTAACAGTTCTAGAACAGGTGATATATACGCTATCATGAAATAGAAATAATCAGAGGCAGGTACTCGCTTGACGTCCTGAGCAACTGGTGAGGATCGAGTTCCGGACTAGCGTCACAATGACCTATTATGAAAAACAAAGTTAAACGGGGTTCTAAAGAGTTAAACAAATATAAAATAACTAGAAATAAGCTTCTAGGGTTGTTCTAGGTCAAACGGTTCAAACCGATAAAATCTGGGTCAAAAAGTCAAGCCGGAGTCCAAAAAGTCAACTATAGGCCAAAATTAGGTCAAAGGTTGACTTTAGCGGTCAACCGGGGCAATTACGGTCAACTCTAGGTCAAATTAGGGTGCCCCTAAAATTCTAGGTCAAAACTAGCTCATTAAGCTAGTAAACCCTCAAACTCGCCTCCTTGAGATACCGGGATACTCTCAGTATCTGATATCTCAACATACGCTATATACCCCATCTAAACCCACTAATATATATCCTAACACGTATATATATATATATATATATATATATATATATATATATATATATATATATATATATATATATATATATATATATATATTTATATATATAAGCTTCACTTACTCCATACACGGGCAAAAATCTAATACCTCGCCCCGATACCCAATACCTTGAGTATCTCAAGGTATTGAGATACTCTAGCCTTACCCTTCTCATCTTACTAACTATACATCTAACTATACATATATATATATACATATATATATATATATATATATATATATATATATATATATATATATATATATATATATATATATATATATATCTAGCTATCTAGCTAGGTAAATATATGTATCTATATACATACATACATACATATATATATACGCATACACACATACATATATCTATATATATAAATATCAATCCTCACACTCTCATACATACACTCACACACTAACCTCCACATATATATATACACTTATATATCCGTACATCTATATATATATATATATATATATATATATATATATATATATGTGTGTGTGTGTGTGTGTGTGTGTGTGTGTGTGTGTGTGTGTGTGTGTGTGTGTGTGTGTGTGTAAAACCCCTAATTCTAAAAATCGTATTAAATTTTTTTATTAATTATTTAATTTATTTATAGTAATTATGAGCTAAATAGATAAAATAGATTTTATTTAATTTTTATTTGAGGTGTTTGTGCATTTAGGGGATTTATGGAGCCATTATAAATTTTTCCTAATTAATTCCATGTAGGAGACCCTTTAGACAGTTGCTAGCTCAATGGTATGCACAAATATAATTTTTAGAATTTTATATATATATATATATATATATATATATATATATATATATATATATATATATATATATATATATATTGTTAATTAGAAAAGAAAAGAAAAGAAAAAGGAATAAGAAAAAGGAATCCTTATTGAATTCTAACCCAAACCCATTACTAACCCGTAACCCGTTAACCACCCCAACCCAAAACCAAAAGAAAGAAAGAAAGAAAGAAAGAAACAATAGCAGCCGCAGTATTCAAACCCCTCCCTTTCCGCGTGGTTTTACCCCCCCTCCCCCCCCCCCAGCGGAACCGACTCACTCCCACCGCCTCTCTCTCTTCTATATATGCAACCAAACTCTCCCTAACCCTAATTCTTCCACCACTCAAGAACGCCGTGCCGCCCAGCCTCCGACCTAGCCGCGCCGACCGGAGCAGCCCCGGCCGCCCGTGCAACGTCCGCGATTCCAGCGCACCAAGACAGAAATACACAGCGACGTACCTGTGTTGTCTCGATTCCAACGTCCTCACTCGACCAAACTTGACCCCGTCTTCACCGGTACATTCACCACTTATCCCTCTACAAATTCTGTATATTAGTTTACCTCGTATAACGAGTAAACCTAGGCGAAAACAGCGCCCAAGTTGACGGAAAATGACAACTTTTGGGAACGCAGAAAACTCGGTAACTAGCTATGTTCATGAATTCGTATCGCTCACCTCAAAGATCCGAATTCGATTTTTCTTTTTGGTATGCGAAGACCACCTAACCTAGTTTATTTTTTGTTAAATACAATAATTTATTAACTGCCGTATGTAGAATTAAACCAGTTGGAAAATCCTGAAAACTTACTTTTTTCCAATTCCAAAAATTGTGATACGGAGCGCGCAGTATATCCGGTACGTGTGAGAATTCGCAAAAACTGATTTGGACGGGTGTGCGCGTCGGAATCAGCATGTATCCGCAGAAAATTCCTAATGTCGCGACTTTTACAAAAGTCGTACGTATTTTGTGCACGCTCGTCAGAATGCAACGAAACTTGCGCCACTGGACTCATGGTAACACGCCAGTCCTGTGATCCAATTTTCACGCAATTCTGAGATAGTTGACCACGTCGCCAATTGGCGGTCCCCACGGTTGACTTTTTGGGCAAAATTGTGTTCGGCTCACCGGAATCCATATTTGGATATACCGTTGAGTTCGTACCGATATTTAGAGTTTGTTTGACCTATAATTTATCCCATTTAGAGACTGATACCCTTGGCACATTTTTTGGTGCAAAGTGGGCCACACGTGGACCCCACTTTGACTCGAATTTACCGTTTTGCCTATGTGTCCAAATTGGACGAAAGGGTAGTAATTTCTAGTAATTTTTCTGATTTTGAAAATGATGGTGATGTCTATTTCAGCATCCGGAGATGTTTGTTTGGAGGCCATAGTTCCCGATTCCGTGTCCTTGACATTTGGACGCTTTCACTATACAGATTTCTTGCCAGGCAGTGTACCTTGCCATTGTACTATTATTTATATTCCATATGATGCATACATGTTTTATTTTTGCTTATTTAGCTCATTTATTTTAACTGCTATATAAATTGTGCATCCAAGGAAACTTGGGTACAACGACGGTGTCGTCGTATTATGTTTTTATTTATGTATATGCATTGGACCTACTTTATGAGACCACCCCATTATCATGAGGTATTTTATGTTTCATTGGCCATGACACTATTCTAACACGAGTGTGAGTCACATGTAGGACACGGACTTGCGTATTCGGCTGGCCACTGGTACGTATAGGTCATACGACGGATAGGGATAACTGCCGATAGAAACTTTGTATGCTAGTAGACCTGGCAGTTATTTAGAGGTTTCATCGTATCATAGATATGACATACTTAGATCATGGGGTGGAGAGAACAATAAGTAAGGTATTTGGGCTCCTTTGCACTTTTTTCTTGTGTAACCCGGAAGCTCCGCTGGAGATACGGACGGTAATGACCCTTATATATTATATATTATCATGCGGCCTCTGCCGTTCAAAAGATGATATGCTTTGTAGGCCCCTGATTCTCCGAGAGAGTCACGCCAATCCCATTTTTAGCCAGATAGCCCACTTGGTGGAAAGTTGTTCTCAAACTGCATTCACTTAGACGGTTAGGCGACCCCATTGGATGTTTACTTTTCAGTACTTATTGGCATGTTATTATGTATCTTGTTACGTCCCTCTGAGGACCTGGTCCCTTTCCAGATATAGACGAGCAGAAATATCCGCAGGAGTACGGACCTGGACCTGACGCTACTTATCAGACTGAGGAGGTCTCACCCTCGGAGTATCTGTGATTTGTTGCCGCTGTTTAGAGATTTTGTTGCTACTCTTTTAGAGACATTTATCTTATATTAGAGTTTGATTCTCTTCTCTCCTCAGTAGTTTTAGTATAGTCGATTTGCAGTAGATTTGTTTACATCCGACTATCATACTTTGATACTCATCTTTGATATTCAGTTATTATTCAGTTATTTATTTCTTTATTTGTGCTGTGGATGAGATATAGATTGCGTGTGACTTGTTGAAAGTATATTACCATTGGTGGATTGGATATTCATGTACAGCGTACGTGTGTATATGATTTCCATATATTGGAGTTCGTATACATATGGCTGGCGTGTTACGTATTCCTAGTCCTACGTATTTTGGGACTGGGGCGTGACATATTTTTAGTGGTGGCCCATGCAGGTCAAGAATATATTGTCTCGGTTATGTTACTGTACCGAACAAGCATGTGTATAGGAATAGAGTATAAGGATCTCATCCGCGCTTGACTGAAACCTCATCCTTCCTTTCAACTATCCTATTTAAATGCTTGCATCCTGTTTGATTCTTGTACTTCTTCTAATTTTTTCGTATATCACATGCAGAGAGATAGATATGCAGAATGGATGTACTGCCGTCGATGGCGACACAACTTCTGGAGTCAATGGTCAGACTCAAGGAGGGATCTCAACGATTCCTAGACTTTCGGGACCAAATGGACAGACTCACCATCCAGTTCTATCTGATCTTTTCGCTTCACCTAATGGGAACCTTCCAGCCTCATCGATACCGCAGGGTGGTCAGGCACAGCTGTTCCAATTCTTTCAGATGATAATACAGGAACAGCGATAACAGGCCGCCACACTAGCTGGAGAGCAGAGGCAGCAAGCAGCAGAACAGAGACAAGAATTTTTAGCAGCACTTGAGAGGATGGCTGCAAAGACTATTGTACCAGCTCAAACACTAGTTCCAGTACCTCGAGCTAGAGTTGGTTCAGTAAAGGACTTTATACAGATGGGTCTAAGGCCGTACAAAGACATTGAAAGCCCAGAGGAAACTACCAACTGGATCACTCACACCCAGAAGCTATTGGAAGCATCGCAGCTACCTGCAGACCTATTGATGACAGGTGTAAGGACGCTTCTAGATGGTAATACTCGTCACTGGTGGGAATCCATGGAGCGCCAGTTGGATACATACCAGACTTGAGAGCAATTCTTGGAGTACTTTGAGAGAAAGTACTTCCCAGACACCGTCAGAGATGTATTGTACGATCAATTTCTTCACTTGGAACAGGGGAACCGAACAGTTGACGAATATGATGCCGAGTTTAGTCGCCTTAGTAAATATGGCGCTGCCTTGATACCAGATGACTTGGCCAAGGCTAAGAGATTTTATCGCGGACTGACTCAGGTGCTCCAATATTACACAAGCTCACAGTCCCGGATCTCTTATGCTGAATTACTGACAGAAGCCAGATTGCAAGAAACCATCAGCAGAGAAAAATGAGGTCAGCCGAGGACACAACAAGGACCAGCAAGGATACAACAAGGATCGACAAGGACACAACAAGGAGGACCTATCGGACGTCCTTTGGAATAACAACAACAGTATCAGCACAGAGCCGGACCGTAGCAGATTCCGGAGAAGCCCTAATATAATTATTGTGGAAGACGCGGGCATATTTCGAGAGATTGTCGAAACTGCTTAGGACAATGTATAAGGTGTGGTTCCGGACAGCATTTGGCAAGAGACTGCCCAATGCAGCAGATAGTGACACTTCCACCGCCAGTACAGGGGCTAGCACTTCCAGCACCGAAGCCAGCTCAGCAGATGAATAGACCAGGAGAATCAACTTGGCAGCGCGAGGATGACAGGTGCGAACGTTTTCTGAACCTATTCATTGACCAAGGTATGAATTTACTTTGTTAATTTATATTTTATACCATCCTTGACTTCTACCGTGACTTAGTTTTAATTTCGAGGACAAAATTTTTATAAGTTGGGTAGAATATAAAACTCATAATTCTGAAAACCGTATTAAATTTTTTATTAATTATTTAATTTATTTATAGTAATTATGAGCTAAATAGAAAAAATAGATTTTATTTAATATTTATTTGAGGTGTTTGTGCATTTAGGGGATTTATGGAGCCATTATAAATTTTTTCTAATTAATTCCATGTAGGAGACCCTTTGGACAGTTGCTAGCTCAATGGTATGCACAAATATAATTTCTAAAATTTTCTAGGTATATATATATATATATATATATATATATATATATATATATATATATATATATATATTGTTAATTAGAAAAGAAAAGAAAAAGGAATAAGAAAAAGAAATCCTTATTGAATCCTAACCCAAATCCATTACTAACCCGTAACCCGTTAACCACCCCAACCCAAAACCAAAACAAAGAAAGAAAGAAACAGCAGCAGCCGCAGTATTCAAATCCCCCCTTTCCGCGTGGTTTCACCCCCCCCCCCCCCCCCCGCGGAATTGACTCACTCCCACCGCCTCTCTCTCTTCTATATATACAACCAAACTCTCTCAAACCCTAACCCTAATTCTTCCACCACTCGAGACTGCCGCCCAGCCTCCGACCTAGCCGCGCCGACCAGAGCATCCCCGGCCGCCCGCGCGACGTCCGCGATTCCAGCGCACTAAGACAGAAATACACAGCGATGTACTTGTGTTCTCGTCTCGATTCCAGCGCCCTCGCTCGACCAAACTCGACCCCGTCTTCACTGGTACGTTCACTACTTATCCTTCTACAAATCCTGTATATTAGTTTATCTCGTTCAACGCGTAAACCTAGGCGAAAATAGCATTCAAGTTGACGGAAAATGACAACTTTGAGAACGCAGAAAACTCGGTAACTAGCTATGTTCATTAATTCGTATCTCTCACCTCAGAGATCCGAATTTGATTTTTCTTTTTGGTATGCGAAGACCACCTAACCTAGTTTATTTTATGTTAAATACAATAATTTATTAACTGTCGTGTGTAGAATTAAACCAGTTGGAAAATCCCGAAAACTTATTTTTTCAATTCCAAAATTGTGATACGGAGCCCGCCCCGCCAAACGGGACCGCCCCGTCGTGTACCAAATGTACCAAAAGGTGCGCACAGTATATCCAGTACTTTTGGGAATTCGCAAAAACTGATTTGGACGTGTGTGCACGTCGGAATCAGCCTGTATCCGTAGAAAATTCCCAGTGTCGCGACTTTTATAAAAATCGTGCGCATTTTGTGCACGCTAGTCAGAATGCGACGAAACTTGCACCACTGGACTCGTTGTAACGTGCCGATCCTGTGACCCAATTTTCACGTAATTCTGAGATAGTTGACCAAGTCGCCAATTGGCGGACCCTACGGTTGACTTTTTAGGCAAAATTGTATTCGGCTCACCGGAATTCATATTTGGACATACCATTTAGTTCATACCGATATTTAAAGTTTGTTTGACCTATAATTTGTCCCATTTAGAGACTGTTATCCTTGGCACAATTTTTGGTGCAAAGTGGGCCACACGTTGACCCTATTTTGACTCGAAATTATCGTTTTGCCCCTGTGTCCAAATTGGACGAAAGGGTAGTGACTTCTAGCTATTTTGCTGATTCCGGAAACGATGGTGATGTCTATTTCAGCATCCAAAGACGTTTGTTCGGATGCCATAGTTCCTGATTCAATGTCCTTGACATTTGGACTCTTTCACTATACAAATTTTTTGCCAGGCAAGTATACCTTGTCATTGTACTATTATTTACATTCCATATAATGCATGCATATTTTATTTCTGCTTATTTAATTCATTTATTTTAACTGCTATATAAATTGCACGTCCAAGAAAACTTGGGTGCAACGACGGTGTCGTCGTATTATGTTTTTATTTATGTATATGTATTGGACCTACTTTATGAGACCACCCCATTATCATAAGGTATTTTATGTTTTAATGGCCATAAAACTATTCTTACATGAGTGTGAGTCACATGTAGGACACGGACTTGAGTATTCGGTTGGCCACTGGTACGTATAGGTCATGCGACGGATAGGGATAACTGCCGATAGAAACTTTGTATGCTAGTAGACCTGGCAGTTATTTAGAGGTTTTATCGTATCATGGATGTGACATGCTTAGAGCATGGGGTGGGGAGAACAATAAGTAAGGCGTTTGGGCTCATTTGCACTTTTTCCTTCTGTAATCCGAAAGCTCCGCTGGAGATACGGGCGGTGATAATCCTTATATATTATATATTATCAGGCGGCATCTGTCGTTCAAAAGACGACATGCTTTGTAGGCCCCTGATTCTCCGAGAGAGTCACGCCAATCCCATTTTTAGCCAGATAGCCCACTTGGTGGAAAGTTGTTCTCAAACTGCATTCACTTAGACGGTTAGGCGACCCCATTGGATGTTTACTTTTCAGTACTTATTGGCATGTTATTATGTATCTTGTTACGTCCCTCTAAGGACCTGGTCCCTTTCCAGATATAGACGAGCAGGAATATCCGCAGGAGTACGGACCTGGACCTGACGCTACTTATCAGACTGAGGAGGTCTCAACCTCGGAGTATCTGTAATTTATTGCCGCTGTTTAGAGATTTTGTTGCTACTCTTTTTGAGACATTTATCTTATATTAGAGTTTGATTCTCTTCTCTCCCAGTAGTTTTAGTATAGTCGATTTGCAGTGGATTTATTTTCATCCGACTATCATACTTTGATACTCATCTTTGATATTCAGTTATTATTCAACTATTTATTTCTTTATTTGTGTTGTGGATGAGATATAGATTGCGTGTGACTTATTGACAGTATATTACCACTGGTGGATTGGATATTCATGTACAGCGTACGTGTGTATATAGTTTCCATATATTGGAGTTCGTATACATACGACTGGCGTGTTACGTATTCCTAGTCCTACGTATTTTGGGACTGGGACATGACAATATATATATATATATATATATATATATATATATATATATATATATATATATACACACACACACTACACACAAACACACACACAACCACACACCAATACACACACTCACCCATATACGTATAAATACATATATATATATATATATAAACTCGAAAATCCTAATACACACTCTCCAAGGCTAAACCAACCCGCGCACAATCCCGAAACATAGAAACCAAGTCGAAATGGCCATTTGGTCCTTTCGACGAACACGTGGAGTGCGGTTTGCGATACCTCGCAAAATGCACGCCAAACCTAATCTGAATCGATCCAAAATTTATCCACGAGTTCTAAACAATGTCTAAAATCTCACAAAAATACTAACTCTTCGATTCTAGGTCCGTGGCAAAATTTTACATGCACGTGGAACCCATGTCGAAGGAAAAATCGCCAAATCGTCCGAAATGCCCAAAAATCCGCGATACGACCTCACGTGTCCGAACGAGGACACGTACCTACCCTCAAGACACCCAAGCATGTCTACCTAGGTCCGTCTAACCTAGGACAATACCCAAAATGGGGCAATCTCGGATTTTACCCGAAATTGACACAAAACCCTAGGTCAAAGTCTCCAAACCTATCCAAACAAGTTCTAACTTCCTTCCATGGATAGCCCTAAGGTCTAGGAAGGTTCTAAACTATTAATTACACTATATTAGAGTAATCACTAAGAGGAAAGTTAGGGTTTACCTCTTAGAAGTTGAAATCCCAAGGCCAAAATCTCCAAAAACCCTAGAATTTACCACACCAAGCCTCCAAACCAAGCTTCTACACCAAATCTAGGCTCTACACACCTAGGTTAGAAAGAATAGAAGATTAGGGTTTGCATTAATGAGAGAAGTAAATGAAAGAAGAGAGTGAAGGTGAAGATACTTACTTGGAAATGGAAGAAGTAAAGGAAGGAAGTAAGAAAAGAGAATGGAGAGTGGTAAAATAAAGAAGAAGGAAATGGAAAGGGAGAGGGGGGCGGCCTTGTAGGAAAATATAAGGTTATGGTTTAAGCCTAACACAAAGACCACAATACCCTCAACTTAAGTCTTCCAAACTAGGGTTTTAGATTTAGGGTTTCTTAAACCAATCTTACTAATCCAAAATAACCCAGCTAGATAATTAAAAAATAAAATAACTATTCTACACCAAGGGTTGAGTCTGACAAGGGTATTGGTTGGGTCTGACAAGGGTCCACTAGGGTCTGACATGGGTCCAGACTAGCCAAAATTCTAAAACAACTAATAAAATAAATACACCAACTAATTAAATATTAATACAAATATTTATGATCAATACACAATTTACCAAATTAAAATAAAAAGAAAATCCTATTTTTAGAATTGGGTAGTGACAAGCCTACCCTCCTTAAAATAATTTTGTCCTCGAAATTAAAAGACGAAACTAGGACAGGAATGCAAGAAAAAGAAAAAACCATACCTCAAGGCTCGAAAAGATAAGGGTATCGCTCGCGCATTTTGTAACACCCTGTTCCGCTTAAGCGGACTGCCGTCTCAATCGGCAATCGTGCAGCTGTCCCGACCTGCTTTGCCTCGATCAAGAAGCAAAGGATATCCAGACTTGTCCCTACAGGAATCCGGCTTGGACTTTCAGAGGCTTGCTCAGACGTATCGCTCTACCGAGGCGAATCATCGCTAAGGTGGGTGGCTACGGTGAACTTGTCTTTGCTTAGCCAGCACATATAAAATCTGGAAATATTTATGCTAGTCGCTAGGTGATTCACCCCTGCATGCTAATAAATCTAACGCACCTAGCTAAGGGAATAATCCCAACCTGTATTGCTATGCTAGAACATGGAAAAAGGAAATACTGCTTATATTCAGACCCTCGCATGCTAAGTTCCTTAACGGTTTCATCTCTCGGACTACCTTCGGGCCCGAGCAACGTTCCTGCTTACGTTCCTTAGAAATGCATGCTTGTCTGCCTGTATGTTGCCTTGTATTCATCCAAACCCCGGAAGACTACTACGAAGTCGTTCCGTACCTGAATGAACCTGCAAGTATCCGGGACCGTTAGGTCACCAAGGCAATTCCCGAACCAGGGAATCTGCACCCTGAATAAATGTATTCCTGAATCACAGCTCGCGGAGCAAACTACTGAATCAACGTTCCTGCCACAACAAGTTCATATATATATCCTGACTCGAACTTGTTCCATATAACTGTTCATATATATATATCCTGCTTCGAACTTGTTCCTGTACCTGACCCTGACCTGCATGTCGCGGACAACTTGTTTCAAGTGAGATTCTCCCGATCTCAGTTCCTGCGGACGGTCTCCGGGGCACCGGGCCGATCCGATCCGGACAGGAACCCCTGTTAGTCTGCCTGTTTCGGGCAGAATGGTGTGTAGCGCCTGTGAATTTATCCTTCACGCCATTCTTGCTCACAGACTAAGTAGCCGCCTGACTCGGAAGGAATGATCTGTAGCGCTCCTGATCCGTGTCGCTGCATTCATCTCCTTTCATGTGCTACACCTGTCCTTTATGGCTATGCCAGCGACTCCTGTTCATATAGATAAGTCATCCTCGCTTAGCGGCTATCCGCGTGCGAGTCACTGCATCGCATCGACTGAACACCTGAACGATCATGTTAAAATGACCCTCCTGTTTGCATATGCTTGCCTCCTGAATGCTTATACTTGTCCGTGCTTGAATTAACATGTTTGCCTCAATGTTGCCTTGGACAGGGAAGGAGAAATGGTAAGTTGGTAAGTCTCGCCGTGTTCTCAAACATCGCACGGCGCACTGCCCGACACGTTAAGCTATTCAATGTTTGCATGAAACTGATCCTAAGGCAACTAGAAAGACAACTTAATAGTTGTGCACGGAACCTGTATTACGTGTTTGGATTTGTCGAGCGGACGAGTAGCTTCCCCACCAGTGCATTCAATGTACTGATAATCCACCAGTTTGATATGCAGGGTGCGGGAGAACCTCGTGCGGTGCGGACGCCTCCTTCGTGCGTGCTAAGGCGTGGACAACACTCCGAAGCAACGGTGCGTCCGGGACTGAAGCACATATATAAGACATAAGTTGAGAACATCGCCTGACCATCGCCTGTACATTCATTCCACAGTTGTAGCCACTTGGCACGCTTTTACTGTTTCAGAGAGAGAGGCTTGAGCGACTTGTAATCTCGGCTATACGCCGCCTGTAACACTTGTTCATATCAATAAAGAGATTACTTTACTTGTTTCAATGCTTCCGCTATATTTGTCGACTCAGTGAACCTGTTACCGATCGCCTATGCGTTCCTAAACTCCGCTGCACTCGGACAATCTGTGCGACTCTGTGGCTTAGAACTCTTGCCGCCAGCCAATGAACCATGGCCTTGCACGGGCGTGGATCACGCTCGTGCGGCATCACGCCCGGATAGGTTAAGCGATCGTTCCGCGGGAGCGCTGGCGAGGGTGATTCCCGCCTAGCGGGAACGGCCGATTTGCCTGCGGGAGATCGGGGCGTGACACATTTCATCCCCCCTCTCCCAGGTCGACTCACCTGGAGAGTGATGCCTCCACGCGACGCAAACCAAGGGAATAGTCTGGTTCCTCAACACCTTCTCCCGCCGATCCAGAATCTCCACCGGCTGCTCTGGATAGCTAAGAGTAGGGCCCACCATAATCACTGAGTGATCCAATATGTGACTGGGATCCGCCTCATACCGTCTCAACCGCGACACGTGAAACACATCATGAACTCCCTCTAGTGTAGGCGGCAAATCTAGCCTATACCCTACAGCGCCGACCCTCTCAAGGATGCTGAAGGGTCCGACGAAATGTGGGCTAAGCTTCCCGCCTCCACCGAAGCGAATAGTGCCCCATGTCGGAGAAATCCTCAGGAACACCAGATCACCAACCTAGCACAAACAAGTTCTCAGCACTTAATCTAAAAAAAGCAATCACAAGCAAACACAAGAACAAAATCTAAATTCTAAGCTATACCTCAAACTCTAAAGGTCTTCGGTGGCTATCGGCCCAATGCCGCTGCCTGTCCTGCGCCACCCGAAGTCTTATCTCTAATGAGCTTGACCTTCTCCGTCGCATCCACCACCATCTTCGGGCCAAGCAAAGCTCTCTCACCTACATCATCCCATGATAACGGAGTACGACACCTCCGTCCATACAATGTCTCGAATGGTGAGATCTCGATACTGGCTTGGTAGCTGTTGTTGTAAGCAAACTCTACCAAGTGCAAGTGATCCTTCCAAGAGCCTTTGAAATCCAGAACACAAGTGCGAAGCATGTCCTCGAGGGTCTGAATGGTCCTCTCTGACTGACCGTCTGTCTGCGGGTGATATATAGTACTAAACTTGAGCTGGGTGCCCAAGCTAGCCTGCAGACTCCTCTAGAAATGCGAAGTAAAGCGACTGTCCCGGTATAATACTATGCTCACAGAAAATCCATGCAATCTGACTATCTGGTGCATATACATCTCTGCTAGTCTCTCCGTAGACGTACCCACTTTGAACGGTAGAAAGTGGGCCGATTTGGTCAACCTGTCTATATTGGCAAAAATGAGATTTTACGCTCAAGATGAGACAAAAACAGATGCCACATCAAAAGTTGTTTCTCGTACAGGCATATCTCTACATTTAATGCACGAGATGGAGGCATATCTCTGCATTTAATGCACGAGATTTGGTTCTATTCTTTAGATTTTGTCATGACGGGGAGAGCTAAAACTGTGACTAATACGCTCACATCACCATCCTTGTATTTTACGCCAACCAGGCTATTTTCAACTATAGGAGTACGATGTATGTTATCTCCTTGAAATACGCCAACTCGGCCATATTTGTAAAGGTACGTGATAAGGCTATTTAGCCCAGAATACGCTCAAGACCTCAGTCGTGATGGATAATTGACTGGGAAAGCTAAAACTGTGACTAATACGCTCACATCACCATCCTTGCATTTTACGCCAACCAGGCTATTTTCAACTATAGGAGTAAGCCGTATGCTATCTCCTCGAAATACGCTAACTCGGCTATATTTGCAAAGGTATGTGATAAGGCTATTTAGCCCAGAATACGCTCAAGATCTCGGTCGTGATGGATAAGTGGCTATTTTACGCTAGTTATCTATTATTCATGAACCATCAAGTTTTACGCAGAATTTGGCTTTTACACCAACAAGACAGCTATTTGGCTTTTACGCCAACAAGACAGCTATTTGGCTTTTACGCCACCAAGACAGCTATTTGGCTTTTACGCCAACAAGACAGCTATTTAGCTTTTACACTAACAAGACAGCTATTTTGCTTTTACGCCAACAAGACAGCTATTTGGCTTTTACGCCAACAAGACAGTTATTTAGCTTTTGCGCCAACCATCTTTATGCAGGGACTGTTACCTACGTGGCTTGCATGCCGTGATCTTTGAGAAGCAGTTATACGCATTACCTTATAATGGGATACGTGTCATACGCAGATTCAGAAGATTATTTGAACGTGGGTAGCAGTTATTATAACCGCAGCGTAAAAGATGCAACTTTCTTCACAGTTTGGCCTTCTACGCCAACTGGACAGTTATTTGACTGATCTCTATAAATAGAGACCCCTAATCACAGGGAAAAGGGGATTAGAAGAGAGGAGAAAGATCATAGATCAAACCGGCGATAAAAAAAGGGCACAATCATAATCAGAGATCAGAGAGAGAGAGCAAAGACAGAAAGTATTGGTTGATAACTTTGGCAACGAGAATTCAATCCCACTTGCAATCTTTGAAGCTTCTTCTTCTTCTACAGCACTTTTTCATCATCGTGTTGTCCAAGGAACAAAGTGATCGACCGCAAATCAGACTTCTATAGCAATAGTTCTCCAGAATCATTTTATTGTACTTAACATTCTCGTATAGGATTAATTGTACTCTTTTCTTGTTTGTAAGCAAAAAAGAAAGGTTTCGTATAAACCTCTTCCCATATTTTGTTTATCATCAAACAAAGATGGCGACTCTGTTGGGGACGACTTTCTCCTCTGACGAGAAAGCAATTGCTCAACACGATGTTGTGTCTATCGGATCGACGAAGAAGACTTTTGTCGTCCAGTTCGACCAATCTGCTTATGAAGACATGCTTCATGCAGGGGGTAGCTCTCATTCCTCCTCTGTCCGGAACAACAAGAAGCTGCGTAAAGTGTGGATGCCTAAGACATCCTCTACCCTTCCTGCAAGTTCTCACTCTCTGATCAACAAAGTTGTGCCAACACGCCATGTGCATAAAAATTTGTCTCCCGTTTGTGACGTGGTAGAAAAGACTTCTGGCAATGCCTCAGTGCCAATCCAGAAGTTTCAAAAACGCCTTGTGCATAAAACTTTGTCTCCCTTTTGTAACGTAGTAGACAAGATTTCTGGCAATGCCTCAGTGCCAATCTAGAAGTTTCAAACACGCCCTGTGTGTAAAACTTTGACTCCCGTCTGTGACGTGGTAGACAAAATTTCTGGCAATGCCTCAGTGCCAATCCAGAAATTTCAAACACGCCTTGTGCGTAAAAATACATATCCTGTCTATGATGAGGCAGATGTACCCTTTGATCACATCAAGGGAAAACAAGTGGCGAATCTTCCAACCTCTAGGCTTTTACGCCCACAAGAGAAGAAAGTTCTCACTTTACAGATTACGCGGACTTTCCCTGTTTCAGGCGAACCTATACAAAAATCCAAATTATGCCAAGATAGGTCTGTCCACGTAAAGAAGACTCATTTTACGGGAAGATATGATCCTCAGACAGATGATGGATCATATGCTACTCACATGGGTGAACTACTGTATTCCTATGGTAGGAAAAGGGTTATGATTCCTAATCTACACCTTCCTACTGATGTAAAAAGACAGAATAAGCCTTCTTCTTCTTCTTCTTGCAATCTCCCTTATTTGCGTGATTTCTTGATCCAGAAACGCAAAGACAGGGGATTTCCTAATACGTCTATCACACCTCCTAGAGAACATTGTTGTAATAATCATAAGGTTGTAGTTAACTGTTGCATTTCTAAAGCAAAACGGTCAGTTTTTGACCGGTTGAACTATCCTTTGTCATTACAGGAAGAAGAACCAGACAACGATATGGCTGGGGGTAGTCTTCCTTGACAAAATAGAGCAGCATCCAAAGCTGGGGGTAGAATTTCCTCTGAGTCCGAAGATGAAGCAACTATGACCATCTTCCCTGAGGACCATACGACTCAGGTATCGGGAGCCGGAAAGCTAAAGGGGACTTTCTCCTTCAATGAGGATGACACCATTGAAATCTTCAATATATTAATGAAGGAAACAAACTTCGGCTACCCAACATCAGATACCCTGAAAAGGCTGGCAAGGTCGATGACCCAGAATATTATCTTTTTTATCGGTATATTCATCACCCCACAAAGGCATGCTATGTACTGAAAAGGAAAATCCAGGAGTTGATCGACGCCAAAGTCATCACTTTGCATTTATAAACGAGAAGAGTCATATCTTACCACGTCCACATTACCTCTGAGTAAGATATTTTCAGAACTTTTTCATGTCCATATCACCTATGAGTGAAGTTCTGCTCTTCGACTTTCTACTATCACGTTCGCATAATCCCTGGTAGTGCTAGTCACTTCAGCTTATTATATGTACTTAAAGTACGCCATGGGTAATAAGTTCACAACCCAGATGTACAAATCGACTCTTGGTTCTTCATCCCCAGCAAGTGCCTATGTGCAATATTTTCTCGATCGTCGAAGATCAAGAATCATATTCTATCATGTTCATATGACCTCTGGATAGATATGTTCAACAATTTGGCATCCCCAGCAAGTGCCTATGTGCAACATTTTTTCCTTCGTTATAAATTCTTGTAAAAAACCATCATCCGTATCCAAGAGTCCCGGATACGCAATGGATGATGGATCCTTAAAATTCCCCCAACGGAGCAATCCTTAGGTCTACTCGCATACTCCCGCAGTGACTATTCAAACCAATCTCGTTAGACGTTAGCCATGTTCATATTACCTCTGAGCTATCGTCCCATCAATCTCCCCAGCAGAGCAATCCTTAGGTCTACTCGCACACTTTTGCAGTGACTATTCAAACCAATCTCGTTAGATGCTAGCCATGCTCATATTGCCTCTGAGCTATCGTCCCATCAATCTCTCCAACGGGGCAATCCTTTGGTCTATCTTTATGTTCGGATAGACCACATTCAACAAATCACTCCTCAATGAATTTTTTGGACATTAGTTCACGTCCATATTACCTCTGAACTACTATCATAATATTTTTCTCAGGCTGAGATTTTCATGTCCATATTACCTCTGATATCGATTTTCATCTCAACTTAGCACCCGTACTTAACTCTACGTACGCCAGTGGTGTTAGTTCTACAAAAATTGCCACGTTCATATTACCTCTGGCAGGACTTGTCCTAAACTTATTACTTGCACTCTCGTACACAAGAAGTAATAGGTCCACCAAAAATCCCCCGGGGAGATGCCCGTAATGGAAACGAATAATTCAAATATGTCCCTCCACTATCCCCACAGAGTCATATTTTACCACGTCCATATTACCTCTGGCAGGACTTGTCTCAAACCTATTACTTGCACTAACATGCGCGAAAAAGTAGTGGGTCCACAAAAATCCTCCCAGCAGGATGTCTTTACTAGCTACAAAACCTATCGCGTCCATATTACCTCTGATAGGGCTTGTTTCAAACTTATTATTTGCACTCAACGTGCGCAACAAATAATAGGTCCACCAAGGATCCCCCAGTGGGATGTCCTCAACAAACACGGTATTGTACTACGTCCATATTACCTCTGGTACAATGTCCAAAGTTTACACAAATAATCGTAAAGAAATGGAGGGCCCTTATATGATTTTAAATGGCGCTTACAGATTAGCCAAGCCTAAATGGAGATATGATAATGGCTCCTATCAACGGCAAATTCTTGAAGAAGTATTATACTTGATCTCCTTTGCTTAACGGAGTATGATGAAGATCTCATTCTGGCGATACTATATACAAATGTTAGCTGAATCATATTCTATCAGGTTCATATGACCTCTTAATAGATATGCTTAACTAATTTGCAAACCTATCATGTTCATATTACCTCTGATAGTGTTTTGTATACAAATTTAGTTGGATTATATTCTATCAGGTTCATATTACCTCTGAATAGATTTACATTCAGCTAAACCTTACCGAAAGTATATCATGTTCATATTACCTCTGATATCACTTTCATCTTAGCCTATCATTTATATTCTAAAGTGACGGGTCCACAAAGTCAGAAAATTTATCTTTATTATCTCTGAGAAATTACAGGAGAAGCAAAAAAGTACATCATTGGGGAGGAGTAGTAAAATCTCGGATCTATTATGCCAAAGCAGCCATCCTCTTATTCCTGGAGTTTAAAATATTTGTGCGAGCCAGTTCCAGCCTTGCTTCGTCATTGCTCAAAAGAGATAGTCCGGACAGAGAATCAACAAAACTTGCATGGATGACACCTATATGTGTCAAGTTCTGTTGAGCTGTATTCACTTGGCCCTCCAATACGTCACGAACTAGTGATGCTTTGAGAAGCCTCTCCCTTGTTTGAGCAAGTTCAGCTTCCAATTCTTGAACCCTCACTTCATATCCCCCATATTCTGCACAACACTGAGCTAGCTGAGGAATACTCTCTACCAATACTGCTTGCTCTTTCTCCATCTCTTGTTGATGTTCCTGGATGGATTTGTTTAAAGTTTCTGTCTTTTGAGCAAATTTTGCAGTTAGTGAGTCGTACTCAGCCTGAACCAAGTCATTGATGCTGCCTCGGGATAATTGCAAATATTCGTTAATGGGTCATTCCAAACCATTAACCATTTGCTCTAGCGTATTAGCTCTTTCAGCGTTATTGTAATTTCTAATCTGCGCTATAGTGAGCTTGGAGGACGTCTTCAGAGCATTAAAGTCTAGATTCTTCTCCAGCACCATGGATATTAATTCTTTTAAAGTGAGGTAGAATATGCTAGTGTATTGTTCAACTAGCATAGCAAAGCTCGAATGGACACTGGGAGTGGCCGCAATATCGGTAAATCTCCTTTCTGGAATGACTGCAGAGGATGTTGCCACAGTCGTTGCTTCAACAGATGGTGCGACAAAAGAAGAGACACCAACAATAGTTGAAGTTGCTGGCATGCTCGACGAAGGAGGCACAGTCGAGATGGTGGGTTCATCCACCTTTGATATTATTTGAATTGCTGCTGGCGGGATTATATCCGAGAAAGTTGCGGATGAAAGATCAACGGCTTCAAGGTATGCTTCTTCGACGGTAGTCACCGTCGTTTCATTAGCTGGATCCGCAACAAAATCAGAGGTCGTTTCAGCTCCGCCCTCCCCAGAAATGTCTTCGCCTGAAAATAAGATTAGAGAAAGTTAATATCAATTTGATGTTAAATTTTCCTGAAGAAAGCGTGAAGACAACATTTACCCATGGCCGATGGTATGTATAGTGCGTCTATAGCCTGTATAGCTAAATTATTTCTTAATAATGCTAAACAATCTATCATACCTGGCGATGAGGGTACACCAACTGACGCTTGAGGGTAGTCATCCCAGTCATCACCCAGATCTACTCGAGGTTCATCGGGTGGAATCTCGCTTGAAATACTTACAGATGAAGGAGGGACTAGTCCTATTATTTGTCTTGGTAAAGGTATAGTGATCATTATTGAGCTCGGCCTCGAAGGCGATATAGAAGCACCACCAGTAACGGTGGTAGCGGCAGCAGTCGCGGGCAAAGAATCTTCAGCACTTTCAGCTGGTACTGTGGAGGCTCCTTCTTTAAAAGGCGAAGGACCCCTAATCAAAGAATCATCCCTAACAGGGGAAACAATAGGCTCACTCCTAGAAGAGGCCCCCTTGGTGGAATTCTTTTTAGGGCCTCTGGTAGTCTGCTTCTTCTTGCGGGGGGAAGGCTCTTTCAAAGTTGAAGCCTTTCGTTTATTGGAAATAATGAGAGGCTCTGTTGGCGGAGCTATTACGCCTCTCGGTAAGATCAACAAATAATTATCTGCACCAGTAGCTTCATCACCTTCATCAGAGAAGACAGATGGTATCTCCTCTCTTCCAGTGGACTTATGGGAGGGCATTCTGAAACTTTCATATACGTCAAAATTATGATGGAAGGTATTGATGGACACATAAAACTGTGCGTACGAATGAAGAATACGCAACTCTATGGAGAGAGAGGTCGCGGGAACAGCAAAGGTTGCTCCAGTATAACCCATGATGAAATAACGTTATCCTCTAGCTCCATCAATAAGTCCACATTTGAATTTGAAGCTGGTGATAGTATTTTCCATGTGCAACTGATCATATCCAAATTTCTTGGCGAAACGGCTAGGCAGATAAGGCTCCAAGTAGCAGTGGTCCTCACTTCTGTACAGCAGGTGGGAAGGTCTAATGCAGACCAACCAGTAAAAGGCTTTAGGAGAAAGAATAGTCTTCCCCTGACCAGTATCCTGAAGTTTAGTCCCCTGTTGATTGATATGTACGGGGGGGACGGTGCAGAAGAATTTCCAACTGTGGGCAAAATTTAGTGCTAGTCGACAATCAATGACGCTAGTCACATTCCAAAAAGAATTCTTGTAATTCAACAATAAGTTATTGCCCGAACTACTGGCAGATCCGGGAGACATCACTCTGGTGTTGTGAAGAATTAACCATCCCATCAGATATAAGAATGGTAATTCCACTCTGGGATATCCTTCACGCTGTGTAGTATCGCTCAGCAGCCTATCAGTAATTTCCCTCAAGCCAGCTTGTATCCTGCATACCATGGCAGGGAGTAGGCCCAATCTTGCTCCAAATACCAAACGCACTGCGGGCCATAAGATGTTGCGATGAATATGATCCGCAGACGCGATGCCAGGCACCACCCATCGGCGTACCTAAATAGAAAGGAAGCCAGCCAGTTGACCTTCTCTTGACAGAGGCTTTCGACAATGCCTCATGTAACTGTAGGCTTTGGTTCCTGCAGGATAACCCCCTATCTCTTCATTAAGAACACTATCTGGAGCCTCTGCATCTTCAATAAGATCATCGATTGTGTTGGCATTAAGAATGCTTAGAGGGTTCAAAGGTTTGTCTTTGCTATCTACAACCTTGTCCTGCTTGGCATTTCTAGCCTGATGGAAGAAGAGGTAGGATACCCATTTGTTAATATGGGCTAAGTCAGAAGGCTCTCTGTAGAAGGTGGTGCATGCAAGATAGTGGCTCATCATCTCTTGGTATACGGCCACTACCCGAGGATTGATATCCTTCAACTCTCTGTTGGTGGGGACGTATTCTTCATAAGGAATGTCTCCCATTGGCAGCTTTGAGATGTCTGCCATCTCATGAAGCGCTAAGCCCAACTCACCTATTGGAGTGGCGAAAGTCCGAATGAACGAGTTATATCGCTCCATCAAAGCCAAGAACAAATTGGAGTTGATAGGCAGCCCAACACTAGTAGCACTCACAGCCTCAAATAAGTTAATACTTTCCAGCTCCACTTGAAAGTGCTTCAGGGCCCATGCAGTTAAATTGGCCCATCGAAGATTGTGGGGGTGAAGCCATCCACTTGTGCGAGGGTTAACCCTGGGATATACTCCTCCCTGCTCCATGAATTTATTGCAGAAAGTGGCCATTTGAAATGGCTGGAGCAAGGAAAAGTCCTCACCAGGGACGCTGCCGATAGCAATCCTCTGAAGGGCATGACAGGGCTGGAGGGACTACTTACAAAGGATCATTGGTTTAATCTTTTCTTATAAAAGATCTTCCCTGGCTGGCCATGAAGATCAGGAGTCAGAGTCCATGCCATCCTTCTAGGATGTGTGACATGGAATAATACAGAAATAGGGTAATCTCTGGACATCTTTGGCAGGTACATAACCGTGCCCTCAGCAGATACCCAATCTTCCTTCTTGGGCTTTGTCTGGGATTGTTTATCAATAACATCCCCAAATAAGAAAGCTGGTTTCTTATACTCAGTTCCGTCTATGTACGTCAAGGGTTCCCCATTGATCATACTCAGCAACATTCTTTCTCCTTGGGCCGAGATCAGAGTTCCCCTTTCTTGAGGATACTCGTTTCCAGAGATGGGGAAGGTCACATGGGACAAGTCCTCCAAGTAGTTGGAATTCAATATTCCAGCAGCAGAGCCCATTACTTCAGCCAGAGGGGGGATCTGTAGGTCCACTGCAAAAAGCAAAAGAATAAGTCAGTTTTACGCTAGAATTTACTTTCAGCGCGTAAAACGTAAAGTGCTACATTTTTGCAGTATACGCCAAAACCTAACAGTCTGAGTTTTACGCCAGACTGCAAAAATTTGAGTTTTACGTTGGAATTTACTTTCAGTGCGTAAAACACAAAGTTTAACATTTTACGCCAAAATTTGACAGTCTGAGTTTTTACGCTAGACTGCAAAAATTTGAGTTTTACACTAGAATTTACTTTCAGTACGTAAAACGCAAAGTTTACAGTATACACCAAAAATTTGTCAGCCTGAGTTTTTACGCCAGACTGCAAAAATATGGAGTTTTATGCTGACACATTAAAATGTGGGCGTATTTGCGCATACACGTATAACGTGTGCGAAGGGTTTTATTCCTCTCGAAATTTTTACCGGTGATGCCCAATGCACAGCTAGACGGCGGAGCACTTCGTTCAGAACGAGGCTCGCTTGGACTAGTAGGAGTCGCTCGTGCTTGAGCAGAGGAGCGAGATGATGAGGCGGCTGCCTTTCCTTTAGCGGCGGAGGTCTGTTTTGGTGCCATGGCGAATCTGAGATTTTTTTCAGAAAGACATGAAGAGTTCTTAGAAAGAGACGAAGGGTTTTTCAGAAAGAGGCGAAGGGTGTTTCTCTCTCATAACCTAGGTCTATTTATAGAGTTCAGATGACTCTCCGAATCCTTAACCAAATCCGATTTTTATTATAGTCGGTTAGGATTCGGGACCACGTCAGCCGATCATTTTAAAAGGGAGACAGGTCACCATGCTGCGTAAAGGATACGCTCAGAAGCTACAGATCTACGATTTTACGCTCAGGAGCTACAGATCTACGATTTTACGCTCAGAAGCTACAGATCCATGATTTTACGCTCAGAAATTTTTACGCTCAGAAGCTACAGGTCTATAATTTTACGCTCAGAAGCTATAGATCCATGATTTTACGCTCAGAAGCTTTTACACTCAGAAGCTACAGGTCTATGATTTTATGCTCAGAAGCTATGGATCTACGATTTTTACGCTCAGGAGCTATGGATCTACGATTTTACGCTCAGAAGCTACAGATCTATGATTTTACGCTCAGAAGCTTTTACGCTCAGGAGCTACGGATCTACGATTTTTACGCTCAGAAGCTACAAATCTATGATTTTATGCTCAGAAGCTTTTTACGCTCAGATGCTACACGGGACAGATCAGTTAGCAGAATACGGGTATATATTGGTAATATGAGTTTTACGCTCGAAAAAGCCAATTACAAGAGTTTACGCAGAAAATGCTCTTTTCATCAGCGTTTGCAAGCAGACTACGAGTATTCAATAACTTCTCTTTTTCTTCTGTCAAGAGGACTTCATCAGACGAAGGGCCAAAGAGTTCCCTGGAAATATCCATTAAACGGGTCAAACTTGACCATTTTATGCTTCATTCAAAGTATTTCAAATTACGAGAAATTTGAAAACTTTGAAGGGGGTCTTGTAGAAGCATGAAATATGATAGAGAATTGTACGCGTATTATACAGTCAAAACCCCCAACATACATGAAGTCAGCATAAAATAAAGCTTCAAGGCTGTGTGGCGTAAAATATGGCTTCAGAATATTCCGTGTAAAACAGAGTTTCAAGGCTGTATGGCGTAAAATACGGCTTCAGAGCAATATGCGTAAAACAGAGCTTCATAGCTGTTTGGCGTAAAGTAGAGCTTCAGAGCTGTCCGCGTAAAGCAGTGCTTCAAGGCTGTTCTGCAAAAAAGGTTGTTATACCTTCCTGCGTAAAGTTTAAAATACGTTGTTTTTAATGCAACGTAAAGTTGTACGAGAAACTCTTCATATTCCTCGGATAAATTTGTCAGACAAATCAGTGAACCTGGCACCTGAGAAAAGTACTGCACGATGATCGAGAGGACGGCTGTGATGATGATTTTGCACAGAGGCCCAGGTTGTCGTTTAGCGATATATTCTTGATACAAGTACGCTGCCTATTCTACATGGGCAGAAATGAGATTTACGCTCAAGATGAGACAAAATCAGACGCCACGTCAAAAGCTGTTTCTCGTACAAAGCTCGAGGCATATCTCTACATTTAATGCACGAGATGGAGGCATATCTCTGCATTTAATGCATGAGATTTGGTTCTATTCTTTAGATTTTGTCATGATGGGGAGAGCTAAAACTGTGACTAATATGCTCACATCACCATCCTTGTATTTTACGCCAACCAGTCTATTTTCAACTATAGGAGTACGCCGTATGCTATCTCCTCGAAATACGCCAACTCGGCCATATTTGCAAAGGTACGTGATAAGGCTATTTAGCCCAGAATACGCTCAAGACCTCAGTCGTGATGGATAATTGACTGGGAAAGCTAAAACTGTGACTAATACGCTCACATCACCATTCTTGCATTTTATGCCAACCAGGCTATTTTCAACTATAGGAGTACACCGTATGCTATCTCCTCGAAATAATCCAACTCGGCTATATTTGCAAAGGTATGTGATAAGGCTATTTAGCCCAGAATACGCTCAAGATCTCGGTCGTGATGGATAAGTGGCTATTTTACGCTAGTTATCTATTATTCATGAACCATCAAGTTTTATGCAGAATTTGGCTTTTACGCCAACAAGACAACTATTTGGCTTTTACGCTACCAAGACAGCTATTTGGCTTTTACGCTAACAAGACAGCTATTTGGCTTTTACGCCAACAAGACAGCTATTTAGCTTTTACGCCAACAAGACAGTTATTTGGCTTTTATGCCAACCATCTTTACGCAGGGGCTGTTACCTACGTGGCTTGCATGTCGTGATCTTCGAGAAGCAGTTATACGCGTTACCTCATAATGGGACACGTGTCATACGCAGATTCAGAAGATTATTTGAACGTAGGTAGCAGTTATTATAACCGCAGCGTAAAATATGCAACTTTCTTCACAGTTTGGCCTTCTAAGCCAACTGGACAGTTATTTGACTGATCTCTATAAATAGAGACCCCTGATCATAGGGAAAAGGGGATCAGAAGAGAGGAAAAAGATCAACGATCAAACCGACGATAAAAAAAGGGCACAATCATAATCAGAGATCAGAGAGAGAGAGCAAAGACAGAGAGTGTTGGTTGATAACTTTGGCAACGAGAATTCAATCCCACTTGCAACCTTTGAAGCTTCTTCTTCTTCTTCTACAGTACTTCTTCATCATCGTGTGGTCCAAGAAATAAAGTGATCGACCGTATATCAGACTTCTATAGCAATACTTTCCCAGAATTATTTTATTGTACTTAACATTCTCGTATAGGATTAATTGTACTATTTTCTTGTTTGTAAGGAAAAAGAAAGGTTTCGTATAAACCTCTTCCCACATTTTGTTTATCATCAAACACCAACTCCAAATCATGGGTAGCGTAGTTCTTCTCATGATGACGTAATTGCCTGGAAGCATAGGCAATCACCCTCTCATTCTGCTGTAACACACAACCCAGTCCATTCCCCGATGCATCACTATAGATAGTGAATCCTCCAGACCCCGATGGCAACGTCAACACTAGAGCTATCGTCAACCTGCTCTTCAGCTCATCAAAGGCGACCTGGCACTCCTCTGACCAAACAAACTCCACGTCCTTCCGGGTCAGCCTAGACAACGGCTCTGCAATCCGGGAAAGTTTTTGAACAAATCTCATGTAGTAACCTGCCAGCCCCAGGAAAGTCCTGACCTCTGCTACTGAACTCGGAGCACTCCTTGCCTCAACTGCCATGATCTTTCTCGGATCCACCGAGATCCCCTCTCCTGTCACCACATGACCAAGGAATTCAACCTTGTCATGGAAGAACTCGCACTTCAAAAGCTTTCCATAAAGCTTCTCCTTTCTGAGAGTCTCCAGGACTATCCTCAGATGCTCCTCATGCTCCTCTGGGGTCTTCGAATATACCAAGATGTCATCTATAAACACCACCACAAACCTGTCCAGATGCTGATGGAACACCTTATTCATCAGATTCATGAACACTGTCGGGGCATTAGTCAACCCAAATGGCATCACCATGAACTCATACTGTCCATACCTGGTCTGAAAAGCCATCTTCGGAATATCCTCCCTCCTGACCATCACCTGGTGGTAGCGTGTCCTCAGATCAATCCTGGAAAACACCCTCGCTCTGCACAACTGGTCAAAGAGATCATCAATACGCAACAGCGGATACTTGTTCTTGATTGTGAGGTTGTTCAGAGCCCTGTAGTCGATACACATCTGTATCGACCCATCCTTCTTCGGCACAAAAAGTACCAGAGTACCCCACGGAGAAGAACTAGATCTAATAAATCTCTTGTCCTGAAGCTCATCCACCTGCTTCTTCAACTCTACCAGCTCACTGTTGCTGACTCTATAGACGTGCTCGGATATTGGTTCCGTGCCTGGCACCAAGTCTATAGAGAACTCCAAATCTCTGTCCGGAGGTAACCCTGGCAACTCCTCCGAAAATACATCCATGAACTCTGCTATCAATGGATGTGGCAACCTCTGCTCTACCACCAGAGCTCCATAGAAGACTCCCTCGCTCTGCTCCGCTGCTCCTCTGGCAAACTCTGGCTCTCCCGGCAGACTAAACAACACTCTGCCTCCACGACAATCTATACTAGCACGGTGCATACTCAACCAATCCATCCCAAGTACAATATCGTAGCTCGGAAGTGGCATTATGAGTAGGCACACACTCAACTCCCGGCCTCCCAAGGTAACTCTCCGGTCTCTGCAGACATCACTGACTAGGATGATGCTACCCCCGATCATGATCTTGCAGAGTCTAGCTAAAGGTTCAGCAACAAGATGGTGTCTAACAGCAAAAGATACAGACACAAAGCTATGAAAAGCACCGGAATTAAATAAAATAAGTGCTGGAATAGAATCAAGAAGAAGAGAACCTGAGATCACATCACCAACGGGCTCGGTCTCCTCTACGGTCAGGGCAAAAGCTCGCTCTTGGTGTCCTCCTCGGTGCTGCTGCTGGTGCTGAGCAAACCTCTGTTGCTGAGTCTGCAAAGGCTGTCCTCTCTGCTGTACTACAGGTGCTCTGGCTGGTCCCCTCTAAGCAGCTCCTCCGTCCTGAGCTGTACGAGCGAGTGCTGAAGGGCAATCCCTCAACTGGTGATCTTTCGTACCATATCACAAGCATCTGCCAAGCCTCTTCCTGCAAATGTCCCATCCGTGCCCCGGCTTCCTACAGAAAGGGCAAGTTATAGGCTGCCTTGGACCCTGCTGCTGTCCCTGCCTCTGCTGCTAGGGCTCCTGCTGGAAAGACGCACGACCCTGACCCTGGTGCTGCTGAGTCTGCTGGAACGACCTCGTCTGCTGGAAATGGGGCCTCTTGGCTGGGCCCGCACTGCTGCTTGCTCCGGAAGTATCTCTACTCCTCTTGGACTTCAGCGCCAAGTCGTCCTCAGCCCTCTGAGCATCACTCACAATCTGCTCGAAGGTTGCCTCGCAGTCACTCCTAGTCAAGGACTTGACCGCCATGACCAAACCCTTGTGGAACTTCTGCGCCTTCGCTGCCTCACTCAAGCCCTCTACAAATCTGTCCAGACGACAGAACTCTACTGTATACTCGTCCACCAGTATGCTCCCCTGGACGAGTGCCTCAAACTGGCTCTCCAAGGCACTAAGAACCACATCCGGAAAGAACTTCTCCTTGAAAAGTTTCTTGAAAGTCTCCCAAGTAAGTCCCGGTACCGCTATCCTCGTGTCAGTAAGGTAACAAGTAAGGGCAAGATCGAACATCTGGCTGCCCGCTGCCTCTATCTGCATGCTGTCTGGGATCAGTGCCAGCCTGAAGATCCCCTCGATATGCTCGATCCAGTCATCCGTGTACAGGATCCCCTCTGTACCCCGGAACTCCTTGGGCCGCATCCTCTGGAAGTCAATAATGTTGTCCGGCCTAGGATGTTGTGTCTGCTCTGCCTGTGGCTGGATCTGAGCCACTCTGTCTACTGCCATCATGGCCATCTGGTGAACATTCGTAATGCCCAACCTTACCACATCTACATGTCGGTGTTGTATGTCCATCATCTCCCTGAAGAATACGAATAACTAGACGGCGTCTACCGGTGCAGGAGGTGGTGGAGGAGGTACCACCGGAACAACAGGAGTAGCTCTCGGATCGACAGGTGGAGGAGAATCTCCGAGAGAAGCAGATGCTCCCTCAACCGCAGGAGTGGTGAGTGGAGCGGTAGCAGCTGCCTGAAGTCGAGCAGGACGAGAGGTAGCAGACCTCTCGGTGGCAGCTGCTGGAACGGTGCGGTGAGACCGTGTCTTCGGAGGCATCCTGAACACAGATCAAAAGAAGTCAATACGGTGCAAGATACGATATCATCAAGGAAGGACAGTAATATTTCAAAAGAAAATAATTTCAGAAAAAATTAAAGATAGCAAAAGATCAGGAAGGATCCTAGTTGTGATTGAGCACACTCTCTTTCAGCTTATACCCTATATCCTATCGCAGGTAGACCTAGAAACTAGACCTGCATGGGCCACCACCAAAAATGTTGTCACGACCGGCACCCGGAAAATCGGGCATGAGTCATGGGTACGTCCAGCCTATGCCGTAGAATCGACGGTAGAACGCTGTCTAGGTCCGTTCTAGGTCACAACTATCTATAACTCATAATAACCTGTCAAGATAACCTCTCCAAAAGGAGGACAACATATGATATATACATAAACTCAATCATAATAACTAGGGAAAGAGTAAAAGTATGATAAGATATCAACAAAAGAAACAAAGGACCAAAGAGAGCAAGTACAATATCCAAAATATACAGTCCAAGTCTAAGAGTCTACAATATCTCACAGTAGAAGTAAAATAATAATACAGCCATCCAAAACCAACTGGGAACAAACCCAGTGAAATCCACCTAGCTATACTAGGGCGCTAGCGGCGTCTCCTCAGTTGGGACGGGCTCCTCCTCTATCTCAGGGTCACAACAATCGTCGACACCTGGCCTATAGTAAGTCGGACAAAAGTCCTCAGGATCCTCTGAAAAATATATCCAATCAAGATTGGAGCGAAGTACATAAATCTGAAAGCAACTCCAAATACATGGTAAGGTGTATATGACTAGCAATAAAAAAGAATACAAGATACATAGAAAAGTAAATACATGGTAGAACTGATAAAGTAACTGTAATATAAAACTGGGAAATCATACAAGTAGTAGAGAAGTAACTACATGTGAGAAAATAGGAATACTAGCTAAGTGCCTTGAGCACAAGTTCGTTATGTGATCGGCTTGGGTTGCACATAATTTATTCTATGATAACTCTGTTATGCGTGAGTTGCATAACCGACATACACATGAATACTGTTTGGATTTGATCACATAACCAACTTCTACTCCCCTCCCCCACTAATACTCTTGGATCCAACCACGACACGCTACGTACATGATAAATAACTCGCGCACATGAAAGCGAGAGCACACGAAGCACATGAGAATCAATACCCGAAGCACATGATGAAATACACGTGATAGAGTACCCGTTGAACACGGTAAGGGGGATAACATCTCATGACGGGATCCAACTAGTACCAGCTCGTGAAACAATGTGTCAGAATCAAGTATTAACAGTTCTAGAACAGGTGATATATACACTATCATGAAATGGAAACAATCAGAAGTAGGTACTCGTCTGACGTCCTGAGAAACTGGTGAAGATCGAGATTCGGACTGGCGTCGCAAAGACCTATTGTGAAAAGCAAGGTTAAATGGGGTTTGAAAGAGTTAAACAGATATAAAATAACTAAAAATAAGCTTCTAGGGTTGTTCTAGGTCGAACGGGTCAACCCGGTGAAATTTGGGTCAAAAAGTCAACCGGGGTTCAAAAAGTCAACTCTAGACCGAAAATAGGTCAAAGGTTGACTTTAGCGGTCAACCGGGGCAATTACGGTCAACTCTAGATCAACCTAGGGTGCCCCTAATATATATATATATATATATATATATATATATATATATATATATATATATATATATATATATAAGTATCACTTACCCCATACACGGGCAAAAATCCAATACCTCGCCCCGATACCCAATACCTTGAGTATCTCAAGGTATTGAGATACTCTAGCCTTACCCTTCTCATCTCACTAACTATACATCTAACTATACCTATATATATATATATATATATATATATATATATATATATATATATATATATATATATATATATATATATATATATATATATATATATATAGGTAAATATATGTATCTATATACATACATACATACATACATACATACATACGCACACACACATACATATATCTATATATATAAATATCAATCCTCACACTCTCATACATACACTCACACACTAACCTCCACATATATATATATATATATATATATATATATATATATATATATATATATATATATATATATATATATATATATATATACACTTATATATCCGTACATATATATATATATATATATATATATATATATATATATATATATATATATATAAGTGTATATATATATATATATATATATATATATATATATATATATATATATATATATATATATATATATATATATATATATATATATATATATATATATATATATATATATATATATATATATATATATATATACACACACACACATACATATATATATATATAAATACCTATATATATATATATATATATATATATATATATATATATATATATATATACACACACACATACACACTACACACAAACACACACACAACCACACACCAATACACACACTCACCCATATACATATAAATACATACATACATACATATATATATATATATACATATATATATATATATATATATATATATATATATATATATATATATATATATATATATATATATATATATATATATAAACTCGAAAACCCTAATACACACTCCCCAAAGCTAAACCAACCCGCGCACAAGCCCGAAACCTAGAAACCAAGTCGAAATGGCCATTTGGTCATTTCGTCGAACACGTGGAGTGCGGTTTGCGATACCTCATGAAACGTACGCCAAACCTAATCGAAATCGACCCAAAATTTATCTACAAGTTCTAAACAACGTCTAGAACCTCACAAAAATGCTCTCTGATTCTAGGTCTGTGGCAAAATTCCACATGCACGTGGAACCCACGTCGAAGAAAAACCCCCCCAAATCGTCCGAAACGCCCAAAACTCCATGATACGACCTCACGTGTCCGAACGGGAACACGTACCTACCCTCAAGACACCCAAGCACATCTACCTAGGTCCGTCTAACCTAGGGCAACACCCAAAATGGGCCAATCTCGGATTTTACCCGAAATTGACACAAAACTCTAGGCCAAAGTCTCCAAACCTATCAAAACAAGTTCTAACTTCCTCCCATGGATAGTACTAAGGTCTAGGAAGGTTCTAAACTACCAATTACACTATATTAGAGTAATCACTAAGAGAAAAGTTAGGGTTTAGCTCTTGGGAGTTGAAATCTCAAGACCAAAGTCTCCAAAAACCCTAAAATTTACCACACTAAGCCTCCAAACCAAGCTTCTATACCAAATCTAGGCTCTACACACCTAGGTTAAAAAGAATGGAAGATTAGGGTTTGCATTAATGAGAGAAGTAAATGAAAGAAGAGAGGGAATGTGAAGATACTTACTTGGAAATGGAAGAAGTAAAGAAAAGAAGTAAGGAAAGAGAATGGAGTGAAAAAATGAAGAAGAAGGAAATGGAAAGGAAGAGGGGAGGGGGGGCATGTAGGAAAATATAGGGTTAGGATTTGAGCCTAACACAAAGACCACAATACCCTCAACTTAAGTCTTCCAAACTAGGGTTTTAGGTTTAGGATTTCTTAAACCAATCTAACTAATCCAAAACAACCCAGCTAGATAATTAAAAAATAAAATAACTATTCTACACCAAGGGTTGAGTCTGACAAGGGTGTTGGTTGGGTCTGACAAGGGTCCACTAGGGTCTGACATGGGATCCAAACTAGCCAAAATCCTAAAACAACTAATAAAAATAAATACATCCAACTAATTAAATATTAATACAAATATTTATGATCAATACACAATTTATCAAATTAAAATAAAATGAAAATCCTATTTTTAGAATTGGGTAGTGACAAAGTTTGCTTCTAACAGAAAATATCGCACCCTCTCCATTAGCGTTTTGTTCATCCGCTCTGCTATACCGTTGAGCTGCGGTGTCTTTTGTGGAGTCTTCTGGTTTCGTATCCCTTGCTCTCTGCAATAAGCATCAAAGGGACCGATATACTCGCCACCATTATCCGACCGAACACAGAGCAGCTTCTTGTCCGTCTTCCTTTCAACGGAGGCCTGAAACTCCTGGAAAGTGGGCAACACCTGATCCTTGGTCTTTAAGGTATAGACTCAAACCTTCCTGGAATATTCATCAATAAATGTTACAAAATAAGAATCACCACCAATAGATTTTACCTTCATAGGATCGCAGATATCCAAGTGAATTAACTCGAGCAATGCCGGCTTCCTTGAACTTGGGTGACTTTGAAAAGATACCCTTTTTTTTTCCCCGACAAACAGTGCGTGCACTTCTCCAACTTTGTAGACTTTAGTCCTAGAATCACCTTTCTGTTCACCAAGTATCTCATCCCCTTCTCGTTGATATGGCTGAGCAGCCTGTGCCACAACTGAGTGGATGTATCAGTAGCTGCATTAACCTCCTGTGCCCCCTGTGCGCTCCCTTTCATATAGTAGAGTCCGGACCTCTTGCTTCCTCTGGAAATCACCATCGAACATCTGGAAAGCTTTTACTGATTATTACCGAAAAGACTGAAGAAACCCTCGTCATCCAACCTTCCAACCGACACCAGGTTGAAACGGATATCAGGGACATGACAGACATCTTTGAGAACAAGAATTGTACCTGTCTTTGTCCTCAAATGCACCTCTCTAATGGCAACAACCTTCGACACATCTCCATTGCCCATCTTCAGCACTCCACAGTAGCCTATTGTGTATGTAGCAAATAGTGTCCTATTGTGAGATATGTGGCTGAAGCACCTGAGTCCACCAGCCAAGAGTTGTCATCGCAGGCGAGGTTCATAACTACCTCATCACCTACAATGATCACGTCGCCCCTATGTATCGAGACCGCCATTGTAGTGTTCTCAATTTGCTTCCCCTTGTCGCCCTTCTTCTCTCTCTTCCAAGCAAAATAGTTCCGTTTGATGTGGCCCTTCTTGCCACAATGGTAATACTCTGAGCCCTCGTACCGACTCTTGGACTTTCTCCTACTTTTTTCTCTGCCACCGCCTAGATCCCTGCTTTTACCCCTTTTGCGGCTCTTTGAAACAAGCACCTCTGAGTTGGATGTGGATGAAGTGCCCTGAGAACGCACTACCAGAAAAAGTCAAATTAGCGACGTAAAGAAACGTCGCTAAATGACCAATAAATATCGCTAATTACTTTTAGCGACGTAATTAGCGACGTTTTACAGAAGTCGCCTTTCAGCTAGTCGCTGAAAGGAAACACGTCGCTATACCAACATTTTTTAGCGACGTAAATGTATCGCTAGATTAGCGACGTTTAGCGACGCAACGTCGCTAATTAGCGACGTGCTCATCTGTCGCTTAACGTTGCTAATTAGTGACTTATGTAGCGATGTTACAGCGACGTCTTTAATGACCTGGCAATACTGCCATGTCAGCAAGTTGCGACGTACAACGACATTTTTAGCAATATTTTTTGTGACGTCATTAGCGACGGGTAGTAACGTCGCAACTTAGTGGCGTATTTAGCGACGTGTAGTAACGTCGCTAAACATCGCTAATTGTACAGTGAAAAAATAAAAAAATGAATACTTAATTGTTTCCAAACTATTATTCCTGCAGTTTATTAATTCACAATCTGTACAAATAGACCCAGAGCAACCCTCCGTTGAATTTCCTGGGTTTGTCGACCCCCTTGGGTTGAACACTCAACACCGATAAATTAACATATATTTAATATGAATAATATAATAAAATTTGAAGAAAATAAAACATCCAGCAAATATCGTCGTAAAGAATACAGGAAATATATATCCATACAATGAGTCTCATCCTAAATAATACAAAGAATACAAATATCCAGCAAATATCCATGCAAATATCTATACTACTGCGGATCTGCAGGAGGATGACCACCGGCACGCATGAAGGATAAGAATAGATCATACTGCTCCCGTGAAATCGACACTGATGTCGATGGAGAAGGCAGTGACGTAGGTCGACTCTGTGTCGATGTAGGCGCACCAGGAGGACGTATCTGCTCCAACTCTGCGAGTCGCTGGTTGTAAGAATTCATGGTAGATAACAGCCTCATACTGCTATAAACCATTGAATCATGCATCATCGTCAGCCTCTCGCCCATGGATAGTTGTGATGCCTGCAGCTCCGTCACGCTGTGCTCTGTCGAGGCTCTAAGATCATTTGTCAAATCCCGGAGCTCCGTGATGCTGCGGTCGAGCATATCGAAGGCTTTTCGGACGCATTGAATATTTTTAGTATTACATCATTAGATTCCTGATATTCGTCGTCGTTTCTCGGAGCTTTCGTTCTATTAGTAGCAACATGTGGTTTGAAATACGTTGAGCAAAAATTTGTAATCTCCTCGAGAACATAAGCTTCAAAATAGAGCCCTCAATCCGTGCCTTATTTTTCACCTTTCTCTTTAGGTGATTCAGATGCCGCTCGAAGGGGTACATCCACCGATAACCGACAGGACCACCAACACATGTCTCATAGGAAAGATGAATTGGCAAATGCTCCATAGAGTCGAAGAATGTAAAACTCCTAATTTTAAAAATTGTATTAATTAATTTATAGTATTTATTAGCTCATTAATAGAAATAAAATTTATAGGATTTTTATTTTTAGGTGTTTGTACATTTAGGGGATTTATGGAGAAATTATAATTTTTTCTTAATTATTTTCATGTAAGAGACCCTGTGGACGGTTGATAAATTAAATGTATGCTCTAAAATATAATTTCTAGAATTTTTATGTATATATATATAGTTCATTATAAAAGAAAAAGAAATGAAATGAAAATAGAAATAAAAAAGGAATAAGAAAAAGAAAAAGAAAAAGAAAAGATAAATGGTTTTAAACCCAAAACCCTATTAAACCCGACCCTAACCTAAACCTACCCATACCCGCATAGGCAAAGATCAGCAACAGCTGCTGCAAAGAACCCGCGTGTATTCCCCCACCGCGACCCGCAGTATCCGATTGCTCCCTCTCTCTCTCTCTCTCTCTCTCTCTCTCTCTATATATATATATATATATATATATATATATATATATATATATATGCTATAGTTCCAAAATCCTAACCCTAAATCTTCAACCCATCCACAACCTCCTCGACCGCGATCGTCGTTCTCCACCTGATCGCCGCCCAGCCTCGACAGAACCACCGCCTACCACCAGAGCCACCCGCCGGAGCACCCCGCGTGACCGCGCACCGCGACAGCAGTCTGAACAACGAAGCTCTGTTCATGCCTCGTTTCCCGCACCATCACTAGACCAAACTTGATCCCGTCTTTACTGGTATATTCACGACCTATCCTCCTTCCATCTCTGTGTATTATTTTACCTCGAACAGTGCGTAACCCTAGGCGAAAACAGCGACCAAGTTGGCAAAAAACGATAATTTTTGGATCGCAGAAAACTACGGTAACCACCCATGTTTAAGGACTCGTATCTCCCACCACAGAGATCCGAATTTAGTTTTTCTTTTTGGTATGCGGAGACCACCTAACCGAGATTAATTCCTGTCAAATATAATATTTTATTTGTTGTTGTATATTGAATTAAAACAGATTAAAAATCCCGAAAACCTACTTTTCTAACTTCCAGAAATTGCGATACGGAGAGTGTCCCGCCAAACGGGACCGCCCCGTCGTATATCAAGTATACCGAAAGGCGCGTACGGTATACCCAGACGTGTGGACTTTTATGAAAACTGATTTGGACGTGTATGCGCGTCGAAATCAGCCCGTGTCCATAAAAAGTCTCCGTATCGTGACTTTTGCAAAACACTGCGCCATTTATTGTACGCTCTTCAGAATGTGACGAAACTTGCGCCATTGGACTTTGGTATCGCGCTGGTCCTGTGACCCAATTTTTACGCAATTCTGAGACAGTTGACCAAGCCGCCTATTGGTGGGGCCCATAGTTTACTTTTTGGACGAAATTGTGTTCGGCTCACCGGAATCCAAAATTGGACATATCGTTGAGTTCGTACTGACATTTAGAATTTGTTTCATCTATAATTTATCCCTTTTAGAGACCTTTACCCTTGGCACACTTTTTGGTGCAAAGTGGGCCACATATGGACCCCACCTTGACCGAAATTACCGTTTTACCCCTGTGTCCAAATTGGACGAAAGGGTAGTGAATTTTAGATATTTTGCTGATTCTGAAAATGTTGGTGATGTCTATTTCAGTATCCGGAGATGTTTGTTCTGAGGTCGTAGTTTCTGACTCTTGGTGTTTGACATCTGGACTTTATATTTTGCAGCTCTCTTGCCAGGCAAGTATACCTTGCCATTGTACTGTAATTTATATTCCATATGTTGCATGCATCTTTATTTTCTGTCATTAGTTCATATATTTTAACTGCTATAAAAAATACACGTCCAAGAAAACTTGGGTGCAACGACGGTGTCGTCGTGATTTATTTTTATTATGTATATGCATTGACCTTGTTTATGAGACCGCCCCATTATCATGAAACATCAGTAGATTTCATTGGTTGTAACACAGCTGTTACACGAGTGTGAGTCTCGTATAGATCACGGACTTGCGTGCAGAGTTTGGCCTCCTATACGTATGGGCCGTACGTTAGGGATAACTGTTGTTAGAAACTTTGTATGCTAGTAGACTTGGCAGTTATTAGAGGTATTATCGTGTCATGGATATGACATGCTTAGAGCATGGGATAGGGAGAACAACAAGTAAGATGTGTGGGCTCCGTTGCACTTTTCTTGTGTAACCCGTACGCTCCGTCGGAGATGCGCGATCATGATGACCACTATATATTATATATTATCAGGCGGCCTCTGTCGTTCAAAAGATGACATACTTTGTAGGCCCCTGAATCTCCAAGAGAATCATGCCAATCCCATTTTAGCCAGATAGCCCACGCGTTGGAAAAGTTGTTCTTAAACTGCATTCACAATAGACGGTTAGGCGACCCATTGGATATTTATTTCAGTACTTTATTAGCATGCTTCTATGTATCTTGTTATGTCCCTCTGAGGAATTGGTCCCTTTCCAGGTGTAGATGTTCATGAGTATTCGCAGGAGCGCAGATCCGGACTTGCTTCGTATATTTCGGGGAGGTCTTCCCTTCGAGCCCTGTGATTGTTCGTTGATATTCTTATATTGTGTTTGTTGTGTTGCACTTATATATTCGAGTTGGTAGTGGATTTGTTTCCATCAAACTATCATCTTTAGATACTTTATATTGAGATCTAGTTTCATAGATATTGGTTATTTATTAATATTCGATTTTCTGTGGATGAGATTTAGATTATACCCTGTGACTTGTGATAGATTTATACCACTGTGGATTGATATTCATATTACAGCGTACGTATGGGTTTTGGTTTCCATATATTGGAGTTGCCATGACCATGCGGCTGGCATACTTACGTGTCCTAGTCCTACGTATTTTTGGACTGGGACGTGACATGATTTTAGTGGTGGCCCATGCAGGTCGAGAACATATTGTCTCGGTTACGTTACTGTACCGAGAAAGCCTGCACCTAGGATTAGAGTATAGGATCTCATCCATAATTGACTATGATTCACCTTTCTTCCAATCTGTTCTATTTGAATAATTGTATCATGCTTGATTCATGTACTTTCCTAATAGTTTCTTGAGTATAGCCCCCTCCTAGAATATAGAAGTCCTTATTGTTAGATAATAAGTAGGGTAACCTTCCTATTAAGAGTACAACTAGAGTGTTGACACATCACTAAGTTAGAATACTTAATGAACCATAGCACCCTTACTTGTAGATGGATTGACTATTATCCTTTAATAATTAGGGATAACTTGAGAGTGGTATAAATACTACTAGGATTAGTTAAAAATTTGACCATATTGTTTGACCCTAGTATTGAGGAACCAATAGAAATCCAAGGTTAAATATTAGGACCAAACTTAACTTTTATAGAGAGATAGTATTATAGAACTATAAATTTAGGCTCTTGTCCCGATACTAGCAGACAGTACCTTAGGAAGCCAAGAGGAACGATTATAACATTTTCTTCGATCAAACCTCGAACACATATATTAGCATACCACCTTTCCCTTAGGAAATCATGATATTATTTAGAGTCTCTCTATTTTTAATTTCATATCTTGTTCCTCTACAACCTTAGCATTCGCTATTTGTGCGACGACTAATTATGCTTTTATTTTTCTTTCTTTCAACTCGTGCCATCTGACACTTCTGATTGTAGGCCAAGTAATTTCTTTTTGATATATAGCTTGATAGGATTATAGTTGTAATCTCGAATCTTGAAATTATATACTTAGTAGTTAGAGCTTGATGGGTCGAGTTGTTCTTTTAGATTATGATTGGAGGATTATCCTTTAGTTTTGAATCGCGTGATTTATACTCCCACCTCGATACGAGTTATATCCTCTTTCCCCTGAAGGCCAGTAACTTTTCCATTCATACTATTGACACTTGTTCTATGAGCACTATGACTAAGACTTATGATGACCATTACCTATATAATGTAACAGGGTACCATAATCAGTACCAAGATCTTTCCCTCGTATACCCTAACAATAGTTTCTACTTCATTTACAAGGACCAAGTTATTTTGTAGAATCTTCTTTAAGGCAGTTACAGTATTAGTTTAATTCTTTTAAGTTGTGTAGTATGTCTCATAACATAGTATCACATAGTCCTCTTGACACACTAATGAAGTGTAATGGAATGACACCAACTATAGACTTGCATAAGAAGATAATATTTATTCAGACTGTAGAATTTAGAGGCTCATACCCTATTTGGTCGACTAGCGACTTAGACAAGGAGTTTGTATGACAACTGTAGAGACTATAGAGTCTTATCTTCTGGGTAAACTTGAAATATTTTGTAACTTCTCTCATCATAATCTAGCGTACTTGTATTTTCTGTACTACCTTGACTTATGCTGCTATTATAGCCTAGTTTTGCAAGCTTATTCTTTTATCGAGCTTGATCATGATATATGTATTATTGGGTCGACACACTAATACATTTCAGAATCAGTGTATTACGGTCTGATCAGCCTTAGTACATTTGGTTCGCCCTTCGTAATACTACTTTATGTGGATTGAGATATATAGTTGACCAGTAGACGAATATACTTGCCCTCTAGACATGTCTGAGCATATCGTATCGATTACATAACTGTACTGATACGAGCATGCGAATAAGAATTTACCAAATAGGATTTTAATCCACAACTGCCTTGACAATTCCCATTGAATTCCTTAAACGCCTTGATCCTCATACTTGTATTCTATTACCTCCCCCTTGAACTCTTCATTATTGTTCTCCGCCTTCCACTATTTCGGAAAGATGAACACTCGTGCTTGGTATAAGTTGATATACAGATAGTACTAGATATACCCCATAGGCCAATCATATTACTTGATGTTTATTTTTCGTAATTAAGAGCATATCATAGGCGATACCTTTGGTATTAAAACTTCGAGGATTGAATAGCAAGATTAAATAATTTGAGGAATAGTTTTCTTAGATGTATAGCCATATGTGATAGATGGATAAATTCTAAGTTGGGTTAAAATTGCATTGTTAAACTTGAGGTAAATTTTTTTTAGAGTACGATCAAGTGAGATTAGATAGACAAACCCTACCCTATTTTAATTTCGAGGACGAAATTTTTATAAGTTAGGTAGAATATAAAACCCCTAATTTTAAAAATTGTATTAATTATTTAATTAATTTATAGTATTTATTACCTCATTAATAGAAATAGAATTTATGAAATTTTTATTTTTAGGTGTTTGTGCATTTAGGAGATTTATGGAGCAATTATATTTTTTCTTAATTATTTTCATGTAGGAGACCCAGTGGACGGTTGATAGATTAATTGTATGCTCTAAAATATAATTTCTAGAATTTTCTATGTATATATATATATATATATATATATATATATATATATATATATATATATATATATATATATATATATATATAGTTTATTATAAAAGAAAAAGAAATGAAATGAAAATAGAAATGAAAAAGGAATAAGAAAAAGAGAAAGAAAAAGAAAAGATAAATGGTTTTAAACCCAAAACCCTATTAAACCCGACCCTAACCTAAACCTACCCGTACCCGCGTAGGCAAAGATCAGCAGCAGCTGCTGCAAAGAACCCGCGTGTATTCCCCCACCGCGACCCGCAGTATCCGACTGCTCCCTCTATATATATATATATGCTATAGTTCCAAAACCCTAACCCTAAATCTTCAACCCATCCACAACCTCCTCGACCGCGACCGTCGTTCTCTACCTGACCACCGCCCAGCCTCGACAGAACCACCGCCGACCACCAGAGCCACCCGCCGGAGCACCCCGCGTGACCGCGCACCGCGACAGCAGTCTGAACAGCGAAGCTCTGTTCACGCCTCATTTTTTGCGCCATCACTCGACCAAACTCGACCCCGTCTTCACCGATATGTTCACGACCTTTTCCCCTTCCATCTTTATGTATTATTTTACCTCGAACAGTGCATAACCCTAGGTGAAAACAGCGACCAAGTTGGCAAAAAATGATAACTTTTGTATCACAGAAAACTACGGTAACCACCCATGTTTAAGGACTCGTATCTCCCACCACAGAGATCCGAATTTAGTTTTTCTTTTTGGTATGTGGAGACCACCTAACCGAGATTAATTCCTGTCAAATATAATATTTTATTTTTTGTTGTATGTTGAATTAAAATATATTGAAAATCCTGAAAACCTACTTTTTTCAACTTCCAGAAATTGAGATACGGAGCGCGCCCCATCAAACGGGACCGCTCCGTCACGTATCAAGTGCACCGAAAGGCGCACACGGGTATACTCGGACATATGGGCTTTCGCAAAAACTGAGATCTAGTTTCATAGATATTGGTTATTTATTAATATTTAATTTTCTGTGGATGAGATTTAGATTATACCCTGTGACTTGTGATAGATTTATACCACTTGTGGATTGATATTCATATTACAGCGTACATATAGATTTTGGTTTCCATATATTGGAGTTGCCATAACCATGCGGCTGGCATGCTTACGTGTCCTAGTTCTACGTATTTTGGAACTGGGGCGTGACAAAGAATCGAGGAGGAAACACCTTCTCGAGCTTACATAGTGTTACCGTAATGTCCTTCTCTTGCTTTTCTAGACGATCGACGAGCAACTTAGTAGAACAAAGATCTCTGAAAAATATGCTGAGCTCTGTCAATGGATCCCAAACGACCTGCGGTAAGAATTCCCGAAATATAATCGAAATTAACCTCTCCATGAATACGTGAGCGACGTTTAGCGACCTTAATTGAACTTATAGCGACTAATCTTTTAAAAACTGAATAAAAGTCGTTAAACGTCGCTAAATGTCGCCAATTAGCGACGTCTAGCAACATTTTTACATGGAGTCGCTAATTTATATTATATTAGCGATATTTTTCGTTGACGTCGCTAAAAAACGTCGCTAATCCCGCTTATTCTAGTAGTGACGGCTCCGCATCTCTTCATTCAGTACCCCGCTCTTGGCGCACAAACTCCAGACTGACCATGCCTTCCGGAGGAGAAGCGATCATAGACACTCGTACAGTCTCCCACGAGTCTGGAAATATACACAGCAGCCTGCATAGTCCCTGAACCTCGTCGTCGAACTTGACTCCCATCGAGGATAGCTGGTCAACCATGCCCTAGAACTCACTCAAGTGATCTGTAATAGACGTCCCATCTTTGTACCGCAGACCCATCATCATCCGGATCAAGAACAATTTATTTACTCTGGTCTTCTTCGCATACAAAGATTCCAGCTTACCCACAGTGTCTTCGCGTGCTCAATACTGGCAACGTGGTTGTACACGTTCTCGTCAACGAACTGCCTGATGTACCCACACACCTGTATATGCTCAAAATTCTAGTCCTCTTCTGATTTGTCACTGGGCCTCTCGAAAGCAAATACCATTAGATGCAGCTTCTTGACAAATAGCAGATCCTTCATCTTGCTCCTCTAGTAGTGATAGTTGGTACCGTTCAGGTTTACCATGTGCACCGACTTCACGTCAATCTCTCCTCCCTGGTTTGACTGTCAACTCCTGACACCCTTCTAAAATTCCAGAACCTGGCTCTGATACCACTTTGTTGGGAACGAAAGTGCGAAAATAGTTCCCCAAACCAGAGAGTACCTGCGAGAAACCGAGCAAAATGCACAAACCAAAAATGCCAAATACAAATCGCAGACACAGAGATTTTTTACGTGGAAAACCCTTGCGAGAAAAACCATGGGACGATCGGAGTCCAACCCTGAAAAGCCTCCAAACTCCTTATAAACTTCTCACCGATCCAAGCGGATTACCACAACTCTTTTGGAACAGAAAATAGATTATAACTACGAAGAAGAAAGACAACGAGAAATACCTGAAACTGATCTTCTTCTTCGAAACGGCCTCCGGTTCTTCTTTCTTCTCTCTAATGTTGCAATGGCACTCTTGCCTCCTTTACTCTCCTTATTGTTATATTTTTTTTTTTGAGAGAAATATATATTTTAGGACCATGAGACACATATATATAGTCTCAAATCCATAACTAGTATTTCTATTATAGATAAGAATATCCAATCCAAATCCAAATCCATTGACATATTCTTATTATATTTAGGAATATCAAATTCAAATAAATCGAGGTATTCCTATTATACATAGAAATATTCAATCATACTCCAAGGTATTTTTTACATAGGTTGGAAATCCCACCCACTCCAATATGTCTAGAGTTGACACAGTAGCCAGAGACATTCAAACATATTATGTGAAAAAGATTCCCCAAATGTATACATGAGTTAATTCCTTGTGTCAAGAATTAATGACTGGCACAAACCCCTTATATGTTAGCAACACAGACCCCCACTCTAGCTCTCACCAGTCTACTTGCTTATAAAAGTGTGGCTATTAAGGCCACCAACATTTATTCACTCTTGTTGTGTAATATCGGTACTCTCTCATTCACCACCACCACCATGGCATCTGAGGTGACCTTCGAGATAGAGGCAGCCGATGGCCAGGAAGGCGTCCCGGACAAAGGACTAGTGGAGAGAACAGGTATTAGGCCATCTCCATCTTCAATCGGGTTTCTATCTTCCCAATTTCTATGGTAGAAATTCTTTCGACAGTTTTTTCCAATTTTCATCCTTCGTGACACTGATGTAGGATGAAAAATTTATATGAAAGTTTTTATATGTAGAAACTCTTATAGAAATTCTCCATCCCCCATTGCAATTAATATTGGACCTTACTTTTAAACTAAATCATTAAAATGATCATTTTATATTTCTGCCACGTATGATAGAAATTGAGAACCATTTCAGAGAATTTTTTTTAGATACAATTTCTATGTAAAAGTTCTATCAAGTATGATAGAAATTTTCTTATAGCACATTGTCAAGTAGGATAAAAACTCAATTTTAGAAATCTTCATTGGAGATAGCCTTATAACCATCTCTATTGTTAATGTTGAGTGTTTTTTTTTTTTCCTTTCTAGAGCGGATTATAATTAAGTGTAGTTAAAAGAAACAAATATATATCCAAGTAGACTCCTAATATAAAACAAAGAAAGACCCTCTCTTTTTTTTTTTTTTAGATGCCCGACGATACGTTACATGTCATTTTGGTCCACTGTTCTCATACCTCCCTCACGGTTTGATCCTGAGACCTTCGTCCAACCAGAAATATTATACCTCTTCTTACTGACCACAAGAGCCGGTTGAGTTTAGTAAAACAAAAAAAGACTTGCAAGCATATAAACTCTCCAAACAAAATAACAATGATGGATCGGGGCTAATTGAAGTTTATCGTACCTAGAATTCTATCATTTTGATAATAAGAGCATCTTGGTCGCAAAGTTATCATTCAGAAGTTCCAAATAATAAATCTCACAAGGTTTGAAATCTTAATCCTATATCTTTCGTTTGGTATTGTTTTTGCTTTTCAACAAGCAAAAGCAGAACCAACTTATGAAAGCAATTGCACCTTTACTTGCACGAGTTGTTCAAAAAATTAACTACTTTTACAAAAAGATAAACAAAAAAGAATATAACTATATTTAATATTGCATGGATATTTTCATTGCTCACAAATCGCAACTGATTATTGATTATGACTCTTTAAGGCTATATTGCCATTAAAATGAATTTAACAATTGAATTGTGTCATTGTTACGTAGGGACTATTTGAAGAATTGAATTGGCCATTATTAAATGGTCACGTGTTGTGTATATGAAAAACTAAATGTACAATCCAGCCATAGAAGAAAAAAATAAATATAGTTTTTGATCTTACCTTAGTTTCTGCTCTTATTCTATTCCTACAGAACTTTATATTCCAAACATATTTAGATTTAAACTATTTGTATGACTTTCCGACAACGATAAGTGGTACAGGTCGAAGTGGTCCAGTTGTTGGTGTGTCCTTGTCTATTTTGGAGTATTGGTGTTGTGTCCAGTATGTGTCGGACACGACATGGATTTTTTTAGCAGTGTCCGTACTTGCTAGCTTTGTTCTGATAATGTGGATTGATGTTTGATACTTGGAACTCTAGGTACATTGATGACTGCGAGTGCTCACATCATTACTGCTGTGATTGGATCTGGAGTGCTCTCTCTGGCCTGGGCCATAGCTCAGCTGGGTTGGGTGGTTGGTCCGATAGCACTTGTGGCCTTCTCTCTCATCACTTGGTTCTGTTCTCTCCTCCTTGCAGACTGTCATAGGTCTCTTGATCCTATCAAGGGAAAGAAGGGCTACACCTACATGGATGTTGTCAGAGACAATCTTGGTAACCAAAATTATCAGAAAATTTGTTGTACAAATTTTTTTTTTTTTTAATAATTAGCAAAAACGATTTTTTTTTTGGAAAATTTACCACAACGAAACATTTCACCAATCCAGATGGCAAAATTATGTACAATGATTTATTTTATTTTTTTTTGGACTTTTTCGCCAACTTGGTTGGCTAAAATTTAACTTTTCTTAAATTTAGCCAACTCGGTTGGCTAAATATGACATTTGTGATTTTTTTTTCTACGGTTTTATTTGTTATGGTTTTTTTTGGTTTTTTTTTAAAATTGTTGGAATTGGTTTTATGTTTTGGTTTATTAGTTTTTTGTGTGTGTTTGTTTTGGGTTTTAGTTGGTTATTTTGTTTTGGTTTGAGTTTTCTTGTGTAGTTTTGGTTTGAGTTTTACTTGGTTTATTGATTTTTTTTTTTTAATTTGGTTTATTTTTGCAGAAAATTTTCTATATTGATAATTTTTTTCAAATAAATTAGAAAAAAACAAAAAAGTTTGAAAAATTAAAAGTAACGTAGTTCACCAACTGATTTCGTGAATTTGTGTGTAAGTCAAAATTCCATGACAAAATTTTTTTTGGGTAATAGTTATGGTCCTTTAAACATAACTAAAAGTTATAATCCTTTAAAAAATAAAAAAAGTTTGGAAAATTAACTAAACCAAACTATTAGTCATTTTTTGTTTGGTTTGTATGTTATTCGGTTTAACAATGCCATCGGAAAAAAAAAAAAAGCTTTGGTCCTTTAAATTTTCTACCGTAATCGAAAGTTAAATCGATCTTATTACGATTAGTAATTTATTTATATATAAATAATTTTGTCGTTAAAAAAAAAATTATATTCTTGTCTCATTTTTAGTCATCTTCGTAGTGATATATTATATGATAACATTTGAGGGTCCAGAAACAGTTGGCGAACTATTTCATTACTCTTAATTTTTTCAAACTATTTTTGCTTTTACTAATTTATCTAAAAAAAATTTATTGTTATAACAAATTTCCTGCAAAAATAAACCAAATAAAAAAAACTAATAAACCAAATAAAACTCAAACCAAAACCTACAAAAGAAAAACAAATCAAAACAAAACAAATAAAACCCAAAACAAACATTAAAAAAAAAACGAAATAAACCAAATAAAATCCAAACAAAAATAAACCAAATAAAACCCAAAACAAACACACACAAAAAATCAATAAACCAAAAGATAAAACCAATCCCAACAAAAAAAACCAAAACAAAAGAAAACCAAAACAAACCAAATAAAATTATAACAAAAAAATGGAAGAAAGCAAAACCACAAATGAAATATTTTTGCCAACTTGGTTGGCTAAATTTGAGCAAAGTCAAATTTTCGGTAACCTAGATGGCAAAAATGTCCCAAAAAATATATATATATATCATTGGTCAGAATTTTTCCATCTAGGTTGACCACGGTAAATTTTTAAAAAAAGTTTTCGTTTATGTTAATTAGTTCAGAAAATTTACTGTAGCGAAATAAATTTATATTTAATTTATCTAACCGAAACAAGTTTGAAAAAATTAGAAAAAAAGTCAGGCTCCGCCAACACTGTTGGAGGAAAACAGCAAAAAAAATAAAAAAATAAAAAAACGCGGGCCCCACGGCCAATTTCCGCCAACGGAGTTGGCTGAAATTGGGGGGGGGGGGGGGGGCCAATTTCAGCCAACTCAGTTGGCGGAAATTGGCCCATGGGGCCCACTTTTTTTTTTTTTGGTTTTGTTTGGTTTGGTTTTTTTACTTTCTTTGGTTTGGTTTTTTTGTTGGTTTATTGTAATTAGTTATATTTCTGTTTTATTTATTTAGTTTAGTTTAATTTTGTAATTAGAGTTAAGTAAATTTATTTTAACGAAATAAAATTAAAATAAATTAATTGGAAAGAAATATTTAGAAATATTATTTGGGTTGTAAATATTTTAGGACGATCTTATGCTCATTTTGGATTATGGATAATGTTAAATAAAGGTATTAGAAATATTTAGAAATATTTAGAAATACCATTCGAAGAGATGACCATTATTCTAGCTGATTTGGCATATGTAAGGTATTTCGTCCGGACCACCATTATTCTAGCTGAAAGGTATTGCCAATTAATTTCCTAATACCTTAATTTCATTATGGATAATGTTGGTTGTAAATTAATTGGCAAACCCAAATTAATTGGCATATTCAATCCATAAATAAAAAAACCAAAGCAAAACATAATTCAAAACAAAACTAAATAAATTAAAATCCAAAGCAAAAGTAAATAAAAAAACTAAATAAAAAAATGTTGGCTCTGTTGGCTAAAAAAACAAAATAAAAAAACTAAACCAAATAATAAAACAAAACCAACTAAAAAAAACCAACCAAAACAATCCAAAACAAACCAACCCAAACCACCCCAAAAAACCGTGGGCCCCACACCCCAAAATCCGCCAACTATGTTGGCTGAATTTTGGTGTGGGGCCCACGGATTTTTTGGATGGTTTGGGTTGGTTTGTTTTGGTTGGTTTAGGGTTTGGTTTGATTATTTATTTTGTTTTATTACTTTATTTTTCATAATAGACATAACATAATTAATTTAAATGTTTCTAAATTTTTTTTGGAGATCGAAACATCATTTTAAGTCTGTGGGCCCCCACATCCAATATAAATTTATTTCACTACAGTAAATTTTAAATATTCAAAAATAATATTACCGAAAGTCAAATTTGAAGGTCGAAACATCGTTTTTTGACGATTCTAAAAATTTTCGAAGTCCGTCAAACGGTGAAACCGTTTATCCCGAAGTACTTTTCCATACGGTCATTTTGGCTCAAACTGGAGCTTGTTTCGATCTCCCAGTCAAAAGTTATGATACTTTAAAGTTTTAAAATTTATATTTTTGCCTGTAACATATGCGTCTTGTTTCGGATAAATTTTTTTTCTACATGATTTGTGTTACACTCGTCGAAAACATACAAATCGACTTATTATTTAACAAAAAATAATTTATAAACAAGTAGTTATGGCCGTTCGAAATCTGCTCGACGGCAGACGTAATAGTCTTACGGCAAATTTTTAATATTATTATTTTTTAGCGTCTGTTAACGACGAAAAAATTTACGATATAAATATAATATTTTTAAATATAAACGTCCAATTCATATTGATATTTTTTTCGTAATTTTTTAAACTTTTATGTTTTAGATGTAATTTATACAAATTTTGATGCTTTGGAAACAAATTTTCGAAAATAATATTTCTAAATATTTCTTTCCAATTAATTTATTTTAATTTTATTTCGTTAAAATAAATTTACTTAACTCTAATTACAAAATTAAACTAAACTAAATAAATAAAACAGAAATATAACTAATTACAATAAACCAACAAAAAAACCAAACCAAAGAAAGTAAAAAAACCAAACCAAACAAAACCAAAAAAAAAAAAGTGGGCCCCATGGGCCAATTTCAGCCAACTCCGTTGGCGGAAATTGGCCGTGGGGCCCGCGTTTTTTTATTTTTTTATTTTTTTTGCTATTTTCCGCCAACAGTGTTGGCGGAGCCTGACTTTTTTTCTAATTTTTTCAAACTTGTTTCGGTTAGATAAATTAAATATAAATTTATTTCGCTACAGTAAATTTTCTGTAATTAGTTTAAGAAAAAATTCTGTACATCAATTTTTCTTAAAAGTTATTGCTCTACCAAATAACACTTGGTCAACAAGGAAACTGACAATGAGTAAGTACCCCCCAGGTGGTTGGAAGTTCAAACTCTGTGGGCTGGCTCAGTTTGGGAACCTCGTCGGTGTGAGCATAGGCTACGCAATCACCACAGGCATTAGTATGGCGTAAGTAACTACTATTTGGGAGCAGTTGTTCTTCTTGGTACTCTAGTACTAATATTATCTAATCAAAGTATAGTCAAACATCAATAACTCATATATTGGATCGATTTCACGGAATATCAATATCTATTACAAATTCTAGTTTAAAAGAAAAATTCAACAAATCTTTTTTACATGCAATGCACGTGCACGACATCTCATGCATGGTTGATTAGCGCGATCAAGAGGTCCAATTGTTTCCATAAGAACGGCCACGACGAAGAATGCCAGGAGTCGTACTATACCTACATGGTCATCTACGCCTGCATACAGACAGCGCTGTCGCAGCTACCCAACTTCCACGAGCTCTGGTGGCTCTCTATCGTCGCGGCCGTCATGTCCTTCGCGTATTCCTTCATCGGCCTCGGCCTCTCCATTGCAAAGATTGCAGGTGAAGTACTCTCGATCGAAAAACACTTTTTTTTCGTCGTCATTCTAGTAAAAACTTTGTCTATTGTCTACATTGAGTCATTGCGCTTTTCCCATGTGCAACAGAAGGGGGTCACGTAAGGACCACCCTAACTGGGGTCACAGTTGGGGTAGATGTCTCTCGCAGTGATAAGGCCTGGAGGGCGTTTCAGGCTCTCGGAAACATAGCATTTGCATACTCCTACTCTATTGTTCTCGTCGAGATACAGGTATGCCAAGATTATCACCATCGATTGTATTAGAATAATCCGGTTGAGCCCTCAAAATAAGAATGACAATGGAGTTGATAATTTAGTTCCACATCGGATAGGAAGTAGGATCATGAGATGTAAATAATTGGGATTGATTCAGACCTTACATGAAAATTCACTTTTAAGACATATGGACTCAGTCCAATATTGCACCTCTCCGATTTGGATCACACCACGTTCCGAACCGATATAAATCCGGACTCTCATGAGAGAGAGATTCACACAAAACGGTAAATATGTGATCTTGAGGATATACTTTCTTGTAATAATGAGAAAAAAGAATGGAAGATAATCTTGAGGATATATGCATAGATATTCAAATAGTAGAGCCAACTAAAGATCCTTTCTTGTAATAATGAGAAAAATGGAAGATGAATGTAGAACTAACTCAATCTGATGCCGGTTCTAAGAATATATCTCAACTCAATTGTTGCAACTTTGCTTTCTGACAGACACTGTTGCAGCAGCTTTCATTAGATATATTTTTCTTCTCCTCATAAGCAAAATTATACATGACATAAATTTAACATCGCAGCGTAGAAGAAACTTATATGTACAGAGGACTGACTAGCAAAATATGTTGCAGGACACTCTGAAGCCGGAGCCTCCAGCGAACGAGGTGATGAAGAAGGCATCATTCATAGGGGTGTCCACCACTACCGTGTTCTACATGCTATGTGGTGTCCTAGGCTACGCAGCGTTCGGGAACGATGCACCTGGCAACTTTCTCACCGGATTTGGTTTCTACGACCCGTTCTGGCTCATCGACATCGGCAATATCTGCATCGTCGTCCACCTAATTGGCGCATACCAAGTGAGCATTGGCAGTAGTGACAAACATACATGATTCAAATTGAGAAAACATGCATGCACTTACTATAGCTAATACATTCTGCAGGTGTTTGTCCAGCCCATTTTCCAGTTCATTGAGAATCAGGTCTATAGGCACTGGCCCGGCAACGGTTTCTTAACCACAGAGCACGATATTAGCATCCCCTGGCTGGGCAAGGTTTCCCTCAACCCCTTCCGCCTCGTTTGGAGGACAGCATACATCGTGGTGACCACCGTGGTCGCGATGATCCTCCCCTTCTTCAACGACTTTTTGGGTCTGATAGGAGCCTTTGCCTTCTGGCCTCTGACGGTGTACTTTCCGATCGAGATGTACATTGTGCAGGCAAAGGTTCGCAAGTTCTCGGGGACATGGTTGCTGCTGCAGGCACTGAGCATGATTTGCCTGATAGTTTCTATAGCTGCTGCCTGCGGATCAGTTCAGGGCCTTGTGCATTCAGTTGGGAGTTACAAACCTTTCAAGGGAGCCTAATTTGGTCTTGCTTCTAGGTTTTCTCGCACTGAATGGAACACAGACCGTGTGAAAACGTACAAGAAATGCAATGTTGTTAAAAGCAAAGAAGAAGAAAATAAAGGTCTTCTTTAAAGAAAAGAATTCAGTCTAGTCAACAGGAGGAGAATGTTTGGTCTTGCATGGTTTTCCATGTATACTAATACTCCGTGTGTTTGGTCTGCATGGTTTTAATTTCTCTTCATAGCATTTCATTTCAGAGTGTTTCATGGTAAACAACGATTCTATCTCTTGAAACTTAATAGGCTCCGGAAATAAAGCCGTTCCCAACAACATAAAATAGTAGACTGAGTGTGTGAAACAAATTACTAATAAAAAATATAGTCCAGATACAAGATGTCACAAATTTCCTTGGGAAAAAGCATTCAAACCCCCATTTACAACTTACATTATGATTCTTTATTCTTGAAGCAATAGAAAGATCTATTAATAGCAAAATTGACAAATTCAAGATCCATTTAACAAAAGCAGATTACTTCCTACACACCTCAAAGCATTAGAAGTCCCCGTAAAGTCACTGCGAGCAAACCACAGGTAATCCTGAAGACAGAAATATACTTTCCTGGTTCTAAGCAACATTCTTGACCTGAATTGACTGGAAAACTGGAGCAGCAGCAGCAGATGAGCAGCTGACATCAGATACAACTAAAACCACATCTCCTGATCTAACCGAACCTTTGCCCTTCATAAGGCTGATCGTGCCCTTAATATTAGCTTCCATGTCCTCGGATAAAGATGGAATTTCGATTGGGATGACACCCCAAAGCAAATTCATGGAGTTTCTGGCACCAGCACTGTCAGTGAATGCAAAAATAGGAGGGTTTGGACGGTGACGCGACAAAAGGGATGCCATGTGGCCGTGCGTGGTGTAGACAAAAATGGCATCCACACCCAGATTGTTAGCTGCAAACAGAAAGTAGTAAAACTACAATAAGATATGGTCAAACAGAATGTGCCACCAGACAAAAGTAATTTCTGACGTACAAAAACTAGATTACTTCTTGCACATAGAGGTGGCTTTGAGTACATATAACCTGATATTGCTCATAAAGGTGACTTGGAGATAGGAAGTTAGGACTTCCATATCTCCGATAAGGTGACAGCTGAACTTTTTTATGAAGGTTTGAAGAGAGGCCAATCCTGCCCTGTTAATTGCTTAGCATCTTAAAGAGTTTCAGGACAAGAAACATTTTGTATGTGAAGCTTTATGTTTAGGTAAGATGCACAGTGATTTGGTCTACACAAGGTGGATTTGGTCTACCTTCCTTGGAATCAGTATCTTCTGTCTTTCCCTTTTGTGCTAAGCGGTGAAGAGGGAAAACCTCTCCTCGTGTTTCATCTTATTCTGTCTTTGGATAATATTTTAGAAATATATGTATATCACCATCACCATCCAAGCCTTTTTCCACCACAATGACTGCAACGGAGCACCTCCTTAAACAGAGAAGGTTACCGATTGAGAAGTATTTTCAATTTGTTGATGCCAAGCTTCTGTGGTGGAAAGAATTCCTAGTCAAGGACAGGCCTGGCAAGGCCTCAACGTAAAACCTAGGTCTGTTAATGCCATATGTCATGGCAACTCTACTATCCAGATCATGCAATAGGAGCAACTCTCCATAATAATCCTAGACATATAAAAGAATAGGGAAGATGCAAGGTTTTCTCCAGGTAATTGAATTCATTTATAATGCTACAGTCCTGAGAATCACATATCACAGATTCAGAAAAATCCCCCAGAATGGTTTTCGTAGTAGTCAAAGGGGGAAAAGGTTCACCGTAGCTTATAGATCATATATTTCCATCCTCCTCTACATGAGAGTCCCGTATCCGTTATATGTATCCAATAGCCATCCGTTATATACTTATATAATGGGCATATGTAGAATGATCTACTTCTTGCAACTATTATTCAAACTTGATATCAACCTTATTAGTCGATAGCATGTTGCTTATTTGGGCAGTTATAAGCATGAATGTGCTTCTCAAAAAGCCTCGAAGACTAGCTAGCAAGTATGGGGCCTATATTTGATAAGGATTTAAGTTCACACAAGGAGCAACCTTCCAAAGGTACTTTGACAGAGGAAGAGGCTACATAAAGAAAGAAGATGGAAGTTTTAGAATTGCCTTTGTTTTGGTGGGAACATATAAGACAGAGAGTCATGCTGCACATTGCCTTGGTTTTGGTGGGAACATATAAGACAAAGAGTCATAATTAACACGTTTACAGAGCATGATTAACTTACAAAGTTGGGAACTGAAAGCTACAACTAATCTGGACTATCAGGCAAACTATGCAACCTTATGGAACTGTGCACTATAAAGCCTTATATTTTCATCCCATCATATTCAAAAGAATGTCAGTATGTAAGGTATAGTTGATCACTTTAACCTAGCTGAAAATCATATAATGTGTGCATCAACAACGTTGAATATAAGTAATGTCAGAAACCATTAAGAGATGGGCACTTTCCCCTAGATAGCTAAAAGAGCAGACAACATACCCATTTGTACTGCGCAGTCACATATTTTCTCAGAGATACGGTCGGGCAAGGACTTTGCAAGTTGAGGTTGAGAAAGAAAGCACTGGCGATTTTCTTCACGACTCCATAGTTCCATCCGTCCACTAGCCACTCGCAAGACTGAGAGAGCCTTATCTGCATTTGATCCCACAGCTGACTCTCCAGACAACATTAATGCATCAGCATACTGCCGTACAGCCTCAGAAACATCTGCAACCTTTTAAAACAGCATCAATATTTGGTCAGGAAAAGGAACCAACTCATGTCAACAGTCATAAATCAACTCACTGAATTTTCTTAATATGAAGTCTATATTATGTAGAATAAAGCTCTGGATCAAATTTATCGACTGTAGGATTGGGTGAGCAAGCTGATTGTTCAAAACATAATTTCCACATATTTGCATCATAAATTAACATGATACAAGTGTGTTCACATTTCAAGGCTTTAGAACTTGTTGGACATTTCTTGACACTCGTACACTCGATGCCTATTTTACATGTCCAAGTAAGATCATTGCAGAAGTGCAAAACGTTTAAAAAAATCAAAAAGGTGCTTAGGCCTCTGCATATATTTGCTTCAGGTTTTTCACATAGAGACACTGGGTTCATTAACGGTAGGACGGTGGGGTTGGAATTAGGGTGGGAGGTGGTGAGGCTGTGCACTAACATAGTCTGGAAATAACTGATAAGTTTCACTTGAAATTGCAAAGGAAAACTATCATGTAACAATGGCATTCACCCTTAACACAATCTAAACTCTGTAGATAACAAATGGACTTCATGTTATGGTTGTAGGTATATATTTTCATACATTTTGGAACCACATTTGGGAATTGGGAATGACTTCCTTTTTTATTGAAGGCATTGTCGAAGCCAGTCTCATTGAAAGATCAAAGGTCCCCAAGCATAAACACAAGATTACAAGATATCCAAGTAAAAATACGTACTCAATTCAAATTGAAACTAGGGATAACAAAATGAAAAAAAAAAAAACCACCAAGTCGTCGGGCAACAATCGACACAATGGAGAAATTGATGCCGAATCAGGAGAAGGGGAGCGACTGCCTCCGAAACTACATCAGGAGAGGGACAGTACAATAAGGATATCAATCTTGACTGAAGCCAGTCTTGTTGGCCAGTCTCGTTGAAAGATCTAAAGGTCTTGAGTAACATTTCTTACCAAGGTGGTCACAGATAGCAGCGGACTACCAGGACTGCATGTCAGAGGCAAATCTATCACCGTGATAATCGCCATCAAATGGCTGTGGGAAGAGGGAAACTTTAAAACAAGAGAGACCATTATCTGAGAAAAAGGAAAACTGTCATAGGAGGGAATAAGCCATAAAGAAGATGAAGAAAGGGATGGGAGGTGGGCTAGACCCCAACAACCCCCAATCAGATTGGCCGAAGAAGAAGCCAGATCTGGTTGGGGAGAGGCGGCTAGGGCTGCTTGCCACCTCCCCAAGGAAGCTAGGGTTTCCCCTGCCAATAAGAGAAAGGGCTACTAAGTAAGACTCGGTAGAGAAAATAACGTCTCAGGAGTGGCTCCTTTAGCCAGTGGGAGTGACTTTGTTGCTTTGGTGAATCCTTTAGGGTAAGCTTGTTCAATTAGTCTCAGCAGTTTTTCACAGGAAATCCAGAGGTCACCTTTGAATTCATATATTGCTTATATTTTCTGGAGAACATCTGAAATTGGAAATACTTTATGTGAACCTTATAATGGATAAATCAAATGCTCGGTAATGAATAAGAAAGGCTTTTTGTTCAACCTATGGAATAAGTCATAACCTTTACACAGTTCTATAGTGGTACAAGAATTATGGTGCTATATCATTTTTTTAAGGATTAAAGAATAATTTCCTTAAATATTTCAATGTAATAATGCAAATACAATTCACATTTCAGTGTATTGCATATCCATCAAGATATACAGTAACTTTCTGAAGATTTGTATTCAACAATAGAGGGTGCAAAGAGTTGTCTTCAGAAAGAAAGAAAAAAACTATCAGTAAGAATTTATTAAATAATAAGATCTAAATTCCAGTTCAAGGCACCATAACCTTTCCTCAAGAAGGTAAACATAACCAAAAAAGAAAAAAGAAAAAAAACAGTATTCATTTTGCAGCAAAATGGATCTTCTCGGAACTGGGAATGAAAGAAGAGGATAATACTCGCAATCATTTTTACCATGCACGGATGTGGGACTGGGGAGTAAAAGGTGAACATTACCTCAGCACGGGTTGGTATTGGATATTCAGTCATCGACTCGAGAAGCTGAGAAGCTACAATAACAGGCTTGTTCAATTGCCTGCAGATACGAGTAATTTCTTCTTGGATAAGAGGTATCTGTTCAAGAGGAACATGAACTCCGAGATCACCACGTGCCACCATAATTCCATCTGATGCCTCTATAATATCATTTAGATTTTCGAGAGACTCCATGCTCTCAATTTTTGCCAGAACCCTAATGAACCTGCGAGGTGGCAAGTTTTTTAGTAACAATCAAAAAAACAAATGAATTGACAAACTGTTACAGTATAATTTATATCAGTAATGCAATACATACATATGAAACAACAAATGCGGTGAATATCCTAAACCCCCACATCCTTCACTCCAAAAAAGTTAATAAGAAACTAACGTAGTCTCGTGGAAATATATAAAAAGAAAATACAACTCCTGCTCTTTATACATGATAAATTTCATTGATATTACTTGCGTAAACAAAAGACGACTTCAATAATTTACGGAGCACGCATGTACTGCATATCCATGTCACCTAAATAGCTAGATAGCTAATATACATGTACCGAAGTGATCCAAATTGTAATTGCTAAATAGGATAATATCAAGACTAAGATGATAAAGCCAAAGAGATTCCTAGCAATAATATCTTCAGAACTGTGTTCCCCAGAGGACTTACCTAATAAGCTAGTAATTAGGCAGCCCTAAGAGAGATAAATGGTGTGTAAAGTTACAAAAAGATGATGCTTGGTAAATTCTTTAAGAAGTACATGCTAGAGTAAACATAACAAGTTATCATGGTTGTACCATATACCAGGTGTATACAACTTCTCTACACTAACATCATTAGTTACTGGAATGTACATGAGGTCCGGTGCCATAGAATATATGTACATGAAACATATTAAACTACTGAAAACTTTTTTAATTTGCTCACCCAGCTGGTCTTTCGGAAAGATAACTCTTCAAATGCTTGATATCGTTAGCGTCCTTTATAAATGAAACGGCGATAAAATCAACTCCCTCCGATATGCCAAACTCAATGTCATCCCAATCCTACAAATGATGAGTATAATTTTAAATCGGATTAACAAAAAATGGATTAAACATAAAAGTAACTGATGGCCCTAGATCTCTAGAAAATGTTTGAGAATAAGGGCCAGTCTTTAACTGTACTCCCTGGGATGATCCAGGACCCTTCTCCTCCCTCTTATACCAAAGGCCTCAACCACTTGGTGCCCAACATTAAAGAAAACCATAGACCCCTATAAACTTGCTTCTTTTACATTTTTTGCATGAGCAAGAGCACTATATTCCATACAATCTTCCAATAATTGCATGAGAAGGCCTCCATGGACAACCTTGCACTACGTAGAGCTCCATTATCTTAAGATATCGTAGAGAAACTTTTCGCAAGGTATACATCTCTAATTGATAGCACATAATATCTAGTAGAATCCAAGATACAATGAATATCATCAGTACCCTCGATCTTGTACTACCCAAATGTTATTTGTTTAATTTGAAATGTGGCTGTCAACTCAATATCTGATCAACCATGACATGCAACTTTCAGGTGCTTGCTTCAATTAAGCGAAGGGTAGGCCAAAAGAATGACTAAAAACTTCTGCAGATGACCAAACTTATAAGTGTCATGCCAGAAGAAGAAAAAGTAAAGTTCAGAGAACAGAAAGAGGTCAAGATAACTGCACAGAGATCTCGTCACCTCAGACTTGGGTTACTTGCATAAGTTGATCTAACTAAACATTATTGTCACCGGTAACTGGCATGATCAATATGAAACGAGTTAGTCATATACCCAATTCATTCCCTTTAAAACCAACACAAGTCCAGCCTCCATAGTACCAACACTTCAGTGTCCACACTTACGATGAAACAAGCACATAAGTCAAGGAAAACTGTATTTCGCATCTGCCGAACTCTCAGAAAAACTTCAGGATGAAGTTCATGGAACTCGAAGTTCTCTAATTTTTAACATCTACATCTGCAAAAAGGCACTTTCTTGTAGGATGGCAGAAATAAAATAAACTTATTTACTTCTCTACCACTGATCCTCTAAAGAGAATTGTAATGTTAGCTCAAGGAAACAAGTTGAATGCTATAAATTCCCCCTGAATGTTTAATTTCCAGTCTGGTCAACTTTAATATGGGCATACATTATTAATATGCAAAGGGTAATCTACTAGGAGAAATAATTCCAAATTATGCCGAGTATGCTGAGAAAATAATGGCAAAGATTAAACAAACTGACTTTCTTTGACAAGGTCGGAAGCCCTGAATTCTGCCCAACAAGTTCTCCGTTCCTCCAAAATGACAATTTTGCTCGAGGCAGAAGAAGACCTGGATCTATGCACTTGCAACATAAATCATTCCCAATCTTGTCCACAACTTCAAATGTTGCCATTCCACCATCTATGACAAGTTCATCACCCATCATGACTCCTGCCAATGCCAAACAAGCAGTTAAGGGCGAAAGGGGATCAAATAAAGTTATCCACGGTTACAACTTACATGCAATCTAGCAAATCCAACTAAAAAGCATTTTTAACCTTCAGAAAATTCCCCAAAGTTCACTTGAATAGTGAATGGCCGACAACCCTCAAACTTTTCGGTAGTGAATGTCCATATTGAGCCATCCTTTATTATCCCAAAACAGAAAATACAGAACCATATCAGTATGCAGCCATCTCATATAAATTTATATAAAAAGGGCATCAAGAGAACATCATAATAGAAAGTTTCCATAAAGGTTTAGATATCAATAGAGACAAATGTGTTTTGGTTTACGAACAGAATTGGATAAGAAGATCTATTTCTTCAAATTTTCATCGAAGCCAAATAAGAAAAGTAAAAAATAAGAAAACAAAAGTTAGCTTGTGCCAAATTCAGATTTCCATCTTCTTCCACTATTTTCTTTCCAATTTGAATATTCAAACTAATAAAACCACAACCAGTATAGTGCTATAATGATTCACTATACAATTTTCCAAAATAATTATGAACATTTTTTTCTTACTATAGAACTCAACATTCAAAATGATGAATAATATAAATATATAACCCTAATCCCTCGCCACCACTCTATAGTTTTGCTACAAGTGACATGGACTTTAATATGGTATTACAGCAAGCTACGTTCAAAACAACTCTGGCGTGCCTTTAGGCAGATCTATAAAAAGTATGCATTGTGTTAATCCAGCTCTCTACCCAAAATGGTCCTTCGACCTGGGGAACCATGCTGAATAATATAAATATATAACCTTCATCCATCACCAACATTTTATAGTTTTGGTGCCAGGGCAGATACTTTAGCACAAACAAAAGAAACAAATACAACAAGATAATTTATCTATATGAAATCCACTTTCCATAATCCTTTTCTTTTACTTGCACCTACGAGACTTACTATCAGACAACACAAATATAAAATAAAATAACTAAGTGCTCACAAGTCGCTTTTCTCTCGCAACAACAATGTGTCACCATAAAGCCCCTGCCACTACATCAAAACGTCCAAATCACGGTAGCAGCTAGGAAAACCACGGACACTAAAAAAATTGGCATATTGTCCATGTGGCATATTGTCCACACTGACACTCCAAAAATTGGTTCCGTTTCCGTGTGGCATTCTGTCAGGCCATGTATTGGACATGACCTTCACACTCCAAAAATACACTTAGGGCATGCCAAACTACGTAGTGTCCATACCATTTCGTGTTGTATTCAGGTCCGTGCAGCATAGGGTGACGCCAAGGCCACAATTTCTACTATGGATATGGCAATTGACTAAAATGAAGTACATATATCAAAACCTCGGCTCGGATGGAAGAATCGCCGAGATCGACCATATGCATCTGGTTCCCTTCAGTGTCGATCATCACCGACACGCAGAACCCTTTCTCCCGGTTCAGCCTCTTCACCTCCCTGATAACGCCCCGGTGCCACTCCCTGGTCCCGTGGCACATGTTGAGCCTCGCCACGGTCATCCCCCCTTCCGCCAGCCGCTCCAGAGCAGCTCCAGAGCTGCAGGCGGGGCCCACGGTGCACACCAGCTTCGTCTTCCTCAGCCCCATGAAGCCCTTCCTCCGCAGCTCCGACTCCGAAACGGAGTCGAAGGCCAGCGGAGGAGGGGGAGAAGTCGACTGTACAGAGGATCGGATCGGTGAGGGTTTGAACTTGGTTCTTAGGGTTTGGGTGGAGAGTTTGGGTGCGGTTACGTGGGGTTTGGTGGGGAGTGGAGGAGGAGGAGAGAGGAGGGAGCCGGCGATGGAGGCCATTGATGATTAGGGTTCTTTGGAATTAGGGTTTAGTTGTTGGAGAGGAGATGAGGTCGATGCAGATGGAGAGGCTTTGTCGTGTTCGAAAATTAGGGTTTCGATGGATTCGAGGACTCCGGCGGAGAGATATATAGAGGAGGGGGGTTAACACAATCTATGAATTTCCGTCGACGGGTTTTGACTTTTTTGGGAGGGAAATAGCAATATAGAAAGGAGTTGGTTGGGTGGGCGGTGGGCCCACTCGCTCACGGACTATACGGTCCGAACCGGACTGGTTTCAACTAATCTCAGAGAAGCAATTATGATGAGCCGGGTTCTTTTTTAAGCCTTGTGATTAAGGCACTACAAAGAACACTCAGGACTGTCCATTTTTTAACTCTTAAAATTTATAAGTTAACTTGCTTAGGACTGTCCATACCAACCTATATAAGTAAAACCATTTCTTTTCTTTCTTTTTCACCTACAAATGAAGAATCCATCATTCTCTCCAAGTCCTAAAATCTAAACCTAACTTTGGAATTTGATTGTTGTGGTCCCAAGTAGAAAAAAATTCTGATTTAGTGATTCTCCAACAAATATTTTTGTTAAATTCGGTATGTCTTCGATAACATACGATGAATAAGTTTTTGAAGCATTCGATTATCACCAAATTATTTAGTTTTATTCTGACTATTGTAGGAGCGATGCATAAAATTCGCTTCGATGAAGAAGTCGGATTATGCAATTCATTAAATATGCACTCCGCTCCTTCCGAAGAACATGTCGGTTGTTCTGAAGCACCTACGGTACGTAAAATGATAACCCTGTTTCGATAGTCAATAGTTGTCACGCCCCAGTCCCAAAATACCGAGGGACCGGACGCGTGGTAATGGCCAGCAGTACGCACCGATGGACAAACCCAATTTAATGGATCCATCAGGGCATACTTAAGCTGTAATATAACAATAAGCAGGTCCAATAATACCTAGTCACAGTCTATACTAATCTAATCCACAACAGATAATCACATATCAAATGCAAGAATAATGCAAATAGGAATAACTAACAAATCTCAATAAAAGTGTCTCGGAGAACAATCCGAGAACAAGTCTGATACATCAATGCAATAGACTGGAAATAAAGGAACTGGAAATAGAAATAAATGAGTATCACCAGGCAATACCCAGGAGAAGTCCTCTAGCACAATCCCGTCCTCAGGTGTCGGTACAGCTCCTGTATCAGCTCCTGTATCTGCTCCTGCTAATGCTCCTGTACTGTATAACTCTAGGTGGATCTCCTCTGCTAGTCCTGGAGACAAAGTCCGGATCCAGGTCCTCAGGGGACAGCAAGGTACAGAAAATACAAGCCAAAATAAATGCAGTGCAACAGAGAATGAAATAAATAGGGTAAGCTATAACCATCTATGTGGATTGCGAGAGAGAACATCAAAAAGTACTCAGGTTGAAACAACTACAAGCTCTGTGTAGGGGAGCCGGTAGTAGTGATATCATGAGGTGGTCTAGCTCAGCGGGAGACTGAGTAGCCGGCATAATATAGTCAACCTGTAGCCTGCGGGTCTCTCCAGCAATAGATGGAACAATAAGGGAATACTAAAATAACCAGCTAAGTGATATGCAAGATGAGAGCAGCACTAGAACTCAGGCTGAAGCATACTACAAGCTCTGTGTAGGGGAGCCGGTAGCAGCAGTAATAATGAGTAATGGGCCAAGCTCGGGCTTCAGAGTCTTGTGCCTCACGATAATAGGGGTGTATATATATATGATCAGCCTGTAGTCTGTGTGTCTCTCCCCACCCAATGTAATCACACGTCTCATGTCCATGACACGCACAATCATATCTAATGCACAAGTCATCTACTGTCTAGGGATATAATATCAATGTCAGGTCCTGTATCCTATACAGAATCACCACAAATATCTCGGGAAGATCCTGTCTCATGAACAGTGTCAAGTGTCCTGGGTCAAGTGTACTTGGTATGACAAGTACGGGAATATAAAGGGTCACGAATGTCCATCTCTAGATGACAATACACAACACCGCGTACGGTGTTGGCACCCGACTGATAATCGGACGCTAAGTACGTCACACGGTCCTAGGTTAAGCATGCACAGCACTATAAAGAAGCAAGAAAAATATGTAACAATACTGCAGAGTTTGGCAAGGTACACTTGCCTGGGGTCCTGGCTCCAACTGTAGCTCTGGTCTCAGTGTGGTCTGCAGGTACTACTCCGGTTGCTGAAATAAACATTACCATTAGATTCAGAAAATATCAAATAGCTAAAAACGCCTGTACTTGAGTCCAATTTGGACACAGGGCAAAAAGGTCATTTCCGGGCCAAAGCGGGGTCCACATGTGGGCCACTTTGCACCGAAAAGCGCGTCAGGGTCAAAGGTCTCCAAATTCCGCAAACTCAGCGTCTACAAGTCAGGAACGATGATACGAACCCAATGGAACTTCCAGAATTGGATTCCGATGAGCCGATCACAAAATCGCCCGTCGAGCGGGGCCTGTGGGGCCCACGACACGCGATTTCGTCAACGTTCTCAGAATTGAACCGAACTTGGGTCACAGGACCAGCGTATCGCTACGAGTCCGATGGCGCAAGTTTCGTCTCGATCCGACGTGTGCACACAAAGTTAGGGCGTGTTCCAGAAAGGTCGGATACGGGGTGTCGTCGGCGGATACGCGTTGATTCCGGTGTGCACGCACATCCAAATCAACTTCCGCGAAATCCTACACGTCCGTATCGACGACGCACACGTATCTGTGAAGACCGCGCACGACCAAGTCGTCCCGTTTGGCGGGGCATACTCGGTTCCGGGGTAAATTGGGTCGTCGTTTTTCCTGTTTTTGGATCGCGGTGTACGATCACCACAGGACGCGATGCACCGAGCGAGTTGCACGGGCACCGAGGGGGTCATACAGGCTTCGTGATAAAACTGACGAAATCAAAAACGGGATTACGAGGAGAGAGAAACGGTTACCTGAACAGGGCCCCGTGAATCTGATTTTCTGTGTCCGAGACGTGTCCGAGTCTCCTTCGTGTCCTGCGTGCACTGTGTCCGTCTCCGTGTGCACTGTGACCGTCTTAGGGTTAGGTTTAGGGCACGATGCCGGAGTGGGGAGGTTGCTGGCGGCCGGAGGGAGGCCGGAGGTTAGGGTTCAGGCTATGGGAGAGTCGACTGTGGGCTGGGCGGAGGAGAGGGGATGTTCGTGGCGGAGGTGGTTGTGGAGGCGCGGGGGTTTGATGGTGGTGGTGCTGGGGATTCTGGAGGCGGAGACAGAGGCGTCATGGGGGGGAAGTTAGGTCGGTGGTCGGGTCGAGCGAGGCTGAGGAAGGAGGTGGTCGAAGTCGGGGAGGAAGGTGATGGGGTCTCGGGGACGGGTCAGGCCGAAGGCGGAGAGTTCTGGGGAGAGGCGGGCCGGAGATTAGTGAGGGAGATGGCGCTGCGGTTGGAAGAAGAAGGACGAGTCGGCGGGGTCGTCTAGGGTTCAGGCAAGGGGAGTTGGGGGAGAACGGAGGGAGGAGGAAGGAAGGCGGAGTTGGCCGAGGGAGGTGGTCGGGGATGCTGCTGAAGCGGAGGAGGAGGTTAGGGCGGCCGGTGGAGAGGACGATCGGCACGGCGAGGTGGAAGAGGAAATCGAGGGGTGGTCGACGGCGGAGGTGTTCGGCGGGGCTAGGGGCTATGGAGTCGGGTCGATGGCGACGGAAGAGCTAGGGCTCAGCGTGGCCGCGGGAAGGAGGTCGCGGGGGAGCGGCGCCGGAGTCGGCCGGGGATCGGCTGAGGAGCGGCTGGGCTAGGGTTAGGTTAGGGTTAGGGTTAGGGTTAGTAATTATTGTTAATTAGGAATTAGAGATTTGGGGGGAAATTGGGGAATTAGGGTTTCCTTTTTCTTTTCTTTGTAGAGAAAACTTAGGAAAATAGGTATTTATACATACAGAAATTAGAATAGGGTTAGACCTAGGATTCGGGCTGGGTCAACGGGTCAACGCTCCTTGGGCTGGGCTTCGGCTTTTCTGGGGATGTCGGGCGTCACACGGATTTAATTCGGTTAAATTCTAAATTGGTTTCTAGGGCTTTAAACGGGGTTCCGGAGTCCAATAAATTCACGAAAAATTACCCTATGTCCGGTTTTCCATTTTACACCATAAAATATTATTTCCATAATATTTTAATATGAATTAACCGAAATTAAAAATCCTTTAATTACCAACGCCTAGGTTTTAATTCCCGAAAATTACAGATAAATTGGGGAAAAACCAAATTTAAAATTCTGAAAATCAGGGGGCTTACAATAGTCATCGTGTAAGGACTGTATAAGGATTGTCATAAATTCGATAGTCCTATATAAATATAGGACTGCCATAATTTTGATAGTCCTATAGACTATGTGGACTATCAAAATACTGACAGTCCTGAAGATAAAATGCTGAACAACGTATTTTTTTCAAGACTGTAAAATTTTTGACAGTCTACTCAATACATTAATCTGTACAAATTGTGACCGTCCTAATTTGGACTGCCAATTATTTGAAGTTATTAAATTTTATATTATTTTATATTGGTTATAGGACCAATCTTGTACAGATGTTGTGGTACATCTTGCTATTGGGGTTGATGTGGAGAATGTATTCTCAACGGATATTCGATTTGCATCCACGAAGAAGTATTAGATTGGTGTAGAGAAGTTGGAAGACAACATAACATAGTCATTGTCATTGCAAGATCGATCAGATATCGACCGGGCCGGAAATATTTAGATCTGGGTTGCGAAAGAGGAGGTGTTCAGGCAGCATCGGGAAAAAAAATTGTTGTTGAAAAAAAAGTCCCTAAAAAAACGTTGGGACGAGAAAATATGGTTGTCCATTTAAGATGTTGATTGTAAAAGTAAAAAATGTGAAGTGGATAGTCGAAGTTAAGAATGGAATACACAATCATCCTATTCCAGAGACACTTACGGGTCATGCCTACGTGGCACGGTTGAACAAGGATGAGAGAAAGTTGGTTGAAGAATTATTCCTTTTCAGAGTTGCACCCAAACAAATTTATTCTGCCGTACGACAAAAAGAAGATGAGAACAAGTCAACCATGAGGACGATCTATAATACTTTAACGAGAGAAATGTAATAGTATGAAAGGAAGAATGTCGATACAGCAAGTATTGAAGTTGGTTGGGGAGCATCACTATGTGGAGTACCATAGAAGACATCCACAAAATAATGAATTTCTTTCATTGTTTTGGGCTCATCCTGATTGCACACACTTGGCTAGGCTATTCGTAGACGTATTGGCCCTTGATTGTACATATAAGACTAACAAGTTCAAAATGCCTCTTTTTTACATTGTTGGGTTTACGTCTACGGAAAAAATATTTTCAGTCGCTTTTTGTTTTATGAAGAGTGAGACAGTTGAGGATTACACTTAGGCGTTGAGGAAACTATAATCCCTTTACACAAGATACAAAGAGCCCAATGTTTTTGTTACCGACAGAGAATATGCGCTGATAAATGATATATATATTGTATTTCCTCATGTGCATAGACTACTATGCACTTGGCATATAAATTAAAATGTCCAAGCTCAATGCAAGAGAAAATTTGAAAATGTGGATGGTAAAATCGACAAGCTTCGCTTCGAAGAATTCTACAATGATTGGAGTCTTGTATGGCGAGCAAGTACTAAAGACAGCTACGACACAGCATGGTACATATTCAAACAAAAGTGGGAGACGAGTAACACGACATGCATTTCTTATATCAAAGATGCTTGGCTATAACCACATAAAGAATAATTTGTCTTAGCATGGACGAACATGGTGAAGCATTATGGCACAATCACTACGAACCGGGTCGAAGGATCACACTCAAGTTTAAAAAGATATCTACGGTCATCGGTCGATAATTTTGTCTCTGTTTGGCAATCGATTCATTTGATGATTATTTTCATGGTGAACGAGATTGTAGCATCATTTGAGACGAGCCTCAATATTGCAAAGCATGAATACAAGCATAAACACCTCTTTGATGCTTTAATCCATGTAATATCTCACAAGGTCTTGGGCATATTGTTTGAGGAGATTGGTAGGTCAAAGTTCGTTGGTTATGATCCCGAGGTTTGTAGTTGTTTATATCGACATTCACTCGGCCTTCCTTGTGCATATGAGATTAACGAATATCGTCGTCAATCTATACATATTCCAATAGATATTGTTGATTAACATTAGAGACAGTTGTCGATCGTGCCGACGGTGAAAGTTCATGATGATTTCTTTTCTTTGCCAAAAGTGAAACTCCTTCACGCAAGGTGGTGTGTCGCATCGAAACCGGAGAGAAAATCCATTGAGGTTAAAATCCAAGAAATTACAGTCCCGACAATAACTCGATTGCAAGAGCCATCTGTTGTTCGAACTCCTAAGGGAAGACCACACTCAAGAATCAGTAGAGCACAAAAAAAGGAGGTGGAGTCAACTAAAAGAGATCCATCCTTGTTTGAACATATTGAACGCAATTTAGAGCAAGTTGAGTCAAAGCCGGTTATCGAAAGTATGGTAATTTCGAAGAGAAAGAGTAAGCTTACTATTCGAAGGGGAAAAGAAACAAAAAATGAACGATGCAGTCACGACCGAGGGTTTAGTTAACTTCTCTGATTCATACAGTCTATACATTCAAAATTTTCTACCTGAGATACGGGATTTTATTTGGTCTATTATTGATGTTCCTAAGGATGGCCATTGTGGATTTCATATACTCGCAAGACATCTTGGCTATTCAGTTGAAGCAGGATAGAGACATGTTAGGAAAGAGCTGTACGAGGAGTTGGAGTCTCGTCTACCTTTCTATAGGCAGATACTCGACGAACAAATTATTAGAGATTTGTTGGCAAGCATACCTTGTACTGACACAGTTACCGGACTAGACCATTACATGGATGTCCCGCCTGCTGCATACGTATTCTCTAATAGGTATAAGATACCTAATATAATTATCTCAGAAGGCATTAACAATACTTTCTTTCCAATGTGCGCTCCTCCGGCCGAACACAGACTATCCAATCTATGTTCAATAGGGCTTGTCGGACAACACTTTGTCATCCCAAGGTTGATCGGTCATTCTCCTATTTCTCCACCTTCTACGCTTTGGTATAAACACGCACCGGAGGAAGCGATCGCATGGACGACACCCTATATGGATGCAATTGCTGGCTATAAGAAGATGATGAAGATGAGGATCCTAAAATCTTGCCTAAGGACTACTTTGATATTCTAATCGATTGATACATCTTATACTTTTGTATCATTTTGTAATTTTGTGTGCAATAGAAATGGAATATAACATCTTGTACTTTTGTAGCGTGATTGTGCAATAAATAGTGACTATGAAAGAAATGAAATAAAGTACTGTATGTTGTGCAATGAGTCCGGTATGTTGAGCTTTGGTATCTTTTTTAACTTTTATATATATATATATATATATATATATATATATATATATATATATATATATATGTATGTTGAAAGTCTAAATTTTTATTAGAAAAAACTAGGACTGTCAAGATTTTGGCAGTCCCATTAGCTATTAGGACTGTCAAAATCTTGACAGTCCTAGTTTTAATCTCCCGTCTTTGCACATATATATATATATATATAACTAGGACTGTCAGAATTTTGACAGTCCCATTAGCTATTAGGACTGTCAAAATCTTGACAGTCCTAGGTTTAATCCCCTGTCTTTGCACATATATATAAAACTAGGACTGTCAGAATTTTCACAGTCCCATTAGCTATTAGGACTGTCAAAATCTTAACAGTCACATATATATAAAACTAGGACTGTCAGGATTTTCACAGTCTCATTAGCTATTAGGACTGTCAAAATCTTGACAGTCCTAGTTTTAATCCCTTGTCTTTGCATATATATATATATATATATATATATATATATATATATATATATATATATATTAAACTAGGATTTTGACAGTCATATTAGCTATTAGGACTGTCAAAATCTTGACAGTCCTAGTTTTAATCCCCTGCCTTTGCATATATATATATATATATATATATATATATATATATATATAAGTGCCTGAATATGCCAACTCAAAACTAGGACTGTCAGGATTTTGACAATCCCATTAGCTATTAGGACTGTCAAAATCTTGACAGTTCTAGTTTTATTCCCCTGTCTTTGCATATATATATAAAAGTGCCTGAACATGCCAACTCAAAACTAGGACTGCCAGGATTTTGACAGTCCCATTAGCTATTAGGACTGTCATAATCTTGACAGTCCTAGTTTTATTTTCCTATCTTTGCACATATATATAAAAGTGCCAAGTTCAAAGTTAAACAAAAATAACTAGTCAAAACTAGGAAAGCCAACTTAAACAAAATATAACCAATCAAAAAATTGAAACACAAAGTTACAGCCAACTTCAAAGTTTAACATATCAAGATTACAACCCAAAAAACTCGAAACTCAAACTGTAGCAAAGTTTCATATCAATTGAAACATGGCCTAAACTTCATGCCGCCTCTTTGTACGTTGCTCCCTATTTTCCAAGAAAGAAAAATCTTTATTGTTATCGATGTACTGTAGCTCCTCATTGATTTCCATATAATTCGTATCCTGGCAATTGACGAGACTTCTTTCCAACTTCTTTGCTTTCCTAGCCTATTGATGACAATTCATAAAATTTGTTAGGTTATAAACATTTACATATCTTCAAACTGAAAGTTGGTTGCCTCACCATCTTGACCAATGCAGTATACAAGATAGATTTGGCGGGGATATCTGATGGTAGACGCACAATATCGCCTCCGTGTTTTATGGTGTCTTGTTCCCCCTATTCGGGGAGCGCGGCTAAGAAATACAAGACAGTATCGTTCTATCGGGATAGATTGAATCAAGAACTCATCCTCGTTATGGATTTGCTTCTTACAAAATCAATTCCCATATTCAGTGGACCGTGTCCCGAGGATAGTCTTAGCGGCAGAGTCAGGAGGGACCTCTCCGCTGTATCTTTTGTTGCCTCAGTTTTCGCTGTCGCTTATTGCTTTCGTGCCTTAAGTTGGTTTTTGGATTTTGCTTGCATTTTCTTGAACGGTTTCGATGAATTTCATTATTTTTGTTCATTGAACTGCACTTCAATTCTGAGATTTGGAAAGAGTGGAAGAGGTATTGATCAGTTGTTCGTGGCAATGCAGGTGAACGAGCAGTAGACGACGCGCGAGCGGAGTCCTGAAGCACCTCTTTCCTTCTACCTTCCAACCAGCTAAGTGAGTAGCTTATATTCGATTCAGTTGGCCCTTCTTCCAAGTCTTCACACCTAAAAATCTTGCATTCTTATTTGCCCCAATCAGACGATACCAAGTAATAACTAAAAAATGTCAAGATAAAAAGGAATAGTGTCACGCCCCAGTCCCAAAATGACGAGGGACTGAGCACGTGCGCAATGGCCAGCAGCATGCACCGATGGACAACCCAATTTAATGGATCCATCAGGGCATGCTTAAGCTGTAGTCTAACAGGAATTAGGGCAATTGTTACAAGTCACGGGTTATTCTATTCTCATCCACAGCAGATAATCACAGACAGAGTAATGCAAATAGAAATAACTGTCAAATCTCAATAACTTTCTCGAGAAATAATCCGAGAATATGTCTGGTACAACAGATACAAATAGACAGGAAATAAACAACTGGAAATAGAAATAACTGACTACATACGGCCAATGCTCAGGAGAAGTCCTCTGGTACGATCTCGTCCTCAGATCCTGGTACAGCTCCTGGAAGTGCTCCTGTACGGTGTATCTCTGGATGGATCTCTTCTGCTATAACTGGAGAACAAAACCAGGTCCTCAGCGGGACGTAACAAGGTACAGAAGAATACGAGCCAAACATATATGCAGAGCAGCAATAATGAAACAGCAGGGTAAATATGTAAACCAGCTAAGTGACATGCAAGATAAGAGCAGCACTAGAACTCAGGCTGAAACTACTACAAGCTCTGTGTCGGGGAGCCGGTAGCAGTGATATCATGTGGTTGTCTATCTCGTAGTGAGACTAAGACGCCGGCATAATATATAAAAATCAACCTGTAGTCTGTGTGACTCTTCCCCCCCCAATGTAATCACGCATATCATGACCATAACATCTCATGTCCATGTCAGCGGGATTATAGCTAATGCAACAAGTCATAATGTCTATAAAGTATCTCTGTCAAGTCCTGTATCCTATACAGAATCACCATGAATGTCTCAGGAAGACTCTGTCTCATGAATAGTGTCAAGTGTCATGGGTTCTGGAGTACTTGATAAGACAAGTACGAGAATTATCGGGTCTCGAAATCCATCTCTATGTGACGTTACACAACTCCGCGTACGGAGTTGGCACCCGACTGGTAATCGGACGCTAAGTACGCCACTCGGTCCTAGGTTTTAACAGTTGAAACAAGTTTATATGTATTTAAACAGGAATTCAGGCAAAGTTCTATAACAGAAATTAATGTAATTTGGCAAGCTTTAATTGTCCACTGATGTATAAACAAGTCAAGGAAAATAAGTAGCAAGCTGCAGGATTTGGCAAGGTACACTTGCCTGTGGTTCCGGCTATGTTTGCAGTTCTGACTTCGGCGGGAATTGCAGGCGGTACTCCGGTTGCTGAAACAAACATCACCATCAGATCCAGAAAATATCAATCAGCTAGAAACGCCTGTCCTTGGGTCCAATTTGGAGACAAGGGCAGAAACGGCAGTTTCGGGTCAAAACGGGGTCCACAGGTGGGCCCGCTTTGCACCGAAAAATGCGTCCGGGTCAACGATCTCCAAATTCACCAAACTTAGTGTCAACAGGTCAGAAACGCTGATACGAACCCAACGGAACTTTCAGAATTGAATTCCGATGAGCCGATCACAAAATCGCCCGTCGAGCGGGGCCTGTGGGGCCCACGACACGCGATTTCGTCAACGTTCTCAGAATCGAACCAAACTTGACCCACAGGACCAGCGTATTGCTACGAGTCCGATGGCGTAAGTTTCGTCTCGATCCGACGTGTGTACACAAAGTTAGGGTAAATTCCAGAAAGTACGAATACGGGGCGATGTCCGCGGATACGCGTTGATTCCGGTGTGCACGCACACCTAAATCGACTTTCGCGAAATCCCACACGTCCGTATCGACAAGGCGCACGTATCTGTGAAGATCGCGCGCGACCAAGTCGTCCCGTTTGGCGGGGCGTACCCAGTTCCGGGGTAAAACAGGGTCTGGTTTCTCCTGTTTTTGGATCGCGGTGTGCGATCGCCACAGGCCGCGATGCCCCGAGCGGTTTACATGGGCACCGAGAGGGTCATGCAGGGTTCGCGTAGAAATTTACGAAATCGAAATCGGGGTTACGAGCAGGAAATTATGAGTACCTGAAGGGACCCAAAAAATCGGGGTTTTGAACTGTGTCCGACACGCGAGTTCGTGTCCGAATCCTGTGTCGGAGCTGTGTCCGCGTACTGCCGCCGTGTTCGAGGCTCTGGGGGACTGGCCGACGGTCGGCGAGGCCCTGGGGGTTCGGCGGGGTCGTTGGACGGCGGCTACGGCGAGGTCGGCTCGCAGGGAGCTCGGCGGCGGGTTCGAGAAGAAGAGGGGAGGAAGGAGGAGTGGTTCTGTCGAGGGGGAGACGCTGGAGGGTGGTGGACGGCGGCTCTGGGAGGTCAGCACTGGCTGGGTGGCGTCGTGCGGTGCAGAGGGCGGTCGGGGTCGCCGGAGCTAGGTGCAGCGGAGCTAGGGCTCGGGTTTTGGGGGAAAAGGAGGCGGAGATAGGGGGTTCTTATAGGGCGTCGGTGGGAGGTGAGGCCGGGACGACGTGGCGGAAAGGTCGGAGGGTCGTGGCGGTCGTGGCGGCCGAATTCGCGGCTGGCAGCGGGTTTCTCGGGTCGTGGGGGAGTCGGGGGACAGGGGTGACCGTAGGCGGGTCGGGTCGGGCGGCGGGCTCCGGGTGAGCGGACCCGCCCGACCCGCTAAGCTCAGGGGGCTGGGTTGGGTCAGCCTAACGGGCTCGGCCCACTGGGCCGGGCCGGGCCCAACTAAAAATAAAATATAAAATAACAGTAAATAATAATAATAATAATAATAATAAATTAATTTAATTAGAAATTAGTTTTTAGGCTTTTAAAAATAGGTCTGATGCCCAATAAAATCCCAGAAAATTACCCTAAGTCCGGTTTTTCATTTTACACCCAAAAATATTATTTTCATAATATTTTAATACTGTTTAATATCAATTAAAAATCATTGAATAATTAAAACCCTGTTTTTAAATTACAGAAAATTCCCAGAAAATTCCAGAAAATTGTGAAAAATCCAGTTTTGAAAATTTTGAAAAATCAGGGGGTTTACAATCTACCCCCCTTAAGAGGATTGCGTCCTCGCAATCAAAGAATAACCGGTCAACAGAGATGACGCGGTCGCAAGCATCGTTTGAAAACATCACAAGAGACTTCAGGGAAATACCATTTCCCTATAAATTGAAACTTTACACTTTCCAGGAAAATCTAGTGAAACTATAACTTTTATGAAAACCAGGTTGTTATTAACAAGTTACAAATTACTAGGTTGGGGCTGAGGTCACGAACCAACGGACTACTACAAGACTAGAAATGGATAACTACGAATCACTTACGCGCATTGGCTACTCCACGAGTCTGCGCGTTCTCCACTGTCATCGTCAGGGCTTGCTCGCGTCCTTGCAGTCGATTTTTCTGTTGTTGAGCCTGCTGGAAGAGTAGTTCTTGGGGTATCAAGGGTGGCCTCGGCTGATACCCTGCTGGAGCTGGTGGTAGGACTCCTTGAACTTCCATTTGCGGTGCTCCTAATGCTGGATAGACTGGCCTCGGTATTGGTAATGCTTGCTGGTTACCCTTTGGTGCTCTGTCTCGACGCTCAAGGCATTCCTTTAATAAATGCTGACTGGACCCACAAACTATGCATAATCTCTTCTTTCGTCTGCACTCGTCTTCAGTATGGCCTCGCTTGCGATAATATGGACAAACAGGTATTGTCTGTGGAGATGCTTCCGGTGGCTGGTGTACGTGAGGTCTTTTTGCAACTTCTTCTTGTAGTACTGAAGTGGAAGTCCGTTTCAGACTAGTCTCTCTCCTGATGACGCGCTCAATGCGTCGCGCTGCAGCAAGAATGTCCGAGTACGAAGTAGGTGCAACGGATCCAATTAGTTTCTGTAGCTCAATGTTTAGTCCGTCGAAGAATTTCTCAGCCTTCTCTTCTTCTGTCGGGATCAATGTTGGAGCAAAGAGACTTAGACGAATGAACTCAGCGTTGTACTCTTCCACCGTCTTAGTATCCTGAGTAAGGTGATTGAACTTGTCCCAAAGTTCTGATCGAGCGATAGCTGGAATGTACATCTCCTGAAAGAGTCTAGAGAACTCTTCCCAAGTGACTCGGTCTGGTCCGAGCCGTGCTTCCTCAGATAGCCACCAGTGATGCACATTATCCGTCAACTGCATTCTGACGGCAGTCATCCAACGTTCCTTTGGAAGCTCAGCTGCTTCTAGTTGATGTTGAGTGTTGGTGAGCCACTCATGAACTTCAGTGGGCTCTTCTTTGCCTGAGAATGTACGGGGCTTCAGCTGGCGAAAGTCGGTGATAGAGCCCGTTGTTGGCCGTCGAGCTGGTATGTTGGCCTGCTCCAGTGCAGTTATTATGCTGCGACTCAACGCCTCTTGTTGAGCTTGCATTATTGCATAGACCATTTGAAATAGCTGATTTTCGTCCATGGCCTGCCCTGGTGGAATTATGGGCATTGATGGAGTAACAGGCACCGTTGTTGGAATAGGATCGTGCTGGACTCTCGAGGTATGTTGTTGAGCTGATTGTCCTCCACCCATTAGTGTTACTTCATCTTCGTTGGTTACCACATTATCTCGTGGTGATGTTATGGGAGTCTCGTCGTTTGCTCGTGAATCCATAACCCTGCAACCAAAATAAACAATAAGAGGCGCACAGAAATCAAGGCAGGATGCAAGTCAAGGAATTAATTCGAAGTCGATATGGATACCAAGAACGTTTTCAAGCAAGTGGATGAGATCCTAAAACTTATCCTATCTTATTGCAGGCTTGTTCGGTCCCTGAGTTGAAACCGAACAATTTAGTCGAAGACCTGCATGGGCCACCACAAAAACCATGTCACGCCCCAGTCCCAAAATGACGAGGGACTGAGCACGTGCGCAATGGCCAGCAGCATGCACCGATGGACAACCCAATTTAATGGATCCATCAGGGCATGCTTAAGCTGTAGTCTAACAGGAATTAGGGCAATTGTTACAAGTCACGGGTTATTCTATTCTCATCCACAGCAGATAATCACAGACAGAGTAATGCAAATAGAAATAACTGTCAAATCTCAATAACTTCCTCGGGAAATAATCCGAGAATATGTCTGGTACAACAGATACAAATAGACAGGAAATAAACAACTGGAAATAGAAATAACTGACTACATACGGCCAATGCTCAGGAGAAGTCCTCTGGTACGATCTCGTCCTCAGATCCTGGTACAGCTCCTGGAAGTGCTCCTGTACGGTGTATCTCTGGATGGATCTCTTCTGCTATAACTGGAGAACAAAACCAGGTCCTCAGCGGGACGTAACAAGGTACAGAAGAATACGAGCCAAACATATATGCAGAGCAGCAATAATGAAACAGCAGGGTAAATATGTAAACCAGCTAAGTGACATGCAAGATAAGAGCAGCACTAGAACTCAGGCTGAAACTACTACAAGCTCTGTGTCGGGGAGCCGGTAGCAGTGATATCATGTGGTTGTCTATCTCGTAGTGAGACTAAGACGCCGGCATAATATATAAAAATCAACCTGTAGTCTGTGTGACTCTTCCCCCCAATGTAATCACGCATATCATGACCATAACATCTCATGTCCATGTCAGCGGGATTATAGCTAATGCAACAAGTCATAATGTCTATAAAGTATCTCTGTCAAGTCCTGTATCCTATACAGAATCACCATGAATGTCTCAGGAAGACTCTGTCTCATGAATAGTGTCAAGTGTCCTGGGTTCTGGAGTACTTGATAAGACAAGTACGAGAATTATCGGGTCTCGAAATCCATCTCTATGTAACGTTACACAACTCCGCGTACGGAGTTGGCACCCGACTGGTAATCGGACGCTAAGTACGCCACTCGGTCCTAGGTTTTAACAGTTGAAACAAGTTTATATGTATTTAAACAGGAATTCAGGCAAAGTTCTATAACAGAAATTAATGCAATTTGGCAAGCTTTAATTGCCCACTGATGTATAAACAAGTCAAGGAAAATAAGTAGCAAGCTGCAGGATTTGGCAAGGTACACTTGCCTGTGGTTCCGGCTATGTTTGCAGTTCTGACTTCGGCGGAAATTGCAGGTGGTACTCCGGTTGCTGAAACAAACATCACCATCAGATCCAGAAAATATTAATCAGCTAGAAATGCCTGTCCTTGGGTCCAATTTGGAGACAAGGGCAGAAACGGCAGTTTCGGGTCAAAACGGGGTCCACAGGTGGGCCCGCTTTGCACCGAAAAATGCGTCCGGGTCAACGGTCTCCAAATTCACCAAACTTAGTGTCAACAGGTCAGAAACGCTGATACGAACCCAACGGAACTTTCAGAATTGAATTCCGATGAGCCGATCACAAAATCGCCCGTCGAGCGGGGCTTGTGGGGCCCACGACACGCGATTTCGTCAACGTTCTCAGAATCGAACCAAACTTGACCCACAGGACCAGCGTATTGCTACGAGTCCGATGGCGCAAGTTTTGTCTCGATCCGACGTGTGTACACAAAGTTAGGATGAATTCCAGAAAGTACGGATACGGGGCGATGTCCGCGGATACGCGTTGATTCCGGTGTGCACGCACACCCAAATCGACTTCCGCGAAATCCCACACGTCCGTATCGACGAGGCGCACGTATCTGTGAAGATCGCGCGCGACCAAGTCGTCCCGTTTGGCGGGGCGTACCCAGTTCCGGGGTAAAACAGGGTCTGGTTTCTCCTATTTTTGGATCGCGGTGTGCGATCGCCACAGGCCGCGATGCCCCGAGCGGTTTGCACGGGCACCGAGAGGGTCACGCAGGGTTCGCGTAGAAATTTACGGAATCGAAATCGGGGTTACGAGCAGGAAGTTATGAGTACCTGAAGGGACCAGAAAAACTGGGGTTTTGAACTGTGTCCGACACGCGAGTTCGTGTCCGAATCCTGTGTCGGAGCTGTGTCCGCGTACTGTCGCCGTGTCCGAGGCTCTGGGGGACTGGCCGACGGTCGGCGAGGCCCTGGGGGTCCGGCGGGGTCGTTGGACGGCGGCTACGGCGAGGTCGGCTCGCAGGGAGGCCGGCGGCGGGTTCGAGAAGAAGAGGGGAGGAAGGAGGAGTGGTTCTGTCGAGGGGGAGACGCTGGAGGGTGGTGGACGGCGGCTCTGGGAGGTCGGCGCTGGCTGGGTGGCGTCGTGCGGTGCAGAGGGCGGTCGGGGTCGTCGGAGCTAGGTGCGGCGGAGCTAGGGCTCGGGTTTTGGGGGAAAAGGAGGCGGAGATAGGGGGTTCTTATAGGGCGTCGGTGGGAGGTGAGGCCGGGACGACGTGGCGGAAAGGTCGGAGGGTCGTGGTGGTCGTGGCGGCCGAATTCGCGGCGGGCGGCGGGTTTCTCGGGTCGTGGGGGAGTCGGGGGACAGGGGTGACCGTAGGCGGGTCGGGTCGGGCGGCGGGCTCCGGGTGAGCGGACCCGCCCGACCCGCTAAGCTCAGGGGGCTGGGTTGGGTCAGCCTAACGGGCTCGGCCCACTGGGCCGGGCCGGGCCCAACTAAAAATAAAATATAAAATAACAGTAAATTATAATAATAATAATAATAATAAATTAATTTAATTAGAAATTAGTTTTTAGGCTTTTAAAAATAGGTCTGATGCCCAATAAAATCCCAGAAAATTACCCTAAGTCCGGTTTTTCATTTTACACCCAAAAATATTATTTTCATAATATTTTAATACTGTTTAATATCAATTAAAAATCATTGAATAATTAAAACCCTGTTTTTAAATTACAGAAAATTCTCAGAAAATTCCAGAAAATTGTGAAAATTCCAGTTTTGAAAATTTTGAAAAATCAGGGGGTTTACAAATAGACTTGGATTATTATGCTTGTTATTCAACTTGGGAATAATTACTTATACTGCATGCTTGTTCGTTTGGAAATGTTCATCATATGCATAAATACAAGTTAGAATGTATACTTCTTGTTTAAAATATGCTTTGTATAGAACTCATCTTGCCATGCAACGAACTGTTCAGGAAGACTATGCAAAATGAATCAGGCAAAATAATACTTGTCTTGTACTCGTGTTGCCTTAACTGCGTGAATGTTTAACTTAATATGAACGTCGTTTGATCACGAACAACTTGTGCACAAGTTTAATAGTTTCTGCGGACGGTCGCTGGGGCATTGGCATCGATCCGATCCGGGCAGAACTTCACGATAGTCTCACGTGCTGGACGGAATGGCGTATAGCGCTTCATGTGCTTTCATTGCATACCATCCTTGTTCAAGACTATAACTCATCCCTTATGGCTTCTGGCAAGTGATCGCCATGTATATTTAAATATGTGCATGCTAACTTTTATCTTCGTAGCAGGGAAGGACATGGTAAGTATTGTGCAGGTGGTTCAGACGGGCAGGTAAATGTTACCGAACGGTGGCAAGTATTTCATTGAATTCCATATCTACTGCTTGCTGTAAAATAAACTAAGGCAAGATAGAAATACCATAAATAATATGCATGCTTCATTAAAATAACGTGTTGATTGGTATAGTTGGGTTAGCTTGCCTTCACCAGTATATTTTGATGTACTGACCCTCGTTGAAATAGGTTCCCCGTACTAAGGAGAGCCGAGCGAGGAGCAGAAGTCAATCCCCGATCCAGTCCAGCTGTAGGCGCGTCCTGAGCGTGCCATCCTTTGAAGCAAATTTTGAAGCAAGGAGCTAGCTACTCAAGAACTTAATACAGCTCCGTGGAAAGGCCATCATTCCACCAGGAGGTCTTTATATTTTGAAGTTTTAGTAAAGGGATGTAATGTACAGGATAACTATCTTATTTTGTGTCAACATTTTGTAAGCCCATGCGGCAATTAGCTGACTTGTTCAAGAGTTTGTAATAGATGTTCATATATCAATAAAGAAAACTTTTCCATGTTTTAAATATGTGTTTCAATTTATTCTGCGTACTCTGAATATGTGCTCGTTATGCAAAATACCTTAGCCTTGTGCGGTGCGCAACCTAGGCCTGCACGGTGTCACACCCGGGGGACGACTATCGATTCCACGGAATCGAGGCGTGACATGTTTGAACAATGTAGGTAGTCTGACACCAGCGTAGTAGGCAATGTAGTCGTCGCTACATTCCATCATATTAACTGCTGTTTGTCGTTCAGTTTCCCTAATAATATGACGTTGCCACTCAGTAAAGATATCTGAGACCCAGTTGAACGCCGCAGAAATATAGTTTAGGGGTTTTATACCTCTTGGACCACTTATCATTTTTAATGTGTGCTTCGGGACTGTTTGTAAGCAGCCAAACTGACAGAGCACTCTATCAGGCATATAAGGCTCCTCGATTTTATGACAACTTATCAGACCGTGATATAAAGCGACTAGTTGCAATGGACGACTACTCTGTCGTAAATTACAATATGGATTCCAAACTATCTACAATGCATAAAATTTAGCATAACGTAATTTAGCATAACATAATTTAGTAAATTATTACCAAACATAAAAAAAATTAGGTCTCAATTTATGACCTCTTATATCGTCATATCTTCAAGTGCATTCCGTAGGGCAGCCAATGTGTGTGGACGTTTGGTATCTTCCTTAGTTGGCTTCTATCTGCACATTCTAGGAAGGTGCTCGCCATACCCTCGGTTAAGTTTAGCCCGATTCAGGGTTGGAAAGTGCTCGTATATCCATGCCTTCACGTAAACAAGTTGAAAAAATTTAGTCAAAAAAATTACAACAAAATTTTATATTATGTATACAAGTTGACAAAGATATATCTTTACATGGAGTAGAGTCTGGCATCCGGATATTGTCTTGGAACCGACGCGGGATGCCGCACCAAGCTCGCGGTAAAGGTATGCTAGTATATCGCTTTCCCAAGATATTTCTTCCACCGTGTCTATGTCGTCAAAATTTAAGAGATATTTAGCATGTATCGACGTTCCAAACTTATCCGGAATGCCGACAGCCCCTAAGATGAACTGCATATATCCACGGGCCACATTATCGCTATTATCCACTTCGGAGTCCGGATCATCAAATGTCTCCTCCAAATATTTCAAAGGAAGTCCGTAAGACTTCTTGAAGTCTTGAAGGGTTGCACTACTAGAATAAGCGGTATTAGCGACGTATTTTAGCGACGTCTAGTTAAAACGTCGCTAAATTAGCGACTCTGTAAAAAGCGTCGCTAGGCGTCGCTAAATGGCGACATTTAGCGACGTTTAGCGACTTTTATTAAGATTTTAAAAGAATAGTCACTATAAGTTCAATTAAGGTCGCTAAACGTCGCTAATATATCTGATTTAGCGACGTTTAGCGTCGTAATTAGCGACGTATATATCAAAAAAATTTAGCAACGTAGTTAGCGACTTTATTTGCGTCGCTAATTTTAATTTTAGTGACGTTTTTATGTGACGTCGCTAAACGTCGCTAATTTTTGTTTAATTAGGGCTCGGTTTTCTTTTCTCCGTCTGTCGAAAATTTCGTCGAAAATTTCGAAACGTTTCGATTTCCCCCGCCCCCCCCCCCTCTCCGGCGACCGGGTTTCCACGGCTGCGTCTACTCCGGCATCCCCCTCCTCCTCCTCGAGCTCTAGGTAATCTCTCTCTCTCTCTCTCCCTCTCTCTCTCTCCCTCTCTCTCTCTCTCATGTGACACTGACACAAGACACACTTGACAGACACGACACACGCACACAGACACGACACACGCACACAGACACACACGACACACACACACAGACGCAGACACACACACACGACACACATACACGACACACACACAGACACACACACAAACACGACACACACACGACACACACACACAGACGCAGGGGTTAGGTTTAGGGTTAGGGTTAGGGTTAGGGTTAGATTTTTTGACCTGGGGTTAGGATTAGGGTTTGCTTTGCTTGTAAGTGTTTTTTTAGGTTACTTTTTGTTGTTGATTTTTAAGGGGCTCTATACATAAATCAATTTTGAAGGAGGGGGCAAATAAGACTCTCAATTGATAGCTTACGCCCACTTGACTTTTTAAGGGTTCTTCTTGTTTTATTTTGTCTCAAAAGAAACGAGAGAGAGAGAGAGAGAGAGAGAGAGAGAGAGAGAGAGAGAGAGAGAGAGTAACCTAATCTAATGGTAGAGTGAAAATGTTCCTCTCATGGAAGTAACCTAATCTAATGGTAGAGTGAAAATGTTCTTGTAGAGAGTATTAAACATATTACAACCCCTTGCATTCTAATGATCAGCTAAGCAATAAGGGTTGCGTGGTGTGTTAGGTGGAGTTATTGTTAACATGCATCATATGTAACAGGGACACATATCTATGAATAATTAAGAATAGTCAATTTGATCTTGACACTTTTTTTTTGTAAGCTTTAGAATGATTATTAAAATTTGATTTCATATTATTGGTTTGGCTATAATCTACTTGAGAAGTATCAGTAGCTTTGAGTGAGTGCAAGTGTCCATGTGTTTTAGGGTAGATGTAAGCTTTAGAATGATCTATACTGCTACATAATCATCTAATTCTTTCGTTCCGGTCCAATAGCTAATTCTTTGCTAATTCTTTGTTTTTATCTATCTTACCAGATGGCACCCAAGAGAGCGACACCTCCTACTGTTAAGGAGGAAGTTATGCCTCCTACTGTTAAGGAGGAAGTGATGCCGACTACTGTTAAGGAGGAAGAGATACCACCTGCGGGGAGTTCCAGTCACCCAGCACCTATCGCGGCTGTATCTCAGACGGGGAGTTCCAGTCACCCAGCACCCATAGCGGAGCTTAATAACATAAACGCTGCTTATGCGCAGTATTTGAGGGACTGGTATCTGCCCCATTTTGGAAATCCTCGAGATTGATACTATAATATTTCATATACTTATATATTATGCATTTTGTGTTACTGTGATACTCTGATACTTATATATTATGTGATGCTGTTTATGTCCATTTTGTGTGAGTGTGATGCTGTTTATGCCCATTTTGTGTTACTGTGATGCTGTTTATGCCCATTTTGTGTGACTGTGATACTTTTATTGTCTGTCTATAATATTTGTGTGTATTAATTGTATGACTGTGATACTTTTATTCATATTCAATATTGTTAATCCGGTGTTGAGTGTTCCACCGAAGGGGTCGACGAACCCATAGAATTCAACGGAGGGTTGCTCCGGGTATATTTTTAATTAGAAATTTATAAATTGCAGGAATAATAGTTTAGAACAATTCAGGTTTTTTTTTTAATTTTTTTGTAACTTTAGCGACGTATTTAGCGACGTTTAGCGACGTCTAGCGATGTTACTATAAGTCGCTAAAAAAGTCGCTAATTAGCGACGTGTAATTAGCCGTCGCTAAAGACGTCGCTAAACGTCGCTAAATATGTCGCTGTACGTCGCAAATTGCTGACATGGCAGTACTGCCAGGTCATTAAAGACGTCGCTGTTACGTCGCTATATAAGTCGCTAATTAGCGACGTTTAGCGACTTTAATAAACGTCGCTATTTAGTGACTCGGAGTCGCTAAACGTCGCTAAATTTAGCGACAAAATAAAGTCGCTAAAATACGTCGGCATAGCGACGTTTAGCGACGTTTTTCCTTTCGGCGACTTGGTTTTTTCCGACTGCGTTAAAACGTCGCTAATTACGTCGCTAAAAGTTTTTAGCGACGTTTTTTTGTTATTTAGCGACGTTTTTGGGCGTCGCTAATTTGACTTATTCTGGTAGTGTTGTAAAACTCGTCGCATCAACTCCCAGACAGCCTGATACATAATTCATGATATGGTCGTAAAAATTAATGCTCAATTCGTCAAAAGTGTGATTCATCATGACTCGACCATCAACCCTAAGTCCCAATATATGATGGACGTCATCCAGGGTAATCGTCAACTCCCCTTTTGGGAGATGGAAAATATTGGTTTCTGGATGCCATCGTTCTATAAATGCTGATATGAGTGCATTGTCTACCGTCGTATATGAGTAGTTATTCAAATTTTGTAAACTAGTGTGACTGATTTTGGCCTTGATATCGTCTCCGAAAAATTCAAACCCCCATGTATTACAATTTTTGCCGTGGTTGATCACCGTTAACATACGAGAACTCTCCTGAAAAGTAAACAATTTGGTGAACTTATAACTATATATAAAATATAGTTATCTATAAATAATTGGATGAATTTAGAATTATATATAAAATTATCATAACGTAATGTACTTACCGGATTGTTCCATATTTGGTATGCAATATGGTTCTCGATCGACGGCAACATAGAGCAACCGTTTGGACGAGTCTCGACTGGACTATCTGGCTGCTGAGAAGGTCCTGGAACCATCAGTAGGCCGATTTTCGAGTGTTGGTGGCTGAGTCTCGACTGGACTATCTACATGCTGAGAAGGTCCTGAACCATCAGTTGGCCGATTTTGGACGGTTGGTATGTCTTCATCGGAGGAGAAAGAAAAACCAAAATTACTAGGAGCACGTCTCTTCGAACGAGTTACAGTCTTCTTCAGTCGACGTTTCCTAACTTGAGGGAGTGCCTCGGGGTCAACGATTGTGAGGGTTATCTCAACAGCACGCTGAACGTTGCGTTCCTTACGCATCGATGCAGTGAGACGTCTTCTTATGATACCTTCATCCTCAAGGCCCTTCCGAGGGTCGTGACTATAAGACAAAAAGATATATATTTTAACATCCCAAAATTAATTGAGCATTTAGGACTGTAAAAATTTCTACAGTCCTATATGTATATAGGACTGTTAAAATTTCTACAGTCCTCTATACATAAAGGATTGCAGATATTTCAACAGTCCATAATGTATATAGGATTGTAGAAATGTCTACAGTCCAGCATGTTTCTGTCCTGAACGATCGAGGAATTTCGAACTTGTATATCCTAAAATCGGGTTCAAGACTCCAGAAATACGTCGAAACTACATCCAAAACCTATTTTAGCTTATTTTACTATAATTTTAAGCCTCTAACGAAGATTGGAAAGAAATTTTTAAAAAAAATTTTGAAATGCAATAAAAAAAATTGAGAAGGACAAGGAGGAGGAAAAATTGTACCTTGATTCTTTTGAGAGTTTGGGAGCCATCGATTAATAGTTGAAATTTGAGGAGATGGAGATTGTAAAATTTTAGGTTTCAAATGGAAGGAGTGGAGGAGGAGGACTCCGGCCGGTGGTGGAGGTTTGGGAGTGAGGTTGGGCTAGTATGAGTAATATTTGGGCTAGTATGAGTAAACTTCATTCATTAATGGGCTAGTCCCAATACTGGACTATCCCTAAGTATTTTTTGTAGTGCCTTTATGACAAGCTTTTTTTAACTATTTTCCTTTGTAGCCACACTTTTTAACCGTCATTTTATGATTAAAAAGTGTTTGTATCTTCTCATTTCTAGACAATTGTATAATTGAAAGATGAAAAAAATAAGTTGTGCTTTCATTCGTTGTTTTTTTGATAGAAAATATTTTAATCACAATTTTTTTAAAGACCTAGTGTTTGATGTCTTAAAATTTTTCATAGAATTATTTTCTTAAAAAAAAAGACATTAAACTTATTTTTTACAAAAAAAAATTGGAAAATAAAATCAGTGTTTTAAAATTCGGACCGAATATCGATCCGAATAAGATACTGGATCGGGTCAAAGTGGTTCATCCACTAGATTAATCTAAGTGGTCCAAGTTCAATTCCTTCTAGACACTATTTTTTACAAAAAAAATTATTTACAATCTAATTGTAAAAAACAAACAATGACCATGCTCCTCCTAATCACCCAATGTCAAAACGTCCATCTAATATGCGTTTTGTGTGTGAAGAAAACGACATTCCAAAGGATGTATTTATTTTTGGCAAAAATATGTTCTTCAGAATGACGTTTTCTTGACAAAATAATTTTAGTTGGACGTATTTATTTATTACATGTCTGGTGTGTTGCATGCAAAATACGTACATATGCCCATTGGAAATTTTAGTATTTGCATGATGCATTCATACATATACCTTTGTGGCTATTGCATGCATTAGAAAAAAGGATTTTGTTAACATGTGTCCTAAGGCACATGATAACATCTTGATAAGTGTATATTTTATATTATTATTGATAAATATAAAAGGTGAATTGATAAATGTGTTGATAGAAATACCAATATAAAATATACACTTATCAAGATGTTATCATGTGTCCTTAGGACACATGTTAACAAAATCCTAAATTTTTTTTGTCTATTACATAGGTTTTGGTGCGCGACTTAAGGATTGATGTTTCATGCATGCAAATGCATGCAACAACTTCCATCTATACATCCACTGAAATTTTAGTTAAGTACACCTATTGCTGTGCTTAGCAAAAACCAACTTCCTCTTTATTGTGACCATTTTTCCACACTTAATTCCTTAAAGTTAGAATTTATTCTCCAATGGACTAATTGTCCAACCCATTTCTTCTTGAACACCTTCAATATTGCTATCGTTGGAAATTTTATTCCAATTGAAATTGTTGTCTCCAACCGTTACTTTATGCACATAAATGAGTATTAAATTCATTTATTCACATTTATCCTCTTCATTCCTATAAGCTATGTGCTTACACTATATATATATATATATATATATATATATATATATATATATATATATATATATCCCATAGTCCTTTTGGTTGTGACATGAAAAAAAAAAAAGAAATAAAATCTCTCTCTCCATTTCGTATATCATTCCTCTTACAAACTTATTTATCTTCGTCATTTTCTTCCTCTGGGCAAGCTAAGTTCGGGTCATTCTCCCGAAGCCGTGTGCGGTGACGGAAAGCCAGTAGGAAGGAGGTTTTACCACTAGGAGAATTTGAGAGGATGTCTGCACATAGACATCGAATAAACTCTTAGGGCAGTGCTTCGTACGTGACTTTCCCATAGACCGGTAAATCTAATCAATTGTTATTTTTGTTTACAGGAATCAAAGGTAATAATTTCCAACAATCTAAGAGTTTAGCCAAGTTATTATTTTTATGATTTTGTTCTTCACCGGAGACATTTGATACATTATGTCTTTTGATATTTTTCTAACATTTGAAACATTTGATACATTCTGTCTTTTTTTTATATGCTGTTGATTATTGTACTACGAGGATTTGTTATATGCATTTCTTGTGCTTATTCTTAAAGACTTAAAATAGAACATAAGCTAGAAAAATTAGCAATCAGTTTCTGGTTTGTCTGAGTTATTAGCAATTTATTAGGCAAGATATAAAAATGTTCATTAAAGATAATACCTACTCATAGTTTGAACCCATTGAGGGGTAACCATGAAAAAATTGAGCTTGACATTTGACAATGTTATTTAGGAAATACTTCTAATTTCTTTTTCTTGTTATTTTGATTTCATGGGTGAAGAATTGTATTACAACTTCTTGTATGCCTAGGTCTCTCTGAGGTCTTTATAGCATACGTTATCGAGTTAAGTCATTAAATAACCAATCTATATAGTACCATCAATCTGTTGCCATCTGAACACTTGAAGTGTATATTTGCCCCAATTGTTCTTGAAATTCTACTAGTCTTTTCATCAAGGTCTTTCTTTAGAATTTTTATCTAGTTCATGCTTTGGATATTAATCATTTGTTATGAAAATAGTACTTAAATGGTATAAAACTTGCTATTGTAAGGATTGGTCTTTAGTTTCTCTCCATCGATTAAGGAGAAAGAAGTGAAGGTTTTGTATTCTCAATCTAGATATCATCTTTTGATCTAGCTGTGCTACTAATCTCTTCTACATCGATGTTCTCTGAATATATATATATATATATATATATATATGCTCATCTTACCATTTGGTCATAGTTCAACATTCTGTCATCAGATGATTCAGGTAGAAGCGCTCTTACACACAAGTGCAAATAGTAGTAGTATGCACTATCGACTTATGTAAACTTGAACGCATACCTCTTATGAGTTTAAGTCGGGGTATTTTACACTCTTTAAATACATTAAAAAAAATGAAAACTGACTGTTCAATTGGAAACCACTGTAATTTAGCATTTTATTGTGAAGTTCATTTAGTATTACTGCATTTATAACAATATTAATGCTTTTGTAACCGTTTTTTTTTCAATGAGCCACGGATTTGATTGTGATATTCTTTATATGGTAACTAGAGTAAATTGTTAATGAGACTTATTTAGTATTTTTGGATTCTTCAAATGGGCAAATCGTACAATAATTGAATGCTTTCAATTCTCCACATGTTTGAGCATTCAATGGTTCAAATTTAATTACCATGAATACTCTTCATGTGATAGTATCAAGCACTAAATTGATTATCAAATAAAATAATAAGGAAAAATAGAATAAGGAAAAAACCTTTCTTTCTTGGTCTATTAGTTTAACACGATATATATTGTTGTAAAATATAAGTATATAGATATGTTGTCTTAAAAATCTTGCATTATTGAAACCTTTTTCAGTTTTCAACATGATGGGTTTCATGGTTGATGCCCTTACTATTTAATTCCTCTGTTGAGCTTACTTAGTAGAATAACAGTTTATTAATTCTTTTTCATTATTTAGGCTATATATTCAAATATGTATTGTTTTAGTGTTACACTTCAGTAAAGGCTTGTATAATATTTCTTGCCTAGATAATGAGATTGTGGTGTTTTGTTAAAACTATTTGATTTTCACACTCTTTTGTAGAAAGTGCAACAGAAGCATGTCAAACAATTACCACATTGGTTCATATTTTGTTATATTTGATAATTTAACATGTATCAAATAGTGATTTAAGATATGAGCTGTGAAAAAATTGGTCCAACTTGGAAAGAACGGCTCCATCGTTCCAGTCTCTTTCAGTTGTTATTAGAATTGAGATTAGGCACACGTACTTAGGAATTTACATATAGTAGGAACTTGCTCATTCAGTCATTTGGGCATTGGTAAAAATTTTAATGCTTGCAAACAATTCTAAGTAGATGCTCCACATAGTTCAAGTCACCCAATATTTAGCAAGGTATTTGTATATCACTTGCAAGGGTCTCAAGTTAAGCCCAAATTTTTTTTTCTTCCTAGTGGTATGTTAATTAGATCCATTGACCATTGAATAGCTAACTGCTCGCCATGTACATTCTTCAAAGTAAGTGAAATACATTTAGTATTACTATGAACCACAACAGCTTCCCATTGTCTTGTATTCCATCAAGCCCAAATTATGCACGTTTCATCTTCATTGTAAGCTAAAACATATTTTCAAATATCTGAAATTTTATGTGAGAAATTCTCTTCCTTATCTCTATCATCTTAATTTTAGCCAGACCCATAATACAGATTTGGTATGAATTTTTTTAGAAATGATTGCTCTTTAAGCTACTAATCGTTTGATATTCTCTAAGACAGTGATATTTTATTATGGTCTTTATGCACCTGATTTAATATGTATTTATGACAGAGGTCATGATGATTTATGTCATATTGGTTTTTCTATATAGGACATTAACTTGCAAATTTTTATACAACAGTTATAAGTTTGAGAACATCTACAACTGGCTCAGGACCCAAGGGCTGCTCCAGGTTGTGGTAAGAGTACTAGAATTCTTAAACATTGAACAACGTTTGTTTCCACTCAAATGTTGGAATGTAGTCTTTTGTTCCTTGTAAAAGAAGGTCAACCATGTAAGACTACAATCTAATTATAATAAACATGAATGTATTTGAGCAAATGTATCTAAGTATGAGATATTATACATCTCTTCTTACAAGTTTATTTATCGAAGTCTAATTTTTGTTTCCCATGTATTCTACCTGTGACACAAATGTGCACCTCAGTAATAAAATCTGAAAGCATGTGCAATGTATAGCTGGTATCATAGGCTCGAGAAGTAATAAGCATAGATTTTAGCTTATCCATGTTCACACCAATTCCTAATGTACCAAGTTGTCATGTTTGCCTAATCTTACTATAGCCCTGGGCCCCTAGTTTTGTTGTTGCATTATTTTATTATTATTATAATACTCAAACTTTCTATGATTTGTTGGAGTGCCCTATTATTTGATGTGAATATGGATTTAGCACCTCATTGTTATATTATGTTAAGATATTCACTACTAACCTCTGTTTTCTTGAAGGCAGAATGATTAGAGATATTTTAATTTTATAAAAGAAGCAATACATTAGCAGTGATGACGGTAATACAAATTTTTTTTACTCTCTTATTCCTAACATGATCTTTGTAATGTTCTCTCTCTAAGTCAGAAATATTAGAGATTGTAACTTGTTAGGAAAGGCTCAAACATGCTAAGGGTGAAGGTAAGTAATACAAAATTTCTTCACTCTTATTCTAATTGAACCTTAGCTGACCTTATTGTTTCAATAGTTGAATTTCTATTCAGATAGAGAAATCAAAATCTTTTTCTGTCATAATATTTAGATTATGTTAGGCAAACATTGGTTTGCATATAATATATGACATTATAATTCATTTTTTGACACATCCAAACAATTTAGTCAACAGAAAAGAGTTTAATGATAATGCAAATCCCTTTAAATCTAAGTTTTAAAGTAGAGATTAATTTGGGTACAAGACGAAAGAGTCATTCTTTCAAAAAGGGTGTAAAGAGCCCTAAGCGACACGGTACTTAAGTGTCTTCAGACCACCGCTAGCTGGGAACCGGCCCCTACAGCTAACCCAAGTTGATAAAAAACTTGATAGACTAAAGATTTGTTAAGTTTGATTAGCAAAAATTATTTAAACTATTATTCTTGCTATCTTGGCTGTCATATATATTGATCCAGTACACTAATTCTTGAGGAATTTTAGACTGTCACAATTATTATTATGACTGGTAAAGATGGATCTTCTAGTGTCAAGCCTAAAAGGTTCACTAGTTCATACTTTAAAATGTGGCAGTGTCAGATGAGTTTTAGCTTAATACCCTAGAGATTAAATCAGTTATTGATGGAATTATACATATGTTAAATGATTCCGATGACACTAAAGTCTAATCATTTAACTTAGTCAAGCCAAATCCCTAAAGAAATAGAATACCATTATTTTCACATAATTCTAAGTGATTTATCTGAATCATTATATATTCTTTGAATATATATAAAGCACTAAGAACATTAAGATGCAGTAAAAGGATAATGAGGGTTCACCTATGGAACAACTTAGATACTCATAAGATGATAGGTCCATGTGACAAAACTATCATAACTAGGAGTATCATAGACTCTGAAACAGTAAGTTTAAACGTAGCTTGTGTTGAAGCTAAATAGCTCAGACATTTTATTATACAAATTTATGTACCTATCATTTATTTAAATTGTGATAATCAATTTTCTTTAAAAACTACTAAAGCATGTTGTAGAAGCATAAAAAATACGCTGGGAGGAGCTACGTAGCATACTGATGCAGAGCAGCGTAAACAGAGGCCTTCAGAGCCATCAAGCGTACAAGCAGAGCTTTCTCCACTAAACACAACGTAAAGTACAAGCTCAAAGGACCATCCGCGTAAGTGCAGTACGTCCAGGCCGCTCCAGCGTAAACAGGGTTCTTCATCGCTGTAAACACCCTGATTTTGAGAATAAATATTAAAATGTGTTATCCCGAATTTTTGGTATTTTTCTGGAATTTATAACGAAGGTAATTGTGGTTTAAAGAATTTTAAGTGCTGCTAGATGGTGTTAAAATATTATGGAAAGAATATTTTAAGGTATAAAATGGAAAACCGGACATAGGGTAATTTTCCGGGAATTTATTGGACTCCGGAAGCATTTATAAAGCCTTAAAAACCATTGGAATTATAAACCGAACCTAAACCCAAATTAAACCAAACCAAACCCAATCTGGCTGAACCAAAACCGTATGTTGGGTCAGGTCGGATCCGAGCCAAACCCGACCCGGACCCGAAACCCGTATGGAAACCCTAGCCCGGCCGGAGTTCCTGTAGCAGCCTATAAAAACCTCCTTGATTTCCGTGCCCAACCTCGGAAAACCCTAGCCACACCTCCGCCGACTTCATCTCCGATCAGCCCTCTTCCTCTCCGCCGCGAACCCAGCAACCAGGCCCTTCGACAACCCCATCTCCTTAGCCCTAATTCCCCCACGCCGCTGCCGCCAGGCCACCGGACGACTCCCTCTCTGTTCGACGACCCTCGGCCGACGACCCCAGCACAGAACCCTTCGACGACGCCTTCCTCCTTCATCCCACAGCCCCGCGGCGGACAACACCGCTCCGCCCCAGCGAACCCCATCACCGCTCCACCCGAGTCCGCCTCAGACCCGACGACAGGCCCGCTTCACCCGAGTCGACCCTTTCTCGAACCCGACGGCAGCCCCCGCCCAGCCCTCGACGACCCTGCCTCCGTCGATGAGTCCACCCAGCCCTGGACACAGCCCTAGAAGCGGACACACGAGCCCTCGATCGGGACGCGAGCAACAGGATCCAACAGGGACGCTGGACACGAAGTTGACGCACGGACACGTAAAAAACAGATTCACGGGGCCCTGTTCAGGTACCGATTTCTCTCACCACGTAACTCCGTTTTCAATTCTGTCAGTTGCTATGTGTAGACTGTGTGACCCTCTCGGTGCCCGTGCAACTCGCTCGGTGCATCGCGTCCTGTGGTGATCGCACACCGCGATCCAAAAATAGGAAAAATAATGCCCTATTTTACCCCGGAACTGAGTGCGCTCCGCCAAACGGGACGACTTGGTCGCACGCGGCCTTCACCAAACCGTGCGTGACATTGATACGGTCGCGTGGGATTTTGCAGAAGTCGATTCGGATGTGCGTGCAACCCGGAATCAACGCGTATCCGCCGACGACACCCCGTATCCGTCCTTTCTGGAACACGCTGTAACTTTGTGTACACACGTCGGATCGAGACAAAACTTGCGCCATCGGACTCGTAGCAATACGCTAGTCCTGTGACCCAAGTTTAGTTCGATTCTGAGAACGTTGATAAAATCGCGTATCGTGGGCCCCACATGTTCCACTTGACGGGCAATTTTGTGATCTGCTCATCGGAATCCAATTCTGGAAGTTCCGTTGGGTTCGTATCATCGTTCCTGACTTGTAGACACTGAGTTTGAGGAATTTGGAGACCTTTGACCCTGACACGCTTTTCGGTGCAAAGTGGCCCACATGTGGACCCGCTTTGGCCCAAAAATGACCTTTTTGCCCCTGTGTCCAAATTGGACGTAAGGACAGGCATTTCTAGCTATTTGACATCTTCTGAGACTGTTGGTGATGTTATTACAGCTTTTGGAGTAGCACCTACCGGATCCACTGATACAGGGATAATTGTTGGTATCCAAACATCAGGCAAGTGTACCTTGCCAAACTCTGTAGTATTGTTATATATTTCCTTGCTTTATTTATATTATTGTGCATGCTCAACCTAGGATCGTGTGATGTACCTAGTGTCTGATTATCAGTCGGGTGCCGACACCGTACGCGGTGTTGGGTATTGTCATCTAGAGATGGACATACGTGACACTATATATTCTCGTACTTGTCTTACCAAGTACATTATGACCCAGGACACTGGACACTGTTCATGAGACAGGATCTTTCTGAGATATTCGTGCTGATTCTGTATAGGATACAGGATTTGACAGAGATACTCTACTTATAGATACATTATGACTTGTGCATTAGTTATGATCCCGCTGACATAGACATGAGACATTATGGTCATGATATGCGTGGTTACATTGGGTGGGGAGAGACACACAGACTACAGGCTGATCATATATATACACCCCTATTATTGTGAGGCACAAGACTCTACAGTCGAGCTTGGCCCATTACTCATTATTACTGCTACTACCGGCTCCCCGACACAGAGCTTGTAGTGGCTTCAGCCTGAGTTCTAGTGATGCTCTCATCTTGCATATCACTTAGGTGGTTATTTGGTATTTCCTTATTATTCTATCTACTGCTGGAGAGACCCACAGGCTACAGGTTGATTATGTTATGCCGGCTACTCAGTCTCCCGCTGAGCTAGACCACTTCATGATATCACTGCTACCGGCTCCCCTACACAGAGCTTGTAGTTGTTTCAACCTGAGTACTATTGATATTCTCTCTTGCATTTCACACAGATATTTACTTACTTGCCCTATTTATTCTATTTATTTTCTACACTGCATTTATTTTGGCTTGAGCTTTCTTGTACCTTGCTATGTCCCCTGAGGACCTGGATCCGGATTATGTCCCCGGGATTTGCAGACGAGATCTATCCCGAGGTATATGGGACCGCAGCAGGAGCGGATCCAGGAGCTGTACGGCCATCCGAGGATGAGGTGTTAGCTGAAGACTTCTCCTGAGCATCCATGTCTCATGCTCAGTATTTATTATTTATTTCAGTCATTTATATTCTGGCTTGTTGAACCATTGTACTAGATGTTTATCGGGTTGTTCCCCGAAGTACTTTGTTGAGACTAGCTGATAATTTACATTCCTTATTTATTCTGTGGATCATATTTTATATCTTGTATGGATGAGATTAGTTGTGCCTTGATTGTCGTAGACTTGATTTTACAGCTTAAGTATGCCCTGATGGATCCATTAAATTGGGTTTGTCCATCGGTGCGTACTGCTGGCCAATGCCACGTATCTGGTCCCACGGTATTTTGGGACTGGGGCGTGACATGGTTTTTGTGGTGGCCCATGCAGGTCTACGACTAAATAGTTCGGTTTCAACTTAGGGACCGAACCAGCCTACCCTAAGGATAGGATAGATTGTAGGATCTCATCCATTATTTAAACCATTATTGAACTCTATATCGAACTCGAAATTGTTACTTGAACTGCATCCTGTGTTGATTCCTTGGTGCCTTCTTATAGATTATCTTTTGGTTGCAGAAAAATGGATCCCAGGGACGGAGACGAGATTCCTTTGGATACGCCACACGACGCTGTGGTTACTTACACAGACGGAGTGACTCCAGGGAATGAAGGACAAGCATCGCAGAGCGACCAAACCGGTCAGCCTAATTCAAGCTTCCGGAGAGATGACATCCCACCTCCACCACAGTTTACTCCCCAGATGCCAGTTTTCCTGCCAGGACAAGCTATGGACGGACAACAGATGTTCCAGATGATGTATGCTATGATGCAAGCCCAGCAGCAGATTCAACAAGAAGCACATCGTCAGGAGGCTGAGAATCTGAGAACCAGCCTGGTATCCGCATTGGAGCAGGCAAATCCACCAGCGAGGCGAACAACGACGGGATCCATCACCGACTTCCGTCAGCTCAAGCCTCGTACATTTTCTGGTAAAGAGGGGCCAACAGAAGTTCATGAATGGCTCACAAACATACATCATCAGTTGGAAGCCGCTGAACTTCCGAGAGAAAAGTAGATGACTGCAGTCAGAATGCAGTTAACTGAGAATGCACATCACTGGTGGTTAGCAGAGGAGAGAAGGCTCGGGCAGGACCGAGTCACCTGGGAAGAGTTCTCCAGACTCTTCAAAGAGATGTATATTCTCGCAGTAGCACGGTCAGAGCTCAGAGACAAGTTCAACCGCCTTATCCAAGGCAACATGACAGTGGAAGAATACAACGCGGAATTCATTCGCCTCAGTCGCTTTGCCCCAACCTTGATTGCGACCGAGGAAGAGAAAGCTGAAAAGTTCTTTGATGGGCTGAAGTTCGAGCTCCAGAGATTGATTGGATCGGTCGCACCTACATCTTACACCGACGTTCTCGCAGCAGCACGACGCATGAAGCGCGTCACTAGAAGAGAGTCAAACCTGAAGAGGCCTATCAACTCAGCACCATCCAGGACAACACATGGGGATTCAGCAAAACGGACCCAGAGGAGTATGCCAGAGAGGACAGCACACAGGGCCATATCTCTCCCTACTTGTCACCACTGCGGCAAGATAGGTCACATTGAGAGAGAATGCAGACGCAAGTTGGGACTCTGCCTGGCTTGCGGGTCCAACCAGCATCAGACCAGAGACTGCACCGAGCGTAGAGAGGGAGCATCGAGATTAGCTTTGCCTGCACCACGACCAGCTTATCCAGCAGTAGGAGCACAACAGACAGGAGTTGGAGGCGTCAGGCCACCAGCCCCAGGAGGGAATCAGCAGAGACCACCCCTGGCACCACATGCAGCTCTATTTCAGCAGGCTCAGCAGCAGAGAGGCCAAGCTCAGGGACGAGGCCAGGCATTCACATTAGCTGTTGAGGAGGAGGCTACAGCAGGCGAGGTCATCGTAGGTACTATTTTAGTGGCTTCATTACCAGCTGTAGCATTATTTGATTCTGGAGCATCGCATTCATTTATAGCAGCTAGCTTTGTAGCTACCCATAGAGTAGCTACCGCACCCCTTCCGAAGATGAAGAGAATTCTTACGGGAGGTGAAATTATTCCGGTTAGTGACGTCTGTAGATCATGTTCTGTAGTAGTTTGTGGAAGAGAAATGCGAGCTCAATTTCTAATCTTTTCCATGCCGGATTATGATATCATACTTGGTATGGACTGGTTAAGTCAGTACCATACGACTCTTGATTGCCGACTTGGGCGGGTTATATTTAGACCGCGTGGACATCCAGAATTTGAGTTTCTTCGAGGAGCAGTAGAGCAAGGAGTTCAGCCTACTCTTAGGGTACTATCTGTAGAAGGGGAGACAGGTTACCCAAGAGTCATATCAGAATTTGTGGATGTATTTTCTGATGATCTTCCAGGTTTACCGCCTGATCGGGAAATAGAATTCACAATAGACTTAACTCCAGGAGCAGAGCCTATCACTTCATCAGTATATCGGCTAGTACCTAAAGAGTTAGTGGAGTTGAAAGAACAGGTTAATGATCTTCTGGAGAAGGGTTTTATTCGGCCCAGTATTTCACCTTGGGGAGCACCCATATTATTTGTGCCGAAGAAGGATGGAACAGTACGGTTATGCATTGACTACAGGATACTAAATGCTGTGACCATCAAGAACAGGTATCCCTTACCACGCATTGATGATCTATTCGATCAATTGAGTGGTGCAAGGGTATTCTCGAAGATTGACCTTCGATCCGGCTATCATCAGATTAATGTAAGAAAGGAAGACATACCGAAGACAGCTTTCAGGACCAAGTATGGACATTATGAGTTCTTGGTGATGCCGTTTGGTTTAACCAACGCGCCAGCAGTGTTTATGAGCTTAATGAACAGAGTCTTTCATCAGCTCTTGGATAAATTCGTGGTGGTGTTCATTGACGACATTCTCATATATTTCAAGAGCCATGTAGAGCACGAGGAGCATCTTAGAATCATATTAGAGACCTTGAGACAGGAGAAGTTATACGCCAAACTCAGTAAGTGTGAGTTCTGTATGAACAAAGTACCTTTCTTGAGATATATTATCTCAGGAGAAGGACTTTCAGTGGATCCAGAGAAAGTTGCGGCAATAGAGACTTGGCCTACACCCACATCAGTTGCAGAGGTGAGAAGTTTTCTCGGACTTGCGGGATATTACCGAAGGTTTGTAGAAAATTTCTTGAGGATTGCAGAACCGATGACGAAGCTGACACGTAAAGACCAGGAGTTTATATGGACAGAAGACTGCCAGAAGGCCTTCGAAGAACTGAAGAAAAGATTAACAACAGCACCTGTCTTGACTCTTCCTTCAGGGTTAGGAGGTTTTGTTGTTTACAGCGATGCATCAGGTAGTAGATTGGGATGTGTTTTAATGCAACATGGTAAAGTCATTGCTTATGCATCAAGACAGTTGAAGGTACACGAGAAGAACTACCCAACACACGATCTGGAGTTAGCAGCAGTTATATTTGTATTGAAGATTTGGAGGCACTACCTTTATGGGGAGAAAGTAGACATCTTTACAGATCACAAAAGTCTGAAGTATGTATATACTCAGAAGGAGCTTAACATGAGACAGAGGCGTTGGCTTGAATTGATGGTAGACTTTGACATAGATCTGCAATATCATCCGGAAAAGGCGAATGTAGTAGCAGACGCACTGAGCAGGAAGCCTACGGCTTATTTCTTGACAATGCAGCCCGAGTTATTGAGGGATCTACAGGAGCTTCAGATAGAGGTTGTCTTACCAGGACAGAATGGCTTGATGGCTAATCTTGAAATTAAGTCATCACTCGTGGAGAAGATTAAGGAGGCATTGCCCACCGATGCTAGATTTAGAAGGTTGAAAGAGAGGACAAAAGCAGGCATGCAGACAGGACTTCGCATTCACGAAGACGGGACATTGAGGTTTGGAAATCGTCTGTACGTTCCAAATAGAGAACTGAGACATGAGTTAATGACTGAAGCACATAGCTCTATATACTCTGTTCACCCAGGAGGAACAAAGATGTACCGAGACTTGAGACAGTACTACTGGTGGCATGGAATGAAAAGGGAGATTGCAAGATTTGTGGCCAAATGCTTAGTCTGCCAGCAAGTAAAGGCCGAGCATCAGAGGACTGCAGGTATGTTACAGCCGCTTCCTATACCAGAATGGAAGTGGGAGCATATCATGATGGATTTTGTCACCGGATTTCCAAGGAGCCCCAACGGAAGAGATGCAGTATGGGTTATCGTGGATAGACTCACTAAATTGGCACACTTCTTGCCATTTAGAGTTGGACAGTCCACAGAGGTACTAGCCGACATGTATAGTCAAATTATATGGAGTACCTGTTAGTATTGTATCGGATCGAGATTCGAGATTTATATCTCATTTCTGGAGATGCATACAAGAGAGCCTGGGCACCAGACTCAAATTCAGCACAGCTTACCACCCACAGACAGATGGCCAATCGGAGCGTACCATTCAGATCTTGGAGGACATGTTGCGATCATGTATGCTAGACTTTGGAGGATCTTGGTAAGATCATTTGTACTTAGTGGAGTTCTCCTACAATAACAGTTATCAGGCCAGCATTCAGATGGCACCATTCGAGGCATTATACGGAAGAAAGTGCAGATCACCAATATGTTGGAGTGACGTTGGTGAATGTCAAATACTGGGTCCAGAATTGGTAACACAGACAGTGGAGAAGGTAAAACAGATCCAGAATCATCTTCGAGCAGCTCAAGACAGACAGAAGCATTGGGCAGATACACACAGACGTCCCCTAGAGTTCAAAGAAGGAGAGCACGTGTTCTTGAGGATTTCGCCCACTCGTGGTACTATCAGATTCGGAAGCAGAGGCAAGTTGAGCCCAAGGTATATTGGGCCATTTGACATTCTAGAGCGCGTTGGTGAGGTGGCCTATCGTCTTGCATTACCTCCATCCTTAGAGGGAGTGCATGACGTATTCCACGTCTCACAGTTGCGGAGGTACGTGACTGACCCAAGTCACGTAGTCGATCATTCAGAGATCGCAGTAGGCCCAAGTTTGAGATATGAAGAACAACCAGTTGGCATCCTCGACGTCAGCGAGAAGACATTGTGGGGACAGACAATCAGACTGGTTCGTGTAGCTTGGAAACATCATTCTCCGGGAGAATCGACTTGGGAACGAGAAGATAGTATGCGCCAGCGTTACCCCCACCTGTTTGAGGAGGCAGTTGTGAACTAAGCAATCATGTATTTTATAGTTCTTCCTTAGTAGCTTATTATTTGATTGCGAGAACGCAATCCTCTTAAGGGGGGTAGATTGTAAATACCCTAATTTTGAGAATAAATATTAAAATGTGTTATCCCGAATTTTCGGTATTTTTTAGAATTTATAACGAAGGTAATTATGGTTTAAAGAATTTTAAGTGCTGCTAGATGGTGTTAAAATATTATGGAAAGAATATTTTAAGGTGTAAAATGGAAAATCGGACATAGGATAATTTTCCGAGAATTTATTGGACTCCGGAAGCATTTATAAAGCCTTAAAAACCATTGGAATTATAAACCGAACCTAAACCCAAATTAAACCAAACCAAACCCAATCTGGCTGAACCAAAACCGTATGTTGGGTCGGGTCAGATCCGAGCCAAACCCGACCCGGACCCGAAACCCGTATGGAAACCTTAGCCCGACCGGAGTTCCTGTAGCAGCCTATAAAAACCTCCTTGATTTCCGTGCCCAGCCTCGGAAAACCCTAGCCACACCTCCGCCAACTTCATCTCCGATCAGCCCTCTTCCTCTCCGCCGTGAACCCAGTAACCAGGCCCTTCGACAACCCCATCTCCTTAGCCCTAATTCCCCTACGCCGCTGCCGCCAGGCCACCGGACGACTCCCTCTCTGGTCGACGACCCTCGGCCGACGACCCCAGCACAGAACCCTTCGACGAAGCCTTTCTCCTTCATCCCACAGCCCCACGGCGGACAATACCGCTCCGCCCCAGCGAACCCTATCACCGCTCCACCCGAGTCTGCCTCAGACCCGACGACAGGCCCGCTTCACCCGAGTCGACCCTTCCTCGAACCCGACGGCAGCCCCTGCCCAGCCCTCGACGACCCTGCCTCCGCCGACGAGTCCACCCAGCCCTAGACACAGCCCTAGAAGCGGACACACGAGCCCTCGATCGGGATGCGAGCAACAGGATCCAACAGGGACGCTGGACACGAAGTTGACGCACGAACACGTGAAAAACAGATTCACGGGGCCCTGTTCAGGTACCGATTTCTCTCATCACGTAACTCCGTTTAATTCTGTCAGTTGCTATGTGTAGACTGTGTGACCCTCTCGGTGCCCGTGCAACTCGCTCGGTGCATCACGTCCTGTGGTGATCGCACACCGCGATCCAAAAATAGGAAAAATAATGCCCTATTTTACCCCGGAACTGAGTGCGCCCCGCCAAACGGGACGACTTGGTCGCACACGGCCTTCACCAAACCGTGCGCGACGTTGATACGGTCGTGTGGGATTTCGCAGAAGTCGATTCGGATGTGCGTGCACCCCGGAATCAACGCGTATCCGTCGACGACACCCCGTATCCGTCCTTTCTGAAATACGCTGTAACTTTGTGTACACACATCGGATCGAGACGAAACTTGCACCATCGGACTCGTAGCAATACGATGGTCCTGTGATCTAAGTTTGGTTCGATTCTGAGAACGTTGACAAAATTGCGTATCGTGGGCCCCACAGGTTCCACTTGACGGACGATTTTGTGATCTGCTCATCGGAATCCAATTCTGGAAGTTCCGTTGGGTTCGTATCATCGTTCCTGACTTGTAGACACTAAGTTTGAGGAATTTGGAGACCTTTGACCCTGACACGCTTTTCGGTGCAAAGTGGCCCACCTGTGGATCCGCTTTGGCCCGAAAATGACCTTTTTGCCCCTGTGTCCAAATTGGACGTAAGGACAGGCATTTCTAGCTATTTGACATCTTCTGAGACTGTTGGTGATGTTATTACAGCTTTTGGAGTAGCACCTACCGGATCCACTGATATAGGGACAGTTGTTGGTATCCAAATATCAGGCAAGTGTACCTTGCCAAACTCTGCAGTATTGTTATATATTTTCTTGCTTTATTTATATTATTGTGCATGCTCAACCTAGGACCGTGTGACGTACCTAGCGTCCGATTATCAGTCGGGTGCCGACACCGTACGCGATGTTGGGTATTGCCATCTAGAGATGGACATATGTGACACTATATATTCTCGTACTTGTCTTACCAAGTACATTATGCCCCAGGACACTGGACACTGTTCATGAGACAGGATCTTTCCGAGATATTCGTGGTGATTCTGTATAGGATACAGGACTTGACAGAGATACTCTACTTATAGATACATTATGACTTGTGCATTAGTTATGATCCCGCTGACATGGACATGAGACGTTATGGTCATGATATGTGTGGTTACATTGGGTGGAGAGAGACACACAGACTACAGGCTGATCATATATATACACCCCTATTATTGTGAGGCACAAGACTCTACAGCCGAGCTTGGCCCATTACTCATTATTACTGCTACTACCGGCTCCCCGACACAGAGCTTGTAGTGGCTTCAGCCTGAGTTCTAGTGCTGCTCTCATCTTGCATATCACTTAGCTGGTTATTTAGTATTTCCTTATTGTTCTATCTACTGCTGGAGAGACCCACAGGCTACAGGTTGATTATGTTATGCCGGCTACTCAGTCTCCCGCTGAGCTAGACCACTTCATGATATCACTGCTACCGGCTTCCCTAACAGAGCTTGTAGTTATTTCAACCTGAGTACTATTGATATTCTCTCTTGCATTTCACACAGATGTTTACTTACTTGCCCTATTTATTCTATTTATTTTCTGCACTGCATTTATTTTGGCTTGAGCTTTCTTGTACCTTGCTATGTCCCCTGAGGACCTGGATCCGGATTATGTCCCCAGGATTTGCAGACGAGATCTATCCCGAGGTATACGGGATCGCAGCAGGAGCGGATCCAGGAGCTGTACCGCCATCCGAGGACGAGGTGTTAGCTGAAGACTTCTCCTGAGCATCCATGTCTCATGCTCAGTATTTATTATTTATTTTAGTCATTTATATTCTGGCCTGTTGAACCATTGTACTAGATGTTTATCGGGTTGTTACCCGAAGTACTTTGTTGAGACTAGCTGATGATTTACATTCCTTATTTATTCTGTGGATCATATTTTATATCTTGTGTGGATGAGATTAGTTGTGCCTTGATTGTCGTAGACTTGATTTTATAGCTTAAGTATGCCCTGATGGATCCATTAAATTGGGTTTGTCCATCGGTGCGTACTGCTGGCCAATGCCACGTATCTGGTCCCACGGTATTTTGTGACTGGGGCGTGACAATCGCCTCCATGGCATAAAACTCATCAGCTCTCAAAGCAGCGTTAAAGCGTACGAGGAACGCTTCGTCTTCCCCGAAATAAACCTGTCAAGTCACGCAGTGAACCTGACCTCTGACTCCTGACAAAAAGTGCTGCACGGCTATCCAGACGACGGCTGGAAACGAGGACAGACCCCTCGGGACGCGCACCACAGTATGATGGCGGATCTCTGCATTTAATGCAGAGGATTTGGTTAAAATATCGCCGAACCATCGTTTACTGACGTCCCCTCAGCATAAACTGCTCTTTCGCGTACAAGGGGATACGCTGCCTTATTTTACACAGGCAAACATGAGCTGTTTTACGCTCCGCAGTAGACAAACCGCCTGCCACGTCAAAAGCTGCACTTCGTACGGGGCTCGAGGCACGTCTCTACGTCTAAATTGCACAGAGCGGTGACAGTTTCTCTGGAGGCATGTCTCTGCGACAGTTGCACAGAAGGGCTGCAGACCTTCAAAATACTCCTCCGCATTTAATGCACAAGATGGTGGCAAATCTCTGCAAGAGATTTGATTATATCTTCAAAAGCCGTAATTCCGGCTAAAAATGTCCACATCAGCACTCTGGCACGGTACGCAGCGACTTCTACGCCCATTCAAGATCTGTGCTCATTCAGCTTCAAATGCCCGCTCAGTCTCTACGACCATTTGGCTTCAAACGCCCACTCAGTCTCTACGACCATTCAGCTTCTACGCCCATTCGGCTTCTACGCCCATTCGGCTTCTACGCCTGTTCGGCTTTTACGCCTACTCGGCTTCTATGCCTATCCGGCTTCTACGCCAGGGTGACAGTCATTTGGCTTCTACGCCAACCTCTTCTATACAAGGGATACCTACCTATGTGGCTTCTACACCGTGATCTTCGCAGCAGATATACGCATTTTGTCCCCTTAGTTGGACACGCGTCACATGCTCACTCAAAAGGTCATCTATACGCAGGCATTGGTTATTTTAACCGTTGTGTAAAAGGGTGTTGTACTTTCCACTCCTCGGTTTTTACACCGACAGAGTGGTCACTGTCACCAAAACTCTATAAATAGAGACCCCTATCAATGGGAAACAAGGTCAAAAAACTTCAAACTTGAAGATCGAACAAGGTCGAACTTCCCAAAAAGATCGAACCGGAGGTCAAGAGAGAGAGAGAGAGGCCGAAGCTCAGGCAAAGAGCAGGGATCGACAACTTTGGCATCGTGCATCCACCCTCTTCTGCAACCTTCGAAGCTGCTACCTGTCTTCCACGGCACTTCTTCAACATCGTGTGGTCCAAGGGCTAAAGTGATCGACTGCAGATCAGACACCTATAGCAATTTATACCCAGATTAAATAAATTGTACTCCCACATCCTCGTATAGGATTAAATTGTACAAGTTTGTTTGTAAGTCAAAGGGCGCGGGTTTCGTATAAACCCCGTCATTGAAATACACTTTCATTCTTTCATTTAATACCATAAACAAGATGGCGACTCTGCTGGGACGTCTTTCTCTTCTGATGAGGAAGTAATTGCTCAACACGATGCGGTATCCGTGGGATCCGTGAAGAAGACACTGGTCGTCCAATTCGACCAGTCTGCCTACGAAGACATGCTTCGAACCGGGGGTAGCTCTCACTCTCTCTCCGTCCAAGACAACAGGAAGCTGCGCAAGGTCTGGATGTCCAAGACATCCTCTACCATTCTTGTGGACTCTCCGATCTCTCCGATCTCTCCGACCAATGAGGTGGTAGCATTGCTCCCTCCGTACCCCGCACGTAAAATTCAGTCTTCCGCTACGCGCGGTACAGACAAAACTTCGGGCAAAGCCTCAGCGCTGACCCAGAAGTATCCACTGCGCTCTACGCGTAGGAATCAGTCTCCCGCTACGTGCGGTACAGACAAAACTTTGGGTAAAGTCTCAGCGCTAACCCAGAAGTATCCACTGCGCTCTACGCGCAGAAACCAGTCTCCCGCTACGTGCGGTACAGACCAAACTTCTGATGATGCCTCAGCGCCAAGTCAGAAGTACAAATCACGCTCCATGAGCAAGACAACATCTGACCTCTACGGAGAGCCAGATGAGCGCTGTGATTTTTGCAGGGGGGAGCAAGCGGCGGGGTACTCAACTTCTCGGCCGTTACGCCAGCAAAGAAGCAATCTACCTACCCTCCGGATTACGCGGGAGGCCGACGGCCGACGGAGAACCTCTTCAGCTTTACGCCAGTCTGAGCAAATCTCCAAATTATGCCAGGTGAAGTCCTATGACGTAAAGCATGCTCAGGCTACGGGAAGGCACCCTCCCCGGGGATTATCCGCCACCCAGATGGCCAATCTGTTGTACACAGGTGGCGTAGGGAAAACCATGGTGCCCAATCTCCGCATGCCCACTGATGGGAACAGAAGGAACAATCCGTCGTCTTTTTCCTCTACTCCTCCTGACTTGCGCGCATATCTAATCCAGAAGCGTAAGGAAAGGGGACCTTCCAATATGTCTATTACGCCCCCTAGCGAGCAATGTTGTAATAGTCATAAAATTGTGATTGACTGCTGCTGTTCTAAAGCAAAACGGTCAGTTTTCGACCGATTGAGCTACTCTCAGTCTTTCCAGGAAGAGGAACTCGTGCATGCATCTGTGAACATGGCTTCACACATACGTAGAGGAGGGTCAAGCTCAAGACGTCATCCCTCCAGGCCCCCGAGCCGAAGGAGGTTCAGTGAGCTCCTCAGGAACGCTGAAGCCGGGGTGTTCCAAAACACTCGCGCAAGTCACAACAACCAGCTTCGTCCTTTTCTGATTCTGACGCTGGGGGTCGCCAAGCCCCCGAATCAGAGGCAGAAAGTATAGAGTCGACTTCTACAGTGACCTATACTAATCCTTCAATGACACCCAGGGAGATGGGAGTTTACATCGTTGAAGATGAATGCGAGGAAGCTTCGCCGTCAGGGAATGCGGAACAACGCATCACTATACTGGAGACATCTCTGAAACAAATGCAATCCACGATGGAGAACATGCACCAGATGATGCTAAATCAGCACGCAACTGCCATGGCTCAAGCATCAGTCCCGCCAACTCAGATACGTGTGGGGGTGGACTTACCACCATCCAACCCAAGCCAAGAGCCTGCGCTAGATCAAGAATCAGCAGTTCCTCCACTTTCTTACTCAGAGAATGCCTTACCTCCCGCTGGAGTTACGATATAACCAACTCCGTACCACTCCGTAGCCCCGTTTCCGACTGAAAATCTGATGCAGGCAGTACGGGAGTTGAAAGCCCAGTTCGACGCCTTGAAGCACAATAATCAGCTCAAGAAACTGGGAATCAACCAGCCCTACCCAGCTATCTGGGAGGAGGTCCCTTTTCCGCCGAGGTACAAACCTCAGACTATGGCCCTGTTCGAGGAAAAAACATCACCAAGCCAGTACATGAACTACTTCAGTATGATGATGGTGTTGCTACAAGGGAACGACGCCCTCCTCACTCGGGTGTTCAAAGGCTCTCTCAGGAGTAGCCTATCAGTGGTACCGTAGCTTGGTGGACAACTGCATTACTTCCTTCGAAGACTTCAGAGCTTTATTCTTCACGCGATTCTACGAGGGAGGAATGGACATGTCTATGTCCTCTCTCATCGAAGTCAAGCAGAAGGAAAAGGAGGACGTTCGTATCTTCATCGAACGTTTTTGTCAGGCCACCTTACAGATGCCTCCAAGAGTTCCCGACTCTACATTGGTAGACATTTGCAGGAAGAACCTCCTTCCCGTGGTCTCGGTGTTCACAGGACAGTATCAGTTCTATGATTGGCCCTCGTTCATCATCTCGGCAGTAGCCGTCGAAGACAACGGTCGCAAGGCGCGCGACAATGGCATCATGATCTCCGCCTCCGATAGAGGCAAAAGGTCATCTCCCAGTAGCGACCATCCTCGCAGCTCCAAGGGAAAAGAAGCTCTGATGGTCAATACATCCAGGCAAAAGACCGCGGCGACCACGCAGACGAAACCCGGGACTTCCAGGCCCGTCGAAGTCTACTCTTTTGACGACGACGATATCCCTAGTATATTCGAGTATCTCGTCAAAAGCGGCAAGATCACCCTTCCAGAGCTAAGGCAAGATTATGTGGGTTCATCCAAATTTGGTGTCAGAGCTCAAGGAAGAAACTAAGGCTACTAAGCCTACATCCAAAAAGAACTCCAAATACAGGCCCTGCCATATGATCGCGACTTCTTCGGCATCGGACGAAGATGAGGTATTTGCTGTAACCCATTTAGGGAAAGCCTACCTCAACGACTACGGAGCAAGTCAGGAAGGTGCACCGGCGGACGCTCCAGCAGCCAAACCTTCAGAGCAAGGTCCCGTTGTACCAGATATCAGTCCTTCAAAACCAACCCCGGCGGAGAAGGGGAAGCAAAAAGAAGTGCGCTTTGATAAACCTGTGAAAAACATTCCAAGCAAAGGTTTAGAGAAGCCATACAACTTCGACATCCTGGCCCAACTAGCCAATACGCCAGCCAGGTTGTCCATCTTCGAGCTACTCAGGCTCTCCCAAGACACTCGTCTAGCCCTGAGTGAAGCGCTGATGCAGGCGGAGGCATACTTGACCCAGCTCAAGTCCCCCGACGAAGAACCAGTGGCGTGTCCTCAATGCCACAGTGTGATGGAGGTGGTCCCAAATATCACTTTCACCCAAGACGACATGCTGTTAAAACATAACAAGCATGACAGGCCCCTCTATTACACCGGGTACATCGGTTCCATGGAGGTCGATTGGATTCACATAGACCCGGGATCGTCGATCAGCATCATCCCTCACAGTCTGCTCAGACCGCTGAGAATGCCTACCAGCGAATTGGCTTACACCACCACTACAATCGTGGGTTTCAACGCCGGAAGAAGTAAGCCGTTGGGGAAATTTTGCCTGAGGATCCAGATCGGCAACCTTAGATCGGTGGCCACATGTTACATCATCGATTCAGAGGTATCCTACAATATTTTGCTGGGAAGACCGTGGATCCACGACCACAACATCGTTCCTTCAACCCTACATCAATGCCTTAAATATGTAGACGCACAAGGAACGGTACAAACGGAGGTGGCTGACCTAAACCCGTTCAAGGGAATAGAATCCTACTATTCCGATGCCGTGTTGTACTCCCAAGACCACACGGAAGAAGTGTCAGGCGATGCAGAGAAGGGATCCCACTGGGAGCCAGGAGAACCCTCTGCCGCACTACCGTTGTCGATCAGAGTGAAAGGACGAACCACTCGTCCAAAAGCCATAGAGCCCGTGGCTATCCACCTGAACAAAACCAGGTCAGGAGAAGGGAGTAATCCTCTGGTGATCACTTTGAACCGAAAGCCCCCACCCTTGGTCATCAACCTTCAGCGTGACGGCAGCCGACTGATGTAAATGCAACCAGGAACGGAGTTCCAGATGATAATAAACATCATCTTTCCAGTATATTGACGCTCAAATGCCGAAACAGGAATCCACTCCCCGTGACGAGGTAAAACCCATAGCACAAAAATTCTTGGAAGCTATAAACTCCTACCGTCCGTATGTCTGGGAAGTAGCATCATCATCCAACGTCATCACAATGTATGGACCCCATGAGGATTCTATCTTCATTGTCCCGCCTACCTGCAGCAGTCAGCGTCCAATATTCTTCGGTCGCATGTGCAATCAACCGGCTAACCAGGAAGATTCTTTCGATGACGATACTGGAAAAATGCAAGTTCACCGATACAGCCCGCAAGCGCTGAAGATCATGCAAAACATGGGCTACGACTTGAAGCGGAAGCCAGGCCTCAACTATGGAAGAGGCAGACGAACGCCGCCGTGCGGCAACCCCCGCTATCGACAAACTCATTTCAGGTTAGGGTATGCCACCTCCCTTACGACTTCCAAGTCAGACGAGGACATCTTTCCCTCCTCCCAGAATGGCTCGTCGCCCCCCGACTCACCTGATGCTCTCGAACAAACACTATCAGTAAATATGGTAGTGACAGATCCCTCAGAAGCAGATGAACAGGATTCTGAGCCGTTTGAGAATGACTCTTGGGCTCAATAAATGGATACGCAGTGGGAATTCTGCTTCGAGCAAAGAGAACCTCCCACCAAAGACGAAGTTATCCAAATCGATGTTGGGTTGAACTTTCGCCAAAGCCGATATTTATCAGTGACAATCTTCCACCAGCTGAAAGGGAAGAAATCATACAGCTGATAAAGGAATACGTTGACGTCTTTGTGTGGGATTATGGGGATATGCAGGGTCTAGACCCGAAGGTGGCTACTCACAAACTCAACAGATTGACCGACTCAAAGCCTGTGAAGCAGCACCAACGCCGGTTTTGCCCGGATATGATGGAAGCCATTGAAGCTGAAGTCAAGAAGTTGATAGCATATGGTTTCATCCGGGAAGAACAACATCCCGACTGGGTCGCCAACGTTGTCCCAGTCATGAAGAAAAATGGGAAGGTACGTATCTGCATCGATTACCGAGATCTGAATGCGGCCTGCCCCAAAGATGAATTCCCTCTTCCTATCACGGACATCATGATCGACAACACCTGCGGCTTTGAATGCATGTCTTTCATGGACGGATTCTCAGGATACAACCAGATCAAGATGCATCCTGAAGACGAGAAGCACACTGCCTTCCGGACACCATTGGGGGTATATTGCTATACGGCCATGCCCTTCGGATTGAAGAACGCCGGGGCTACATACCAACGGGCTATGAGTAACATATTTCATGAGCATTTACGCAAAACAGTGAAATGTTACGTGGACGACATAGCCGTCAAGAGTCGCCTCAAAGGTGATCACATTCAAGACTTGAGGACGGTATTCGAGTTAATGCGCCAACATCAACTCAAGATGAACCCTACGAAGTCCTTTCTGGGTGTATCCAGTGGCAAGTTCCTGGGATTTGTCATCACCACCAAAGGAATCCAGGTGGACCCCGACAAAGTCCAGGCAATCGTAGAAATGCGACCGCCCCGTAATCTGAGGGAACTCCGGGGATTTCAAGGCCGTCTGGCTTATATCCGGCGATTCATATCCAACCTCTCGGGGAGATGTCAGCCCTTTTCTCATCTCATGAAGAAATGTGTATCCTTCGTATGGGACGAAGCCTGTCAGCAAGTGTTCGGAGATATCAAGCACTACCTCACCAGTCCGCCAGTTCTGATACCTCCCGTCATGGGAAGACCATTCTTGCTGTACGTTTGAGCGATGGATCATTCGCTAGGAGCTCTTCTCGCACAGAAGAACGACATGGGTCATGAACAGGCTATCTACTACCTCAGCAGGATGATGGTCGGAGCCGAACATCGGTACAACCCAGTGGAGAAAGAATGCTTGGCTCTGATGTTCGCTATCCAGAAGATGCGGCACTATGTCGTCGGCCAGACTATTCATATCATCTCCAGGATCAACCCTCTTCGAGTACTGATGAGCAAGCCTAGTGCTTTTAATTCCCGACTCGCGACTTGGGCGATGCTATTAACACCATATGACATGGTGTACGTACAACAGAAGTCCATCAAGGGCCAAGCACTGGCTGACTTCCTAGCTGCTCATCCAATCCCGGAAGCCTCCAAACTATACGAGGACATTCCCGACGAAGTTGCAGAATATAATTCCGCAATGGAAAGTGACGCATGGCAACTCTTCTTCGATGGTGCCTCCAGAACCGGTCCTAGGGGAAACGTCATTTCAGGAGTAGGAGTCGTCCTGGTCACTCCTGATCAGCTCGTCATCTACCGAGCATATTCTCTTAGCGAGCCCTGCTCCAACAATGTGGCAGAGTACAACGCTCTGCTAATCGGGCTCCAAGTCGCCAAAGAGCTGGGGGTCGAGTCCCTGGAAGCATTCAGTGATTCTCTGCTTATCGTCAATCAAGTCAGAGGAATATATGAAGTCCGGAATCCAGACCTCATCCCCTATCACCGAGCGACGGTCGAGATAGCCATGACATTCAAAGGGTTCTTCCTAGAGCATGTACCTCGATCTCAGAATCTAGAAGCTGATGCCCTAGCCAGTCTAGCTGCAGATTTAGCCACTCCTATAAGAAGGCAGGATTCGGTAATCCTTCTTAACAGAGATTTATTCTGTGTGAAGAACAACTTTCACATAGAACGCAGCTACGCTATAAACACAGATCCCCCTAGAAGAGACTGGAGAAGTCCCTTCATAGATTTTGTCGCATACGGAATCTTGCCGGAGGACCCCAAAGAAGTAGTATCTGTCAAAAGACGATCATTACGCTTCTACTACGATGCATCTTCACAATGCCTATATCGCCGGACCTACGACGAACTGCTATTGAGATGTCTCTCTAACGACGAAGCACAGCATATTATCCGAGAAGTTCACGATGGCGTATGCGGAACGCATCAACCCGGTCCTAAGCTACAAGATCGCATCAGGAGAATGGGCTATTACTGGCCTACTATGATCGCAGATGCAATATAGTATGCAAGACAATGCAGAGCCTGTCAGGTTCATGCAGACTTCATACATCAACCGTCTGAATATCTACATCCTACGGTTGCGTCCTGGCCTTTCGAAGCGTGGGGTATGGATATCATTGGTCCTATTCACCCGTCTTCTTCCAGCGGTCACCAGTTCATACTGGCCATCACGGATTACTTCTCCAAATGGGCAGAGGCGATCCCTCTCACTGAGGTGAAGGCATCTAATATGATCAGCTTCATCAAGCATCACGTCATTTATCGCTTCGGGGTACCCCGGAGGATAATTCACGACAATGGGCCTCAGTTCATCAGCCAAGCGTTTCATCGATTTTGCGATAAAAATCGGATACACAATATTGCCTCTACGGCATATTATCCAGCTGCTAATGGTTTGGCGGAAGCTTTCAACAAAACCATTATCAAACTCTTGAAGAAATTCGTCTCTTCAAACAAGAGAGATTGGAATGAGAAGCTGGGTGAATGTCTTTGGGCATACCGCACAACGGTACAAACACCGACAGGTTGCACCCCATTCTCGCTGGTCTACGGGAGCGAAGCAGTTCTCCCCATTGAAATCCAGATCCCGTCACTCAGGATAGCCGTGACTAGTAAGCTGACTCGAGAAAAGAATGACCTGTTAAGGCTCCAAGAGCTAGAAGGATTAGACGAAAAATGCCTCCAAGCTCAGCAGCGCATCGCGCTCTACCAAGCACGCATTTCCAAAACTTTCAATCATAGAGTAAAGGAAAGAGTGTTCAAAGTCGGCGAGCTAGTTCTATCCGTAAGAAGGCCGATGATTCTTACTCACAGAAGTAAAGGCAAATTCCAGCCCAAGTGGGAAGGCCTTTATGTGATCGAGACAACGTTCTCAAACGGCGCCTACAGGATAGCCCAGCCTAATGGAGACCTGTTAATGGCTCCTATCAACGGCAAATTCCTGAAAAGGTACTATGCTTAATCTCCCCTGCTCGTGGAATATAGCGAGGATCTCAATTCTGACAAAACTACTTCCAGAACGCAATTAGCTGGATCATATCCTATCATGTCTGTATGACCTCTGAATAGATATATCCTGCTAAAAAGTTTATCTAGAGTCTATCATGTCCATACTACCTCTAATATCACTCTCGCCTAATGTCACGCCCCAGTCCCAAAATACGTAGGACTAGGTCACGTAACCATGCCAGCTGGCCCGTATATATGGCAACTCCAATATATGGAAACCATATATACGTGCGTACGCTGTATAATGAACAATAATTCATAAGTGGTAAAACTGATCACAAGTCACAGGGTAATATCTAAATCTCATCCACAGAATCAAATATGAATAACCAATAATCATGTAACTAGATCTCAATACAGATATCTAAGAATGACAGTCAGATGAAATTAAATCTACTGCCGAAATAGAATACAAAAGGAACCAGAATACACACCATAAAGAACAACATCTGACAATCTCGAGGCTCGAAGAGAAGACCTCCTCGGGATATACGTAACATGTCCGGATCTGCTCTCCTGCGAATACTCAAGAACATATACACCTGGCAGGGGACCAGGTCCTCAGAGGGACATAGCAAGATACATAAAAAAATGACATGCCATAATGTAAATACTGAATAAATAAAGGGGGGTGCTAACCATCTAAGTGAATGCAATTTAAAGACCTTGTTAGTACGCATGAGAATGTGTAAGCTAGACATATGCTGACGTAATTCACCAATCGTCATGACTGGCTAGTATATGTATCATATGCCCCCGATCACACGGGTAACTCTGCAATCGTCCATCCCTGCAGAGCATGGAACGAAGGATAATACCCCATCCTCCTCGGAGCACGGTAATGGGAATAAGAAAACCAGTACCCCATCTCCGAGCAGCATGGTAACTCTCTATATATACCGTAATCCCCATCTCCGAAGAGCATGGTAACTTGAGTATATATCAGGGGAGGGGGTGTCCCATACGCCTACTAGATGTCTTTCCCGCCCAATATAGATGTACAAGTCGTGAAAACGACGTGGACACCTCCTACTATGATGCAAGTCTCAATAAAATAAACAACTGAGCTAAATACCGCTACACGTGTTGCTCACACTGATGGCCAGTCGCGCATGAGACACGCGTTCCTACATGTACTCACTCTGTGACGTGTAATGATACGTGTCAAGGCCTGGGAAGTTATATCAATAACTTCACAACTTTAGGTGGGTCTACTAGACACTAGGTCAGATACAAGTCCTAACGTCAACGCCATCGTTGACTGCACCCGAGTCTGCTCGGACGCGCACATTTATATAAAAATAAATAACATGTAACTAGCAAGAACTGAATATAAACAGTACAACAAGGCAAGGTATACTTGCCTGGCAAGAGAGCTGCAAATATGTAACGTCCCGATGTCAAGTGCCAAAAGTCAGAACTATGGCCTCAGAATAAATGTCTCCGGATACTGAAATAAACATCACTAACAGTCTCAGAAAATATCAAATAGCTAGAAACGCCTGTCTTTAAGTTCAATTTGGACACAGGGGCAAAAATGACAGTTTTCGGTCAAAGTGGGGTCCACATGTGGGTCCACTTTGCTCCGAAAAATGTGTCAGGGTCAAAGGTCTCCAAATTCGCCAAACTTAGTGTCAACAAGTCAGGAACGATGATACGAACCCAACGGAACTTCCAGAATTGGATTCCGATGAGCCGGTCACAAAATCGCCCGTCAAGTGGAGCTTGTGGGGCCCACGATACGCGATTTTGTCAACGTTCTCAGAATCGAACCAAACTTGGCTCACAGGACCAGCGTATTGCTACGAGTCCGATGGTGCAAGTTTCGTTTCGATTCGACGTGTGTACACAAAGTTGCAGCGTGTTCCAGAACTGACGGATACGGGACGGTGTCGGCGGATACGCGTTGATTCCGGTGTGCACGCACATCCAAATCAACTTCTCCGAATTCCTACACATCCGTATCAACGTCGCGCACGTTTCGGTAAAGACCGCGTGCGACCAAGTCGTCCCGTTTGGCGGGGCGTACCCAGTTCCGGGGTGAATCGGGTTATTGTTTTTCCTGTTTTTGGATCGCGTGCCGCGATCGCCACAGGACGCGATGCACCGAGCGGATTACACGGGCACCGAGATGGTTATATAGCCTACGTGTCATAACTGACGGAATTAAAAACGGATTTACGAGGAGTTAGAACGGGTTACCTGAACAGGGCTCCGTGGATTAAATTTCCCGTGTCCGGAAAGAGATGCGACACGACGCTGGTCGTGTCCGGGCTGTGTCCGGGCTCTGAAATGCTGTTGTGTCCGGTTCTGCTCGAGTCGGGGTCATCGCGGGGTTCGTCGTGGCGCTCAGGCGGAGCTCGGTGGTCAGTGGGGCATCCGGGCAGGGCACGGTGCTGCTGAGAGTCGTCGAGGCTGAATTGGAGAAGGAGGAGCAGTTTCGGCCAGGGGGTTCACAGTGAGGAGGAGGAGGAGGTGGTCGAGGGGGTCTTGCTCGGTGCTGCCGGCGAGGTCGGGGTCGACTCCGGTCGTCGAGGAAAAATGGAGGAGAGGAGATGCTGGTCGGGGTTGAGGCCGGTCGGCGGAGTCGTGGGGGAGGAATGGCGGAGCTCAGAGGGTCGGGGGGCCAGTTGCTGCGGGGTGGGGGGGTCACCCAGTCGGCCGGTCGGGGGAAGGTGGCTTGGGGGGAGGGTTTGTTGAGGAGAGGAGGAGGAGCTGATGATGAAGGTGGTGGTGGTGGTGACCGATGATGGTGGTGGCGGTGGAGGGAAGAGGGCGGCTGGGGAGAGAGGACTCGGGGGAGAGGGTGGAGCTCGTCGAAAAGGGCGGGCGGTGGAGCAGGGAGAGTCGGGGAGGGAGATGGTGGCGGTGGTGGTGGCGGCGACAGATGGTGGTGGTGGGCGAGGCCGTGCGTCCCAGGCGAAGGGGAGAGGGAGGTGGAGGAGGAGGAGCTGGGGAGTCGGGGCGGACGCGTCGGGTGGCGGAGGGCGGTCGCCGCGGGGGAGGGGAGTGGCTGGCCGCCGCGGGGGGCGGGAAACGCTCGGGGGAAGGAGGAGCTAGGGAGAGAGAGAGCGGGGAGTTCGGGGGAGCGGCGGGGGAGCTCCGGCCAGGGGCGGAGGGTCGGCTCCGCCGCGCGGAGGGGAGCTCCGGCGGGCGGGCTCAGCGCCGGGGGGGGGTCTGCGGGCTGAAGGGGGGGTAGTTTTAGGATTTTTTTCTTTTATTTTTCTTTTTCTTTTATTTTCTTTTTATAAAGAAATTTATTATTAAAATAAGGAAAATATCTAGAGATATTTTCAGGATATTTCTGGGATATTTTCGGGATATTTTTGGGGTCTTTTCGGGTGGGTCCCGCCTCCAAATGTACGGTGCAGGTTCACCGGTCAATGAGGGGATGATACCTCACACTGAAATTTGCAGGAAAGTCCCTGTAATTTTATAAATTGCGTAAAGTCCTAGTTTTGGGAAATTACGCAATTACAAAATTGTCTGGAAAAACACCCGATTCCGAAAAATACTAAAATTCACAGAATTGAGGAAAATTGCTGTGCGAGGGTCCCGAGGGGGTGGGGGTGAGTCTGGACAGGTACTGGGCCTGGTTTTCTGGGTGATACGGTCATCGTATTTATTTAATTAATAAATACTGCGCACGGTGTTCTCTAATTATTTAGAGGCAGTTAGGGTCATAATTTTTCTACGGTGTCAATACACTAAATGTAGTATACTCAGTGTAGAAAATTAACGTATTTTTGTCTGGACAAAACGGTTGCTTGTTGGGCCTCAAATCTCTATTGGAACAGGGATGGGTACAGGTCTGGAAATTAAAATAGGAATTAAATACGGGCGTTTGTAACGAGATTTGTGCGTCTCATACGAGGCTCAAAACTAAGTATCTGGGAGTTGCACAAAGTGCAGGATAGTAGGCTGGCATGTCTAGGAGAGGTATGCGAACTTCGTTCGGGGAGAACAGTCAAAGTAAAGCTCCAAATAATTAGGTGATGGACAGGTGCACAGGTCAATAGGATATGTAAGCAAAATAAATTAAAATATTGCAACAAATCCTAAATTATGAAAAATACTCCTAAAATACGGGAATCTGGTCGAGGGGGTTTACAATCTACCCAACTTATAAAAATTTCGTCCTCGAAATTAAAACTAAGCCACGGTAGAAGGGAAAGACGGCATAAGATATAATTTAACAAAGTAATTTATATCTTGGGTTACGAATAGGTTTGAAAAACGTTTACGCAAGTCGTTCATACGCTTCCAAGTAGATTCTCCTGGCGCGTCATGCTTCCATGCTACGCGGACTAAGGGAAATAGACTGATTTCTCAATACCATTTCTCGATGATCAAGGATTTCTACGGGCTGCTCCAGATACGACAAGCTCGGCCTAAATGGTGATCTCCGAATGGTTGAGAACCTGACTGCTGTCTGTCACATACGCCTGAGTTGCGACACATGGAATACAGCAAGTACTTCCTTAAGAAGGCAATGATCGTCCTCTTTGAATTCCAAGGGACGATGATGACGGTCTACCTACTGATTGTCTTGTCTTGCACTGCTTGCAAGTGTCCTTGTATTTACTTAACTGTCTCCTCGGTGTTGACCACCAACTCTGGTCACGTGAATCCTTGTCTGGTACAATACTGACTGGTATACCGTGCAATCTTACGATCTGCCTCAAATAGGTAATGTCTCCATAGCTAGAGCTTCTGCAGTCTGGCCAACTCTATAGGGTAAGAAAAGTGCTGATTGGTATGTCTGTCCATAGGAATTTTTGATCCTTACAAGTCAACATAGTCACAGGTACTGCTATCCATTCAGGAGTCAATCCATTGTTCCTTCGGTGAAATCCCTTTAGACTCCTGACAGCAAAATGATATATTCTTCATCGTAATACTTGAGTTCTGAACTTGACCCAAGTTACGAGGCAAAATAAAATTTAATGCTGTTATAGGGATGCACGTATCAGGAACGTAATTAAACGTAGGTAGGTAGGTAGATAGTGAAGGGTCATCTAAGGGTAGCACAATTTAAACTGCAAACAAATCTAATAATAAAGTTTGGTAATACCCAAGAAACAAACAGAAATGGCTACAAAACAATACACTTATCGTATTTATACTAAGGACGAGGTTTCATCTTTCCAAAATAAGGGAAGACGGAAAACAATATTCAAGAGTTCAAGGGGGAGGTAATAGATTAGTAGTGTGAGGATCAAGGCGTTTAAAGAATTCAACGGAAATTGTCAAAGCAGTTGTGGATTTGAGATGCTATTTTGGTAATCCCTATTCACATATTCGGATCAGCACAGTTATGTTGCTGATACGATATGCTCAGGCATATCTAACGGGCAAGTACATCTATCTACTAATCATTATATATCTCAATCCACGTAAAATAGTTATGCGAAGGTCGAACCAAGTGCACTATGGTTGATCAGACCGTAATACACTGATTCTGAAATATATTAGTTTAGTACTCCAATAATACATCTCTCAAGAACAAACTTGACAAGGAATAAGCTTGCAAAACTAGGCTATAATAGCGGCATAAGTCAAGGTAGTAAGGTAAATATAAGTACGCTAGATTATGATGTGAAAAGTACAAAATAATTCATATTCACAAAAAGACAAGACTCTACAATTTTTTTTTTTCTAAATCCTTGACTAAGTCGTTAGTTGACCCAAAAGAGGTATGGCCTTCTAAGTTCTATAATCTATATAAACACTATAGGTTGTCTGCCTAAAACAGAGATTCCAAGAAAGTCCGCGTAAAGTAGGGGTTCGAGATTGTCTGCGTAAAGCAGAGATAAGATAATTTGGCGTAAGGTATAAATCTGAAACTGTCTGCGTAAAACAGAATTTCAAATTGTCGAGCGCAAGGTAGGGATCCAAAGTAGTTTGGCGTAAATCAGGGATTCAAACTATCAGCGTAAACTAGGTTTCAGAGTTATCCGCGTAAAACAGAGAAGCGTAAGGTAGAGCTTCAGAGCTGTTCGCGTAAAAAGTCTGTGCGTAGGAATCTGCGCGTAAAAGTCTGGGTGAAAGTCTGAGCGTAAAAGTCTGCGGGTAAAGTATTGCCTAAAGGTTGCGTAAAATCTGCCAGCGTAAAAAGTCTAGCATACGCTGCAGCGTGAAGTTGTTCAAGAAATTCATGAGTTTGTCAGTCAAGTTAATGAATCCTGACATCTGAAAAAAAAGTACTTGTACAACGATCGAGGGGATGGTTATGATGATGGTTTATACGGAGATCCAGATTGTCGTTAGTGACTTATTGGATACCAATCATCTACGCTTGAGATGAGATAAAAACAGATGTCCTGTCAAAAGCTGTTTCTTTTTGCACAGGGCTCGAGGCGTATCTCTGCACTTAATGCACGATATTGGGTCAAGGCTGGGGAAAGCTAAGGCTGTAACAAATACTCTTAAATCCTATCCTTATATTTTTTGCCTAATCAGGTTACTCTACGCTGGTTATCTAATAGTAAAAAATCATCAGGTTTACGCAGGGCAGTTACCTACGTGGCTGGCATGATGCGTCATACGCAGGACAAGGAAGACTAAGGGCGGCGTAAATGGGACAAGCTTCTACATGATTTAGCTTTTACGCCAACTAGGCAGTGGTTTGGCTCTTATGCTAACAACGGTCAAATGAGTTTTACGCCAACAAGGGTAAAGAGTCTCTGGCGTAAAACTCTGGTTATCCAAGCATAGGATGAGGGTTTCTGTCCTAGTATCCAACCTTGAATTTCTATTAGTTTCTTAAGACTAAGGTCAATACTATGGTCAATCTCTAACTAATCCTAGTAGTGTTTATACTATACTCAAGTCATACATAAATATGTCAAGGGATAAGGGTAAGTTAATCTATAGGTTGGTGGTGCTAGGGTTCATTAGGTAATACGGAAGACTAGGGTTCATTAAGTAGTCTGAACTTAAAGATATGACAAAGCCCTAGTGGTGATCTTAATAGGAATACTACCCTAATCATCATCCTATCAACAGGGATTTCTATATTCTAGCATGGGCTATACTAAAAGAATTATCAGGGAAGTACATGAATCAAGCAGGATGCAATTATGTAAGTAGGACAGCCTGGAAGGAAGATAAGTCATAGTCAATTTGGATGAGATTCTATATTCTAATCCTAGGTGCAGGCTTGCTCGGTACAGTGACGTAACCGAGACAATATGCTCTGAGATGCAGGCTTGCTCGGTACAGTAACGTAACCGAGACAATATGCTCTCGACCTGCATGGGCCACCACTAAAAACATGTCACGCCCCAGTCCCAAAATACGTAGGACTAGGTCACGTAACCATGTCAGCTGGCCCGTATATATGGCAACTCCAATATATGGAAACCATATATACGTGCGTACGCTGTATAATGAACAATAATTCATAAGTGGTAAAACTGATCACAAGTCACAGGGTAATATCTAAATCTCATCCACAGAATCAAATATGAATAACCAATAATCATGTAACTAGATCTCAATACAGATATCTAAGAATGACAGTCAGATGAAATCAAATCTACTGCCGAAATAGAATACAAAAGGAACCAGAATACACACCATAAAGAACAACATCTGACAATCTCGAGGCTCGAAGAGAAGACCTCCTCGGGATATACGTAACATGTCCGGATCTGCTCTCCTGCGAATACTCAAGAACATATACACCTGGCAGGGGACCAGGTCCTCAGAGGGACATAGCAAGATACATAAAAAAATGACATGCCATAATGTAAATACTGAATAAATAAAGGGGGGTGCTAACCATCTAAGTGAATGCAATTTAAAGACCTTGTTAGTACGCATGGGAATGTGTAAGCTAGACATATGCTGACGTAATTCACCAATCGTCATGACTGGCTAGTATATGTATCATATGCCCCCGATCACACGGGTAACTCTGCAATCGTCCATCCCTGCAGAGCATGGAACGAAGGATAATACCCCATCCTCCTCGGAGCACGGTAATGGGAATAAGAAAACCAGTACCCCATCTCCGAGCAGCATGGTAACTCTCTATATATACCGTAATCCCCATCTCCGAAGAGCATGGTAACTTGAGTATATATCAGGGGAGGGGGTGTCCCATACGCCTACAAGATGTCTTTCCCGCCCAATATAGATGTACAAGTCGTGAAAACGACGTGGACACCTCCTACTATGATGCAAGTCTCAATAAAATAAACAACTGAGCTAAATACCGCTACACGTGTTGCTCACACTGATGGCCAGTCGCGCATGAGGCACGCGTTCCTACATGTACTCACTCTGTGACGTGTAATGATACGTGTCAAGGCCTGGGAAGTTATATCAATAACTTCACAACTTTAGGTGGGTCTACTAGACACTAGGTCAGATACAAGTCCTAACGTCAACGCCATCGTTGACTGCACCCGAGTATGCTCGGACGCGCACATTTATATAAAAATAAATAACATGTAACTAGCAAGAACTGAATATAAACAGTACAACAAGGCAAGGTATACTTGCCTGGCAAGAGAGCTGCAAATATGTAACGTCCCGATGTCAAGTGCCAAAAGTCAGAACTATGGCCTCAGAATAAATGTCTCTGGATACTGAAATAAACATCACTAACAGTCTCAAAAAATATCAAATAGCTAGAAATGCCTGTCTTTAAGTTTAATTTGGACACAGGGGCAAAAATGACAGTTTTCGGTCAAAGTGGGGTCCACATGTGGGTCCACTTTGCTCCGAAAAATGTGTCAGGGTCAAAGGTCTTCAAATTCGCCAAACTTAGTGTCAACAAGTCAGGAACGATGATACGAACCCAACGGAATTTCCAGAATTGGATTCCGATGAGCCGGTCACAAAATCGCCCGTCAAGTGGAGCCTGTGGGGCCCACGATACGCGATTTTGTCAACGTTCTCAGAATCGAACCAAACTTGGCTCACAGGACCAGCGTATTGCTACGAGTCCGATGGCACAAGTTTCGTTTCGATCCGACGTGTGTACACAAAGTTGCAGCGTATTCCAGAACTGACGGATACGGGACGGTGTCGGCGGATACGCGTTGATTCCGGTGTGCACGCACATCCAAATCAACTTCTCCGAATTCCTACACATCCGTATCAACGTCGCGCACATTTCGGTAAAGACCGCGTGCGACCAAGTCGTCCCGTTTGGTGGGGCGTACCCAGTTCCGGGGTGAATCGGGTCGTTGTTTTTCCTGTTTTTGGATCGCGTGCTGCGATCGCCACAGGACGCGATGCACCGAGCGGGTTGCACGGACACCGAGATGGTTACATAGCCTACGTGTCATAACTGACGGAATTAAAAATGGATTTACGAGGAGTTAGAACGGGTTACCTGAACAGGGCTCCGTGGATTAAATTTCCCGTGTCCGGGAAGAGATGCGACACGACGCTGGTCGTGTCCGGGCTGTGTCCGGGCTCTGAAATGCTGTTGTGTCCGATTCTGCTCGAGTCAGGGTCATTGCGGGGTTCGTCGTGGCGCTCAGGCGGAGCTCGGTGGTCAGTGGGGCGTCCGGGCAGGGCACGGTGCTGCTGAGAGTCGTCGAGGCTGAGTTGGAGAAGGAGGAGCAGTTTCGGCCAGGGGGTTCACAGTGAGGAGGAGGAGGAGGTGGTCGAGGGGGTCTTGCTCGGTGCTGCCGGCGAGGTCGGGGTCGACTCCGGTCGTCGAGGAAAAATGGAGGAGAGGAGATGCTGGTCGGGGTTGAGGCCGGTCGGCGGAGTCATGGAGGAGGAAGGGCGGAGCTCAGAGGGTCGGGGGGCCAGTTGCTGCGGGGTGGGGGGGTCGCCCAGTCGGCCGGTCGGGGGAAGGTGGCTTTGGGGGGGGTTTGTTGAGGAGAGGAGGAGGAGCTGATGATGAAGGTGGTGGTGGTGGTGACCGATGATGGTGGTGGCGGTGGAGGGAAGAGGGCGGCTGGGGAGAGAGGACTCGGGGGAGAGGGTGGAGCTCGTCGGGAAGGGCGGGCGGTGGAGCAGGGAGAGTCGGGGAGGGAGATGGTGGCGGTGGTGGTGGCGGCGACAGATGGTGGGGGTGGGCGAGGCCGTGCGTCCCAGGCGAAGGGGAGAGGGAGGTGGAGGAGGAGGAGCTGGGGAGTCGGGGCGGACGCGTCGGGTGGCGGAGGGCGGTCGCCGCGGGGGAGGGGAGTGGCTGGCCGTCGTGGGGGGGGGGGGGAAACGCTCGGGGGAAGGAGGAGCTAGGGAGAGAGAGAGCGGGGAGTTCGGGGGAGCGGCGGGGGAGCTCCGGCCAGGGGCGGAGGGTCGGCTCCGCCGCGCGGAGGGGAGCTCCGGCGGGCGGGCTCAGCGCCGGGGGGGGGCTGCGGGCTGAAGGGGGGATAGTTTTAGGATTTTTTTTCTTTTATTTTTCTTTTTCTTTTATTTTCTTTTTATAAAGAAATTTATTATTAAAATAAGGAAAATATCTAGAGATATTTTCAGGATATTTCTGGGATATTTTCGGGATATTTTCGGGATATTTTTGGGGTCTTTTCGGGTGGGTCCCGCCTCCAAATGTACGGTGCAGGTTCACCGGTCAATGAGGGGATGATACCTCGCACTGAAATTTGCAGGAAAGTCCCTATAATTTTATAAATTACGTAAAGTCCTAGTTTTGGAAAATTGCACAATTACGAAATTGTCTGGAAAAACACCCGATTCCGAAAAATACTAAAATTCACAGAATTGAGGAAAATTGCTGTGCGAGGGTCCCGAGGGGGTGGGGGTGAGTCTGGACAGGTACTGGGCCTGGTTTTCTGGGTGATACGGTCATCGTATTTATTTAATTAATAAATACTGCGCACGGTGTTATCTAATTATTTAGAGGCAGTTAGGGTCATAATTTTTCTACGGTGTCAATACACTAAATGTAGTATACTCAGTGTAAAAAATTAACGTATTTTTGTTTGGACAAAACGGTTGCTTGTTGGGCCTCAAATCTCTATTGGAACAGGGATGGGTACAGGTCTGGGAATTAAAATAGGAATTAAATACGGGCGTTTGTAACGAGATTTGTGCGTCTCATACGAGGCTCAAAACTAAGTATCTGGGAGTTGCACAAAGTGCAGGATAGTAGGCTGGCATGTCTAGGAGAGGTATGCGAACTTCGTTCGGGGAGAACAGTCAAAGTAAAGCTCCAAATAATTAGGTGATGGACAGGTGCACAGGTCAATAGGATATGTAAGCAAAATAAATTAAAATATTGCAACAAATCCTAAATTGTGAAAAATACTCCTAAAATACGGGAATCTGGTCGAGGGGGTTTACACCTAAAAAAAAACTGTCATTTACATTCCGAAATGATGGGTCCACAAAAGTCAGAAAAGAGTCGCTTTTATTTATTCTCGATAAAAGCAGAATTACATCTGGGGAAGTGAAAAGAGAAAGGATACATCATGATGGGGGAGCAGTCAGATCGCGAATCAGCCGCTCCAGTGTCGCTATCCTCTCATCCCTGAAAACCAAGGCATCGGCGCGAGCCCGCTCCAGCCGTACCTCGGGATTGTTCGTAAGGGTCAGCTCAGCCCTTGCCCGAAGAGAGCCCGCACGGGCAGCTTCTGCACGCTCCAAATCCCGTCGCGCTGCGCTCAGTCGACCAGTCGCTACATTTAGACCTGCCAACGACTGAGAAGCCCACTCCTCTGCAAGAGCGAGTTTTTCCTTCAGCTTGCGGGCCCTCGCTGCGTTTCCTTCGTGCTCGGATCGGAGCTTCATCTCAAGAGCGAGAGCCTCTTCCATGACAGCTTTTTTTTTATCCATCTCCAGCTTATGTGTTTGGATGGAGTTGTCTAGGCTTTCCAGCTGCGTAGAAAGCCGCGCAGTCATGAGGTCGTATCTGGCCTGGACCTCAGCATCAAAGCTGCCCCGAGTCAACTGCAAGTATTCGTTAATGGGTTGCTCTAAACCATTAACCACCGCCTCCAGGGTGTCAGCTACCCCAGGATCGCCGAGCTCCCGGACAGCCCCGATCGAAAACTGAGAAGTCTTCTTCAGGCGCTCGAAATAGACTCTTCGCCAACACCATCGATATCATCGTTTTCAAACCGGTATAAAAGAGGCTGGTATGTTGCTCAGTCAGCGCAACTAGATCCGATTGAACGTCAGGAGTGGCCACGATATCAGCAAGTCCCCCTCCGGGAATGATTGCAGACGAAGTGGCCACAGCCGCTGCCTCGACGGGTGGTACGACCGAAGGAGGTGCAACGACGACGGTCAAAGTCATTAGCATACTCGCGAGAGACGAAGTCACGATGACGGGTTCGTCCTCCTCTCGAGGTGACGAAACCACTCCAGGCGAGCTGGCCCCCGAAGGTATTTCCTCCTCGAAGTCGAAAGCCTCCGTATCATCGCCAGGAGCCGGAGCAGAGCCAGAAGGTGCTTCAACGCCGTATTCCCCGTGGACGCCATCCCCTGGGAAAAGGACCAGAAAGTTGATATCAATATGATGGTAATCTTTCTAAAGGGAGACATAAAGACGACATTTACCCGGAGCCAACGGTATATATGGCGCATCTGCAGCCGATGTAGCTAAACCACGCTCTAATGACGCAATACGAACTATCATACCTGGAGAAGGAGGTAGGCCAACCGACTTCGCCCGGAGTTCTGCCAAGCCTTCACCGAGACGCAGTCGAGGTTCGTCAACTGGAATCTCGCTAGACGTGCTCGCTGACACAGCAGGAGTTTTATCCGTTGCTGGTCTAGGGAAAGATTCTCCCATCTGCCGTGGCCACACAGGCAATCTCGTTCCACTACCTAGAGCAGTAGCCACGACAGCGACCTCTAGCAAAGATTCTCCGGCGCCGTCGGCCGGAACTGTAGAAGGTTCCTCTCTAAAAGGTGAGGAACCTCCAGCCAAAGAATCATCCCTGATATGGGGAGATGCAGGCTCACTCCCAGGAGCCTCAATACCAAGAATACGGAGAGGACGAGCAACCGTCTCCTTCCTCCTCTTACGAAGAGAAGCCTCCTTCGGGGCAGAAGCCCGTCGCTTCCCAGAAGAGACTACCAAAGCCCCCGCAGCCGGAGGTACTTCACACCTCGGCACCGACACCAGAGGCTCATCCGGAGTGCCAGACTCCTCACCCTCGTCAGAAGAAACCGAGGGGACTTCAACTCTTCCCCCAGACTGGGGAGGAGGCACCCTGAAGCTTCCACACATATCAAAATCGCGATGGAAGGTGTTAATCGCCACATAGAACTGGACGTAAGAATGGAGAATGCGGAGCTCCGTGGAGGTTGTAACGACCGGCACAATGAAGATTGCTCCCGTACAGCCCATGATAAAATATCGCCACCCTCTGGCTCCATCAATGAGTCCGTCCCTGGACCTGAAGCTGGTGACGGCATTGCCCACGTGCAACTGATCGTACCCAAACTGCCGGGTGAACCGACTAGGCAAGTAGGGCTCGAAGAAGCAATGATCTTCGCTCCTGTATAACAGATGGGAGGGTCTAATGCAGACCAACCAATTAAAAGCTTCCGGAGAAAGATCGGTCTTCTCTCCACCTGAATCCTCAAGCCTCGTCCCTGATTGGTTACAGGAGGGGGAGTACAGAGGAGCTTCCAGCCGTGACTGAGGTTCAACACCACCGTGACTGAGGTTCAACACCAGTCGACAGTCCAAAGTAGTGTTCACATTCCAGGGAGAGTCTTTGTAGTTCAGCAAAAAATTACCCCCCGAGCTGCTACCAGAGCCGGGAGACATCACCCGGGGGTTGTGGAGAATTAACCATCCCATCAAATACAGGTATGGTAATTCCACCCGGGGAAAAGTCTCACGCCAAGCTTCATCGACGAGCAACCCATCAGTCATGGCTCTCAGGCCAGCCTGTATACGGCACACCATGGCAGGAAGCAAGCCCAGTCTTGCCCCGAACACCAGGGCACCGCCGGCCACAGGATGTTCCGATGAATGCGGTCCGCGGACGCAGTACCAGGCACTACTACTCGACGCAGCCATATCGAGAGGAAACCGGCCAGCTGGGCTTCCTTAGACAGAGGCCTGCGGCAGCGCCTCAAGTAACTGTAGGCCTTAGTGCCTTCGGGATACTTTCCTACCCCCTTAACGAGAATTTGATCTGGAGCCTTAGCCTCCTCCATAAGATCCTTAACAACCTGGGCACTAAGCACGCCCAAACAGTTCACGGGCTCATTCTTGCCCCCCGAGGCTTTCTCCGACTTGACGGCCCTGGCTCGGTGGAAGAAGAGGTAGGACATCCACTTGGTGGTGTGAGCCAAATCAGAAGGCTCGTTATAAAAAGCGGTGCACGCGAAGTATTGACACCTCAGCTCCTGATACACTTCCGCCACCCGAGGGTCCAAGTCCTCCAATTCCCGGTTGGTGGGGACATACTCTTCATATGGGGTATCCCCCATCGGCAGTCTCGAGACAACTGCCATCTCATGAAGGGCCAATCCCAGCTCCCCCAGTGGAGTGGCGAAGGTCCCAGTGAGCGAAATATATCGCTCCATCAGTGCCAAGAACAAATTAGGATTGGGAGGCAACCCGACACTCGTCGCACTCACAGCGGCATACAGTCCAATGCCCTCCAGCTCTCTCCGAAAGTGCTTCAAGGCCCAGTTAACTAGGCAAGTCCATCGGAAGTTTGTTGGGGTGATCCACCCATTCCACCGAGGATTCTCCTTGGGATATACCCCACCTCGTCCCATGAAGTCGTTGTAGAAGGTCGACAATTGGACTGGCTGGATCACTGAGCTGTCTTCACTTGGGACACTGCCCAGAAATAGTCCCCTGAACAGTGTTACAACACCGGAAGGGCGGCTAACAAATGACCCCTGGTCAGCCCCTTTCAGATGAAAGATCTTCCCCGGCTTGCCGTGAAGATCGGGAGTCAGCGTCCACGACATCCTCCTGCGATGTATGGTATGGAAGAAAGCCGAGATGGGATAATCTCTCGGCATCGTGGGCAGATACAAGACCACGCTCTCGGCAGAGAAAACCCAGGGTTCTCTCTTGGGCTTCATCTGGGACTGCTTGTCTATCATGTCCCCAAAGAGAAAGGCCGGCTTGATGTACTGCTCCCCGTCTACGTACCTTAGGGGCTCCCCGTTGATCATGCTCAGCAGCATTCGCTCGTCCTGAGCCGATATCAAGATCCCCCTTCCTTCAGGGTACTGGGGTCCGGAGATAGGAAATGTCACGTGGGACAGATCCTCCAGATAGTTCGAGTGCAGCATCCCGGCAGCGGAATCCATCACCTCGGCCAGTGGAGACTCACCCAAATCAACTGCAAAAGTGCAAGGAAAATATGTCATTACAAATCTTGCACAAACATACAGACCAAAAGAAATGACAGTCTGTGCTCTACGCCAGGATTGTACAAATTTGGTTATTTTACGCCGGAAGTCCCCTCCACAAGCGTAAAACTCAAATTTTACGATATACGCCAATTTTCGGTAGCCAGAGCTTTTACGCTCGGAACTACGAAAATATGGAGTTGTTACGCTGGCACATTAGAAATATGGACGTAAAGGATGAAAACGTCTCCGTGCATCATCTTCCTCAAAGAGGCTATCAGCACAGAAGACGACCTAGCACGGTCACGTTCAACGTGTGCGTAGGATTTTTTGTCGTTTTTTGTCACCCCAAAGGCTCTACCTCTAAGACCGGGTGCGCTACTCGTCGGCGGGATACTTCGCTCAGAAGGAAGTTTACCTTGCCCAACCGAAGACTCTCTCGCTGGGGCAGAAGAATGAGAAGAAGAACCTATGCTCTTTCCCTTAGTGGAGGGGGTTTGTTTCGGCGCCATTTCTGAAGACTCGAAGTGCTCGGAGAAGGAACGAAGAAAAACTCGAACAGTCGAAAGCTCTCTTTCGCAGAAGACAGATAAAAAGTTTTTCTCTCAGAAGCTTGGGATATATATAGAGTTCGAGTCGACTCCTCGAATCCTCGGACGGACTCCTCGGAACCCTAACCAAATCTCCTAAATTAAATATTTGGTTATGATTGGGTCCTACGTCAGCCTATTATTCAGAGAAGGTGGACAGTCAGCGAATTCAAAAAGATTCTTCGCGCAAAGCAGTTCAGCGGTTCCTACGCTAAAGGAGCTTTCTACGCTCGACAGCAACAGATCTACGGTTTTACGCTCGCAAGCTATAAGTCTATGGTTTTTCGCCCGGATGCCTTTGTGCTCGGTAGCTTTTATGCTCGAGAGGCAACAAACCTATGACTTTACGCTCAGCAGATACCAAATCGATGATCTCACGCTCGGTGGCGCTCAGTTTACGCTCAGAAGCAACAGATCCGCAAACTTCACGCTCGGAGAAATTTTCTTTTCAGGAGCTACAGATCTACAGTTCTACGCTAAAGGAGCTTTCTATGCTCGACAGCTACGAATCTACGGCTTTACGTTCGACAGCTATAAGTCTATGGTTTTACGCCCGGATGCCTTTGTGCTCGGTAGCTTTTATGCTCGAGAGGCTACAAACCTAAGACTTCACGCTCAGGAACCACAAGTCTACGATTTCACGCTCGATGGTGTTCTACGCTCACAGGCTACAGATCTCCAGTCCTACGCTAAAGGAGCTTTCTACGCTCGACAGCTACGAATCTACGGCTTTACGTTCGACAGCTATAAGTCTATGGTTTTACGCCCGGATGCCTTTGTGCTCGGTAGCTTTTATGCTCGAGAGGCTACAAACCTACGAATTCACGCTCAGGAACCACAAGTCTACGATTTCACGCTCGATGGTGTTTTACGCCCAGAGGCTACAGACTGATGATTTCACGCTCCACGACTTTTCGCATATCCGAACAGTCCCCGAAGTGGTCAATTGCAAAGAGTTCACACAGAAGATACTCATTCTTGACCCCAAAGTATCCCAAGTACCCGAAACACACAGAGTTCAAACATTGAGAAATTACTCTTCTTGGGTCCAAAATTGGAGGTTCATCCAGACTCCAGTCTGAATATCTCGTCTGTCAAGATGGCAACTCAGTTTGACAGCCATTTCTCGACCCTGTTCCAAGGGAGTTTCGAGAGATCATTCTTGAAGACGAAGTCTGAACAAAATTTTTGCTCATCAGAAGCAGCAGTTCAGAGCTCTACGCGGTCCCTCAGTCCTAGCAACAAAACAGTTCTAAAGGTTCAATAGGCTTAAACAGCGTTCTATGGACTATTCGCTACACGTAAAGGACAGGGCCTAATACTCTTCTTATCAGAGTTGGCGTAAAGAATCAGACGTGTCGAAGCTACACATATTCAGACTTCACAGCAACGTATGACAAGATGATCATATGAAGAAGAAGACAATTTTATTAAGATTAAAGTCATGATTACATATGAGGGAAATCCAATCTACAAGGATTTTCTTTTCATTTTTATGATTACAACTGAGAGAAACTCCGTCGACAGGAGGGTTTCCCCATCGTCATCTGAAGATTGCCCAGAAGCTGTTCTGACAGGTTCTCGCAGGGGCACAATTCTTCATCCATCTTCTCCGGCAGTCAGTCAGTTCCAGCAAACTGATTGACATGGCAATGATCAACGGCGAGAGAACGACAGAGTTGGGGCTTGCATAAATTATGCAGATCCCTCGCTCCGTGCGCCGTGACAGATTGAGTTGAGATATTTCACTCAACTCAATGCCCGAGGTCAGAGCTAGTCGCTGCTCTCACTCCCGGAGGTAACGGGAGAAGACGCCACTTGCCGGCCGTGTGGTCTAATACGACCCTTCCCTTCTCCTGGAAGAACAGCCATATAAAGTTGCTGATTATCCCGAGCAAGGGAGGCTAAGATATCCTTCCATGATCCATCGTTGCAGTGGACACTTGCTCGAAGACGCCGTCTTTTTCGGCTCCCTACATGCTGGAAGAACATGATCTCCTTCTTCCTCAGGTCGACCCGACGAACTCCGGCGATCATCTCTGCATGGTGATGGGAATGTGGGGAGAACAGGTTAACTCCTCCAGCCTTTTTATAGGCGAAAGAGATCACAGCGGTCCCCAATACATCCGCCATAAAGTCCGTATCGACCGTTTCAACGCTCCATTCAGAAACGTTTCGAGTTACGAGGGGCCGTTCATGCTTCATTCAAAGCGTTTCAAATTTCGAGGAATTTAAAAGTTTTGAAGGGGGTCTTGTAGAAGCATAAAAAATACGCTGGGAGGAGCTATGCAGCATACTGATGCAGAGCAGCGTAAACAGAGGCCTTCAGAGCCATCAAGCGTACAGCAGAGCTTTCTCCACTAAACACAACGTGAAGTACAAGCTCAAAGGACCATCCGCGTAAGTGCAGTACGTCCAGGCCGCTCCAGCGTAAATAGGGTTCTTCATCGCCTCCATGGCGTAAAACTCATCCGCTCTCAAAGCAGCGTTAAAGCATACGAGGAACGCTTCATCTTCCCCGAAATGAACCTGCCAAGTCACGCAGTGAACCTGACCTCTGACTCCTGACAAAAAGTACTGCACGGCTACCCAGACGACGGCTGGAAACGAGGACAGACCCCTCGGAACGTGCACCACAGTATGATGGCGGATCTCTGTATTTAATGCAGAGGATTTGGTTAAAATATCGCCGAACCGTCGTTTACGGACGTCCCCTCAGCATAAACTGCTCTTTCGCGTACAAGGGGATACGCTGCCTTGTTTTACACAGGCAAACATGAGCTGTTTTACGCTCCGCAGTAGATAAACCGCCTGCCACGTCAAAAGCTGCACTTCGTACGGGACTCGAGGCACGTCTCTACGTCTAAATTGCACAGAGCGGTGACAGTTTCTCTGGAGGCACGTCTCTGCGACAGTTGCACAGAAGGGCTGCAGACCTTCAAAACACGCCTCAGCATTTAATGCACAAGATGGTGGCAAATCTCTGTAAGAGATTTGATTATATCTTCAAAAGCCGTAATTCTGGCTAAAGACGTCCACATCAGCACTCTGGCACGGTACGCAGCGGCTTCTACGCCCATTCAAGATCTGTGCTCATTCGACTTCAAACGTCCGCTCAGTCTCTACGACCATTCGGCTTCAAACACCCACTCAGTCTCTACGACCATTCGGCTTCTACACCCATTCGGCCCTACGCCTGTTCGGCTTCTACGCCTACTCGGCTTCTATGCCTATCCGGCTTCTATGCCTATCCGGCTTCTATGTCAGGGTGACAGTCATTTGGCTTCTACGCCAACCTCTTCTACACAAGGGATACCTACCTACGTGGCTTCTACGCCGTGATCTTCGCAGCAGATATACGCGTTTTGTCCCCTTAGTTGGACACGCGTCACATGCTCACTCAAAATGTCATCTATACGCAGGCATTGGTTATTTTAACCGTTGTGTAAAAGGGTTTTGTACTTTCCACTCCTCGGTTTTTACACCGACAGAGTGGTCACTGTCACCAAAACTCTATAAATAGAGACCCCTATCAATGGGGAACAAGGTCGAAAAACTTTAAACTTGAAGATCGAACAAGGTCGAACTTCCCAGAAAGATTGAACCGGAGGTCGAGAGAGAGAGAGAGAGAGAGAGAGAGAGAGAGAGAGAGAGAGAGAGAGAGCCCGGAGCTCAGGCAAAGAGCAGGGATCGACGACTTTGGCATCGTGCATCCACCCTCTTCTGCAACCTTCGAAGCTGCTACCTGTCTTCCACGGCACTTCTTCAACATCGTGTGGTCCAAGGGCTAAAGTGATCGACTGCAGATCAGACACCTATAGTAATTTATATCCAGATTAGATAAATTGTACTCCCACATCCTCGTATAGGATTAAATTGTACAAGTTTGTTTGTAAACCAAAGGGCGCGGGTTTCGTATAAACCCCGTCATTGAAATATACTTTCATTCTTTCGTTTAATACCACAAACACATGTTTCTATGGGTTCTAAGATGAACAGGTATCTGCAACTGCACATCAAGTCGTAAAGAGCCTAAAAGGCAAAAATGTGGTTCTTGACTATAAAAAGTCATAAAAGAACTTTACAGATCTCTTGACTAAGAATCTATTTACTCTTGACGAAGAGTTCGTCTAGAAAATTAATCCTAGATTCATCGAGGGGGATGGGGTTAAGCCCATAAGTAAGTCACCAGCAGTGGCAACCCAACCGAGTCTGACTGGAGATCCCAAGAAGCCAGTTCAATGGGTAGAAATAAGCTGGACTCAGGTGACTATTATGGAACACAGACCCGAGATTAAAATATTATTAAAATATTATCACGCCCCAGTCCCAAAAAAATAAGTAGGACTAGGACACGTAAGCATGCCAGCCGCATGGATATGGCAACTCCAATATATGGGAACCAAATCCATACGTACGTTGTAATATAAATATCAAATCCACAAGTGGTATAAAATATAATACAAGTCACAGGATAAAATCTAAATCTCATCCACCAAAATCATATAGAAATAAATAACCAGTATCTATGAAACTAGATCTCAATAAGAAGTATCTAAGGATGATAGTTAGATGGAAACAAATCCACTACCAACTCGAATGGAAAAGTAAATACAATATAAGTACAACACAACAAACACAATATAAGATACCAGCTATCAATCACGACTTGAGGTGAAGACATCCTCGAATCTCATGTAACCATCTGAATCTGTGCTCCTGCGAATACTCAAGAACAGATACACCTGGCAGGGGACCAGGTCCTCAGAGGGACATAACAAGATACTTAAACACATGCCAATAAAGTACTGAAATAAATATCCAAAGGGGTCGCCTAATCGTCTAAGTGAATGCAGTTAAGAACAACTTTCCCCACAAGTGAGCTATCTGGCTGAAAACCTGGGATTTGGCATGGTTCTCTATTGGAGATCCAGGGGCCTAAAAAGGCACGGCATCTTTCGAACACCGGAGGCCCGCCTGATAATAATATAATATATAGTGGTCATCACCACCCGTATCTCCAGCGGAGAATCCGGGCGCACAATAGAAAAAGTATAAAGGAGCTCAAATGCGGTACTTGTTGTTCTTCCCACCCCATGCTCTAAGCATGTCACATCCATGACACGATAATGCCTCTAATAACTGCCAAGTCTACTAGCATGCAAAGTTTCTAACAGCAGTTATTCCTAACGCACGGCCCATACGTATAGGAGGCCAGACCTGTCATGCAAGTCCGTGATCTACATGAGACTCACAACTCGTGTAACAACTGTGTCACGGCCAATGAACCTAATGATGCTACATGCTAATGGGGTAGTCTCATAAACAGGTCAATGCAAATACATAAATAAAAATATATCGCGACGACACCGTCACGCGCATTTTATATAACAGTTAAAATATATGACCTAAAGACAGAAAATAAAGATGCATGCAACATATAGAATATAAATAACAGTACAATGGCAAGGTATACTTGCCTGGCAAGAAAGCTGCGATGTACCAATAACCTGCTCCAAAAGTCGCGTAGAATAAATCCAATATCCTATGTACATATAATATAATGCAAATAAATCATTAGTCATTACACTAGTACACACACAACAATATTTATACTGGGCTCGGGGTACACTAGGGGTGGCACTAGCCATCTAACACGGTCAATTACGCGTTGAATTATACGGGTGTCGGGTCTTTAAGTATTGTACACAATAAGTCAGTCAACTAACACGGTCTCGTCAGTACGTCGGTATACACAAGGCAGACACCAACATTGTTCTTAGGGTCAACAGGGTCAAGGGCAAATACGGGGTAGTCCATGGTGTCCTAGGGTCGTACAGTCTGAATATTTAGTCATAATTATCAATTAGCATTTACTTACATATATATTTATATAACTATATAATAATATAAACATCAATTTATTTACATAATTATTGGAATACATATAGTAATTACGTACATAAATATATATACCAAACTGAATAATATTTGCGTACATGTAAATGTACGAACGCGCGTTGGGTTCTCCGACTCAGGGTCTGATGTAAACTAACCGTGGTGGCTAAATACTAACGTCCTACTGGAACACTAACAGATAATGTACTCGTCTGGGGTCCTGCTGCTGGTATGAATCAGAGTCCAAGTCACAGTCCAAATAGCCTATGTATTACAAATTTATCACGTCAAAAGATAATTTATTTTGATTTATTTAATTCTGGAATAATTACTCTAAAATCCTATTTTAATCTTATTATTCTGATTTTTATGTTAATTCCTAAATTTTGTCCAAAGAAACTGAATTTTATCGACTCGAGATTCATGGCACGCAAATCGAGGCGATCTGTTGACCGAAAAGTCAACCGACACAAACTCAACTTTCATGCATGATTTCCTGTAGATTTCAGCGTCAAAACATGCTAAAATTTATGGCTCGTCCGAATTCAAATTCCTTTGGGAATTATGGCACATACAAATTTTGTATTGTGCACCGATGGTTAAATTCTAACCTAGAAGTTCTACAGAATTAAAAGTATATAAATACTTTGAATTAAATTTTGGGAAAAACATATGTCAATGATCTCGACATTAGCTTTCCGAAACTTTAGACGGTTCATGATTCTGATTCCTGGTTCTCCGGGAATCACAAAAATATTAAAATACGTCTATTTTCGGACATGCTGTGCTCTACGAATTTTTCAGAATTTAATACTCATAATTTCGTAAAATAAATTATATAATCAGAAATCTAACCTCAATATCTTTCTAACGCAAGAAACTAGGCCTCGTTTGGAGTCCGGAGCTATGCGCAATGGCTTGTGGAAGATGAAGGAACCCTAGATGGCAATTCTCCAAAATCTCTCTCTCTAAAATAATGGAATAATTAGGGTTATAATATATATATATATATAGGGATGTACCTGCGGGTGAAAGGATATTTATAGGATGACACATGTCAGAATCCGATTGGATGATTTTTGTTATATTATTTATTTTTGATTTGCCTTTATCAAAACACTATTTAAGTCATTTTAAATCTAAATAACTCCAAATAAATATTAAAATAAATCATAAAAATATGAAAAAATTACAGAAAATATATTTTGAATCCTAAAACCCTAGAAAAATACTTGGAACAATTTATATTCATAGGTTCCCTACTATAATTAGGAGAAGCTCTAAAAATTAGTTTTACATATTTAAATAAAAATAAATATTAAATATATTTCAAAAATTCTGAAATAATTCCAGAAAATATATAATAATATTATAAACACTAAAAAAATTATGTGGTTCCATTCTATATATCTGGGCTTGCACAATAAATTCTAAAAAAATTAGTTATTAGTCTAAATAACTCCCAATAAATACTAAAAATATTCAGAAAATTCTCAGAAAATTCTAGAAAATATATTTGACTATTTAAAACCTAAAATAAAATTTTGGGATATTTTTAATTAAGTTTGAACATAAAATAAATTCTTCGAAGTCCTAGAAAATTAGTGTTACTAGTTTTTAATTAACTAAAAAATATGAAAAAATTCCAATAATCTAAAATAGCCTAAAAATAATTCTAAATAATTATTTATATAAGTAAATATACTAAAAAAATTTATTTTCTAATTAAATAAGAGAATACTCTAAATAAATTCAACATCTATAATAAATATAATAATATAAAATATACACAAAATATCTATTTTGGGTGAGGGAGTTTGCAATCTACCCAACTTAAAACAATTTCATCCTCGAAATTAAAATAAGGCATAATTTATTAAATCCTTCACATTCGTACATAAGGTACGTCAATCGCAATCTCTTCCAAAAATTTAAAGAACAAAATCTATTCAAATCTATCGCGATCACTTCAAAATTAAGATAATCATTGTTCAAATCAAAATTTAACCTATTGTGATCTCTTCTCACTTTTCCAAATCCATATAATATCTTCAAGATTTAAATAACCTATATCAAATTTTACCTCACGATCTCCAAGTATCATAATCTCCTCTAGAAGTAATTCGAGTCCAATATTATTCTTATTTTCACTTATAAATTTTTTTGTATTCTTCAACTTTTTAAATTCCATTCACATCCTCAATATTTCAAATAGTTAGTCCAACCATCAAATTTTAATTCTTAATTTAAATCATCAAATTAAAAAATAATTTAAATGCAGTCCACCAATGTTCAAGTCTGAAATTATATATTTATCCTTCAAATTCAAATTGATGATTTTACCTTCAATACTCAAAATTTTAAATTATGTACTGAAGGTATAAATATTGGGTCCTCAATATCAAGATTTTTAAAATTCATTAATCCTCATCATCTTAGTCATTCTTCTAAAATTCTCAAAATTAAAATGGCTTGAACCTCTCCCAATCTAATCTTACTCGATCACGATCTAAAAGAAATTTCTCTCGAGTTGCCAATGCACTGCTACCCAACTTAGAATTTACCCATCTATCACATAAGGCTATATACCTTAAGAAAATATTCCTTAATATATTTACTCATGTCATTCAATTCTCGAAACTTCAACGCCGATCATATCACATATGATATGTCCTTAATTATGAAAGAATAATCATCCTCAAGTATGTGATCGGCCTATGGGATATATCTAGTACTCTCTGTGTATCAAACTTATACCAAGCACGAGGTTTCGTCTTTTCGAAATAAGGGAAGACGGAGATCAATAATAAAGAGTTCAAGGCGAGGTAATAGAATAGAAGTATCGGGATCAAGGCGTTTAAAGAATTCAAATAGGAATTGTCAAGGCAGTTGTGGATTGAAGTCCTATTTTGGTAATTCTTATTCACATGCTCGTTCAGTTATGTAACGGATATGATATGCTCAGACATATCTAGGGGGCAAGTACATTCGTCTACTAATTACTATATATCTCGATCCACGTAAAGTAGGTATGCGAAGGGCAAACCAAGCGCACTGTGGTTGATCAGACCGTAGTACACTGATTCTGAAATGTATTAGTGTGTATACCCAGTAATACATATGTCATGAACAAGCTCGATAAATAATAAGCTTGCAAAAAAAACTAGGCTATAATAGCAGCATAATTCGAGGTAGCACAGAAAATATAACGCTGGATTATGATGAGAGAAGTTACAAAATAATTCAACTTTGCAAAACAAAAACAACATAAGTAATAATAACAAAAGACTCTACAATCTCTACAGTTATCATACAACCTCCTTGTCTACGTCGCTAGTCGTCCAAATGGGGTAAGGACCTCTAAATTCTATTATCTGAATAAACACTATCGTCTTTGCTAGCATACAATTAATGTCATTCAGTTACACTTCATCAATGGATCACAAAGACTATGTGATACTAGGTGGTGAGGTATACTACCCAACCTAAAATAATTTAACTACTATTGTAGTGTCTTAAGGATACCGTAAAAGCTCCTGTGAAGGTCTATGAGAAGGGGTCTTGGTACTTTATTGGGGTATCCTCTTCTGTTACATAGGTTATGGTCATCTTACATCTTAGTCATTGTGCTTATAGAACAAGTGTCAATAGTAAGGATAGAAGAGTTACTGGCCGTTTTAAGGGAAAAAGAGATCTCGCTTGTATCGAGATGAGGGTACAAATTACGTAATTTAAAAACTAAGGGTTAATCATTGGTCACAATCTACAAAAACAACTTAAACTTATCAAGTTCTAACTACCAAGCACAAAAAAATTTCACATTCAAGGCTACAACTATAATCCTAGCAAACTATGAGCCCTTCACAAAGAATAAAATTACTTGGCCTACTATCCGAAGTGTCAGATGGCACGAGTTGAAAGATGAAGAAGAGAAAGCATGATTAGTCGTCGCACAAGTAGTGAGCGCTAGGGTTTCAGAGGAACAAATATATAAAATTAAATGGAGGACTCTAGATAGCATCATGGTTTTCCACGGGAAAGGGGTATGCTAGTCTCTGTGTTTGAGGTATGATTAGAAAAATATTCTATGCATTGCTCTTGGCTTTCTAAGGTACTGTCTGCTTATCTTAAGACAATAATCCAAAATTTATAGTTCTCCAATACCATCCAATTATGAAGGTTAGGTTCAATCCTAATGTTCAATATTGATTCTCTATTGGTTCCTCAATACTAGGGTCAAACATTATGGTAAAACTTCTAACCATCTCTAGTAGTATCTATACTACTCACAGGTCCTCATAATACATCAAGGGATAATGGTAAACCAATCTATAGATAAAGAATTCTAGGTTCACTAGATATTCTAAACTTAGTGGTGTGTCTATATCCTCGTGGTAATCTTAATAGGTATGCTACTCTAATTATCATCCTAATAACATGGGTTCCTATATTCTCAGCAGAAGGCTATACTCAAGGAACTATTAGGGAAGCACATGAATCAAGCAGGATACAATTGTTCAAATAGAACAGATAGGAGAAAGATGAATTATAGTCAATTGTGGATGAGATCCTATACTCTAGTCTAAGGTGCAGGCTTGTTCGGTACAGTAACGTAACCGAGACAATATGCTCTCGACCTGCATGGGCCACCACAAAAATATGTCACGCCCCAGTCCTAAAAAAATACGTAGGACTAGGACACGTAAGCATGCCAGCCGCATGGATATGGCAACTCCAATATATGGAAACCAAATCCATACGTGCGCTGTAATATGAATATTAAATCCACAAGTGGTATAAAATGTAATACAAGTCACAGGGTAAAATCTAAATCTCATCCACCAAAATCATATAGAAATAAATAACCAGTATCTATGAAACTAGATCTCAATAAGAAGTATCTAAGGATGATAGTTGGATGAAAACAAATCCACTACCAACTCGAATGAAAAAGTAAATACAATATAAGTACAACACAACAAATACAATATAAGATACCAGCTATCAATCATGACTTGAGGCGAAGACATCCTCGAATCTCATGTAACCATCCGAATCTACGCTCCTGCGAATACTCAAGAACAGATACACCTGACAGGGGATCAGGTCCTCAGAGGGACATAACAAGATACTTAAACACATGCCAATAAAGTACTGAAATAAATATCCAAAGGGGTCGCCTAACCATCTAAGTGAATGCAGTTAAGAACAACTTTTCCCACAAGTGAGCTATCTGGCTGAAAACCTGAGATTTGGCATGGTTCTCTATTGGAGATCCAGGGGCCTAAAAAGGTACGACATCTTTCGAACACCGGAGGCCCGCCTGATAATAATATAATATATAGTGGTCATCACCACCCGTATCTCCAGCGGAGAATCCGGGCGCACAATAAAAAAAGTGTAAAGGAGCTCAAATGCGGTACTTGTTGTTCTTTCCACCCCATGCTCTAAGCATGTCACATCCATGACACGATATCGCCTCTAATAACTGCCAAGTCTACTAGCATGCAAAATTTCTAACAGCGGTTATTCCTAACGCACGGCCCATACGTATAGGAGGCCAGACCTGTCACGCAAGTCCGTGATCTACATGAGACTCACAACTCGTGTAACAACTGTGTCACGGCCAATGAACCTAATGATGCTACATGCTAATGGGGTAGTCTCATAAACAGGTCATAAATAAAAATATATCGCGACGACACCGTCACGCGTATTTTATATAACAGTTAAAATATATGACCTAAAGACAAAAAATAAAGATGCATACAACATATGGAATATAAATAACAGTACAATGGCAAGGTATACTTGCCTGGCAAGAAAGCTGCGATGTACCAATAACCTGTTCCAAAAGTCGCGCAGAATAAATCCAATATCCTATGTACATATAATATAATACAAATAAATCATTAGTCATTACACTAGTACACACACAATAATATTTATACTGGGCTCGGGGTACACTAGGGGTGGCACTAGCCATCTAACACGGTCAATTACGCGTTGAATTACACGGGTGTCGGGTCTTGAAGTACTGTACACAATAAGTCAGTCAACTAACACGGTCTCGTCAGTACATCGGTATACACAAGGCAGACACCAACATTGTTCTTAGGGTCAACAGGGTCAAGGGCAAATACGGGGTAGTCCACGGTGTCCTAGGATCGTACAGTCTGAATATTTAGTCATAATTATCAATTAGCATTTACTTACATATATATTCATATAACTATATAATAATATAACCATCAATTTATTTACATAATTATTGGAAATCTAACCTCAATATCTTTCTAACGCAAGAAACTAGGCCTCGTTTGGAGTCCGGAGCTATGCGCAATGGCTTGTGGAAGATGAAGGAACCCTAGATGACAATTCTCCAAAATCTCTCTCTCTAAAATAATGGGATAATTAGGATTATAATAATATATATATATATATTGGGATGTACCTTCGGTTGAAAGGATATTTATAGGCTGACACATGTCAGAAGCTGATTGGATGGTTTTTGTTATATTATTTGTTTTTGATTTGCCTTTATCAAAACACTATTTAAGTCGTTTTAAATCTAAATAACTCCAAATAAATATTAAAATAAATCATAAAAATATAAAAAAATTACAGAAAATATATTTTGAATCCTAAAATCCTAGAAAAATACTTGGAACAATTTATATTCATAGGTTCCCTACTATAATTAGGAGAAGCTCTAAAAATTAGTTTTACATATTTAAATAAAAATAAATATTAAATATATTCCAAAAATTCTGAAATAATTCCAGAAAATATATAATAATATTATAAACACTAAAAAAATTATGTGAGTCCATTCTATATACCTGGACTTGCACAATAAATTCTAGAAAAATTAGTTATTAGTCTAAATAACTCCCAATAAATACTAAAAATATTCAGAAAATTTCCAAAAAATTCTAGAAAATATATTTGACTATTTAGAACCTAAAATAAAATTTTGGGATATTTTTAATTAAGTTTGAACATAAAATAAATTCTTCGAAGTCCTAAAAAATTAGTGTTACTAGTTTTTAATTAACTAAAAATTATGAAAAAATTCCAATAATCTAAAATAGCCTAAAAATAATTCTAAATAATTATTTATATAAGTAAATATACTAAAAAAATTTATTTTCTAATTAAATAAGAGAATACTCTAAATAAATTCAACATCTATAATAAATATAATAATATAAAATATACACAAAATACCTATTTTGGGTGAGGGAGTTTACAAATATTATTAAAATAATATCCACGTGGCTATACATGTGTACAATGATTTTCCATCCCTATGGTGATAGTGTTCCATTATGATTTGGTTAGGATGAGTTTTAAAACTTTTAATAGATCCAAACATTGTTATGCAGGGTTGACTCCAATCACAAACCCTTTGAGGATTTAGCTATATAAGAGGTCGTGAAGGCCGCGACTATGAGACAGGACGATCCCAGATAACTCTCATGAATATGAAAAAGTGCGCATGGCCAATCAAAAGCGCCGCCCTGATAGACCCAATGACCTCTAGCGTACTATGTGTGCTATTTTTCTGAATTTGGTTCAAGAAGTCTAATTCAAGACATAGTCCATCAAGCACTTCTTCAGACAAAAACAATAGTCACTAAGTGAGATTCAAGGTTGTAGTCCATCTCATCTATGCATAGTATATAATTGTCCATAAATTCTTTATTCTTATTCTTCTCTCCTTTTTCGGCACTTTTTTTTTTGGGAGGGTGGGGGGAGGGGGGATTGTTAGGTACAGCTATTGTTGTGCTTAGCAAAAACCAACTTCCTTTTTATTGTGACCGTTTTTTCATACTTAATTTCTTAAAGTTAGAATTTATTCTCTAATGGACTAATTGTCCAACCCATTGCTTCTTGAACACCTTCAATATTGCTATCGTTGGAAATTCTATTCCAATCGAAACTATTGTCTCCATCTCTTACTTTATGCACATCAATGAGTATTCAATTGATTTATTCACATTTATCCTATTCATTCCTATAAGCTATGTGCTTACACTATATATATATTCCATAGTCCTTTTGGTTGTGACATGAAAAAAAGAAATAAAATCTCTCTCTACATTTCATATATCATTCCTCTTACAAACTTCTTTGTCTTCGTCATTTTCTTCCTCTGGGCAAGCTAAGTTCGGGTCATTCTCCCGAAGCCGTGTGCGGTGACGGGAAACCAGTAGGAAGGGGGTTTTACCACTAGAAGAATTTGAGAGGATGTCTCCACATAGACCTCGAATAAATTCTTAGGACAGTGCTTCGTGCGCGACTTTCCTGTAGACCGGTAAATCTAATCAATTGTTATTTTTGTTTACAGGAATCGAAGGTAATAATTTCTAATAATTTTTCCATGCTTGCAAAGAAAATTTCCATGGCATTTTCATGTATATAATGTCCTTCCAATGGGCGTAATTTTTTTTTATGTCGTCAAAGAAACGCCCATCGGAAGAGTATTTTTTTTGCATAGGTACATCTTTCTGATATGAGTATTTGATTCTTTTTTTTATATTACTACTTTAAATTAATACGTCCTTACGATGGACTTTTTTTTCAAAATTTATAAATTTTGTTCTTAGACCTAATTTCGGATTACTTTGATGCTCGGTACAAAATGTTCTGTTGCATCATTTGAATCTTTGGATAATCTTAAGGTGATATTATATTTATTTGACGGAGTTTATAGTCTTCCTACAGTAGAAAATTGTGTTATCTATACTATTATATAATAAGAAAAATGAGGCTTCACCGTGAAATATTTTTTTCTTCTCAAAATACCCTTATCTCTGTTTATTAACTAGAATTATTTATTAAAACATGGACAATTAGGTAATACCCTTATATTTGTTTACCAATTATAATTTTTTATTAAATTTAACATGAATAGTTAGGTAATTACGTATAAAAATAAGGAAAGATGTTTGTTTACTCTTTTCAAATAGTAAAAAAATAAGGGGTTTCGTTTTTCTCAAGTAGTAAAATAAATAAATTAAAATACTATTATTTGCTCTTCTTAATATAAAATACGTGCACCGCACGTGCAAATATGTTAGTATGGTTAAATGGTGATAGTAATAAGAATCAAAGTTGTTACTTTAGTAAATTGTAAAGTAAGTTCTTTGCCACTAAGAAACTTAAGTTCTATAAAAGATGATATGCTTCATACTAATGATTAGCAAGGGGTTATTGCTAAAGTGGAGAAAAAGTTAGCATCTTGGAAAGGTAATAGTTTTGTCAAAGGAGGTAGACTAATTATGATTAATTATGTTATGTTAGTGATTCCTTCTTGCTTTATATCTTTATATTATCTTCATGTTTGTGTGATGAAAATGATTGATAAGATTATAAAGAGCTTTTGTATGGTTTGGATCTAATAATTGTTGAGATTTTATATATTTATTAAATTAGTGTTGTATGTCATTCTAAAGAGGAAGGGGGTACAGAGTTATCAATATTAGAGACCAAAATCTTGCTTTAGTGGGATAATATAGAATATTACCAATCAGTCTTAGGTATTTCATGTGTATGCTATCTAAAGTATATAATTTCATCACCGATGGCTGTGATAATATAGATTATTATGAAGCAGTACTGGGGATTTTCATCTTTGCTATTGCTTATGGCTGATTTATAATGTAGTTATTCATTAGGATTAAAGCACTAGAAAAATATATTTCTAATCAGATTCTTGGGCTTTAATCTTAAAGACTAACTACATTAATTTGGTTCAATTTTGTTGTTGTTGTTGTAAATTTTGTATATCTTCGTAAGTGATTAACTACATTAAGATTGGTAGTAGCTGATACCTTTGTTCGTTGAAGGTTGTGTCTAACTGGTTCGTTCTTAATCTTGAAAAGTAGTCAAACCTTGCAAGCACGAAGCAATAATTTCATTTTCCTTTTTTCTGAAACTTGAATTTTTGGCACTTCTGCTGATAAATCTGGATTTCATGTGGAAATGTGAGTTGGTAATTTATTCTGAAACATGCAACTTATAATTAAGTACCTTTTTTTTTTTAATGTAGTCTAACATATAACACATGTTTACATTTTGCGTCCCGGGTCCACTACACTCTGAATTATGGTAGCAAGACTTAGCAAACCTGATGAAACTTTGTTGTTATATAAATCTGGTCAATTGTAGGCACTACCATATATAAAACTGATTGTACAATTCTTGGGTTAACCTTCCTTCTGAATTTCGAGTTTGTATCGAGTCCAGTCAAATTATACTGAGACAAAAAAGAAGAGGGACCACATTTGGCGATCAAGATTTGCATTGGATGGAACTTGAGCGAGGTTCGACGCTCAACAAAATTAGAAATTTAGTTTTCAGGTCAGAACATAAAATCGGATTCGTGTTTGATGTCTTAATGATTTTCTCCTTGACTTTTGTTGGTGAATTATTATAATTGCTCTCTTTTGTTCGATATATCAGCATCTTAAGTATTGCATTCTTCCAAAATTAGCTAGCTTATGCTTGTTCTGAAATGTGATGGAATTAGTATATTACCGACGTCAACACCATACATCCATGGCAGTTTTTGGCTTAAGGAGCGCACTTGCACTTTGGCAGGTTGTCACCTGGATGCTGTCTTAAAAGCTTGGACCTGGAGATTCCTGCAGGCCCAACTCTGAGTTGATGGCTGAAGTGCTATAATTAAAGAGACTATGGTCTTCAAGCTAGGTCAGGGGCTTGTTAGTTATATAACTTATATTGTGAAGAGACTATTAAAAGAATTGAACATGTTATATGGACTACAAATGCGCAGACTTAGACTATTAAAAGAATTGAACATGTTAGATGGACTACAAATGCGCAGACTTACTAGTTTCTTGATGAAGAGTGAGGTAACTTGTTTGTTTCGCTGCGGTGATCAACAGAGGAGATCCAACTGATTTATGCTCATTACTGTGTACCAGAGGACTAGTACTCATTTTATACTTGTACAAATCTGACTCGGACCGATTGGGTACCAGGCCAATCCAATCCAAAGCTGAGAAGTAAACCCACCCCGAATCCAATATAGGAGTAGGGAAGGTCAGATCAGGTCCGCCCATTACCAGGGAAGGTCAGATCAGGTCAGGTCCACCCATTACCCAATATATACCTAGACCAAATCAGAAGCTAGTCCCCAGGATTACATATTCCAGGTAAGGGTGAGCATCGGTTCGGTTCGGTGCAAAACCGAACCGAATTAGAAAAACCGAATTCGACCGAAAACCAAATAAGCAAAACCGAAACCAAACCAAATTCGACCATAACCGAACCAAATTAAATCGGTTAGGTTTTCGATTTATTCGGTTTATTGGGATTTTTTTGTTAATATATATAGTAAATAAATATACCTAGATATATTTAGTATATACCTATAATATATACCTATATATATTAATACACACACACACACACACACACACACATATATATATATATATATATATATATATATATATATATAAACTAAATTTTCTTATTCGGTTTTCGATTTTAGACCGAAACCGAAATCCAAAACCGAACAAGAAAATTTAGCATTTTCAAAACCGAAACAATTTTTTAAAACCGAACCAAATCCCTTATTCGATTCGGGTTTTCGGTCCAAAACCGAATAATGCTCACCCCTAATTCCAAGGCTGGAGTTAGCACAAGTTATTATTTAATCCTGCTATCATTTTTTTTATTTTCTGTTACATATGTGCAATGCCAACCTTGGGCCTTTTGGTTGGTTGATAAAATTCCAAATCCAACATAGAATAACTGAGACCAATAATTCATAGAAATACCATCAAAGCAGTCATTTTGGTTCTAAGCACAATATCCGCCTAAAAGAACAGAATCTTACAGCTAACACCACCAAATTTTGAAACTTCAAGGAGGCAATAAAAATTGCTGCAAAACCAAAAAGCTTGTCCAAGACAGATGGCAAAGTTAATCTGGATAAATCACTTAAACATATCCTGGTACAATCTTCCAAAGACACAAACTAAAGCATCATTACCAACAACCATAAGGTTTTTCCTAACAAACAACACATTGTTCTTCATAAACTTCAGGTAAAAGGGAATACAAAATCCAGAATTACTTTCTGAAAGGTAATTCAAGCATGCATATATGCTGAGAGTTTTCTCCAAAAAATGCCAGTTACCTTGAATTACTAACTGCACCCTCTAGCGGTACTGAAATACCATAAAAACAAACTGTATTAGACACTTCAATAACAACAAAGCAAACAACAAAATAGTATCTTTCAAATCAGTAAAGATATTGTCCTAAGACATTGGTGTATAAACAGGAAAGTCAGCAATTTGAGATTATATAATTTAAATGATATACAAAAAATTAAGGCAGCCAGATTAGGACTAGGCAAGAATGGGTGGTTGTTTACATATAGAGCAGGTGTATCATAATTTACTTTGGAGGTTTCAAAGTTCAAACCTTCAAAAAAATACTCAGTCTAATTACCTTGATGAAGCCAATTTCCTTGGCATTGCTGCGGAAACACTGCCTGCAGCACATTAGACCATACTTCCGAATCAACCCATGTGGGTTGCCGCAAACCCGACTGAAAGAAATTAGCAAATGCAAATCAGAAAAGTGAGGAATAAATTGATGACGCCATGTACCTAAGCTTCAAAGAGCAGGACAAGAAAAAGAAAATTGGCCAAAAACAGAAAATGATATCTATGTGGAGTATCACAAGGATTAAAAAAAAAACCTTCAAAACGAGTTGTGATACCTCATAAAAAAGTACGATGGACTAGATCACACAATACATCATCAAGCTGATCCGTGTTAGAAGAATCAATGTCTAAAGTTTACCTCACGTTACAGTACAGTGCACCTATTTCATACATTAAAAGGGTCCGTAAGTGGTTTCTAATTCAAGTATTTCACAACAAATATTTGAGATACAAAATGAGAACGACACAGCAAACTATAAAGCTTAATTACAACAAACCAGGTAGTAATGTAAAAGGTCAGAACCACAGGCACAAATTTGAGTATTCAAAGATTGATTTGATAGAAATCAAGTATAGAATCTAATGATATCTAAAATCACAATTTTCTCACAAAAGAAACTACAATATAAAACCTACTCCCAATTTTGATCTATAAATTTGGACTAGTTTTCCTTAATGAATTATTGAGTTATCTTTAAGATTAATTGAACAAATTTAAGGGTAAAATAATGTTTTTATAGTTAATAAAATGCAAAATTGTCCATTGGAAAGTTAATACTTGACATATCATGTAGCTTTCCTTGAACTATAAAATATCCATGACATCCCTTTAATCTTCTTAGACATCAAAGGTATTTTACTAGTGCACTTTCACAACACAATGTTTTCATGTAAGTGCAAACTAAAACCTACTGCCAATTTTGATCTATAAATTTGGACTAGTTTTCCTTAACCAATTCTTGAGTTATCTTTAAGATTAAATGCACAAATTTAAGGGTAAAATAAAGTTTTTTTAGTTAATAAATTGCAAAATTGTCCATTGGAAATTAGCACTTGACATATTATGTAGCTTTCCTTGATCTATAAAACATCCACGATATCCCTTTAATCTTCTTAGACATAAAAGGTATTTTACTAGTGCACTTCCACAACACAATGTTTTCATACAGGTGCATGCTTCAATTTTGCTAAACACCTCATACCATGAAGTAATAAATTTAAGTTCTGATAAGCAAAATTCAAGGACTTGTTTTGTAACCCACTTCTATTATTGGTTGTTACCAAAAGATTCTAAATGTGAACCAACAAACAAACAATTTTTCACGGGGCAACAATTATTTCCCTTTTTGCAAATTACATCTACAAAGAAAACAATTACTCTAGGAGGTGTTTGGTTGGCTGTAAATGGAAATGCATGCAATGGTTGTTGCAGAATTGACATCATTTCCGATGTTTTGTTTGATATAAAATGTAGAATTGGTACAAATTAATGAGTTATAACACCATTTAGACTACTTTATCAAATTCTTTCCTCGTTCGATGACAGTTACAACGAAACAATGATTTTGTATTTCCAGCAACAAAAGTTGCAAACAAGCATCCTAATTAAATCAACCAAAACAAATGGATTTGTAAATCTTGCAATATTACATGCAATAGAACAAATGTATTTGCGATACCACTTGCAACAACAAATGCTACATGCAACATATGTCACATGACATTTCAGTATATAGGCAACCAAACATCCCCTAAATGTAGAAAGGAAAGCATCACTTGAAGTTGAGAACCTAGATCAAGTGATTAACCCCTGATGTAGCTCTCCCAAGCCTCCTCAGAAGTCTTATCCACAGCACAGACCAAATAATATGAAGAATAATAAACATCTAAGTTTGTGTTAACAATTCATTACTAAATACAACTATTCCTTTTTTCTAACTGTCTATCAAAAAGTCACTGCAGTCAACAAATTGACATCTAAGAATGTAACTGCTTGCATCCCATAGACCTAATTACATAGTTGCGGATTTAGAATAACTGGCATGTTCCAAAAATATACTAAGGGCCTAAAGACGGTTAGCTCTGTAAGTTGACTTGGATCACCTTTATTTTTCTCAGCTAATCAACAAAGAAAACATGTCATTTTATATTATAATCATGAATGCAGCCAAATATTGTTTCATTTGGAGAAAAGAGTATCCAAAGCAATATTCTTCCGGCAATCCGATTTAGGCTCTATGTGCCAGTCAAGCACAATGAAGTTAGATTGGCACCAGCTGTTTGACTCATATTTTTAGAGCCTATTAGCTTCAACCCACAGTCAAATACTCCACATGCAAAAGAGGGAGGAAAACACAACAATGAAAAGAGTGGAAAGTGGAAACAGAAGAATCTCCCCATTGAGTTGGGGACCTGGGGTATAAAAAGAAAAAAAAAGACTAGGAAACTGAAAGCAAAATTACACAACTGAGGTGAAAAGGATATCCTCCCCCCCCCCCCCCCCCCCCCCCCCCCCCCAAAGGATAGATTTAAATTATCTAGGTGAAAATTAGTATTACTATAGTTATCTGTGGGGCCCAGTTATTTCAGCTAACAACTTGATATTTTATTGGTTTTAATTATCAATACATCAAGAATGAGAGTGCATTGCATGTATAGATTGCTAGCAACTTGGTGTATAAACCACTAGAAATGGGTTTAAGATTGTTAGATAAATTCCTAACTGAGTTGGTATAAGTTTGTCATTGCGCTAGGTGCATAGCAAGGATCAAAGTTCATAGCAAGGCACGAGGTGGCCAAGCATAGGATGTGGTAAAGCACACAAGAAACGAGACACATTTCTTTAAATTTATTTTAACTGTATAAACATATAATAAAGTTGCAATGATAGCTTTCATTTGTGTACCTTGAGGGAAAAATTACACGATCACCAAACCCAAAAAAGAAGCCAAACAGTCTCTCACTTAATTACAATCACTCACGTTGATGATTGCACCAAATACAAGTAGTTGACGTTGAAAAAGTGCACAATCCGAGACAGAAGACCAATGTTCTTGAAACCTCTGATTTCCCTCAACTCTGCAAAAGAAACCCTAAGAGACCCTTATATAGGCCCGACTGAAATAGGGAACTGAATCAAAGTCGGATTAGGAAACCAAATCATGGAGGCTGATTGCAAGTTTCCAGAAACTAAACAAAGGAGGCAACAGCACCACCAACTACACTATAGGCCCAACTGAAATAGGAAACTGAATCAAAGTCGGATTAGGAGACCCAATCGTGGCGGTCGACCGATAGTTTCCAGAAACTAATCAAGGCAACCAAACAATCGAATACGTAGACAACCACTTTTCTTATACCAACTTTGATATTCAAACCAGAAACAATCTAATCATTAACCCCCGCTGTGCACTGTAGCTATTGTTTCTCCTTGGTAGTGGCTGCAGCCATCCCTGTAAATCAACAAATCTACTTAAGCCCCTTCAATTTATTATGTTACATATGTTGTCAACTTTCAGGTTGAGCTACAGTTACATGGAAGATAGCTAACCAAATGTCACTAATATTGAAACCATATTCACGAACCACATTCTGCATGAACAACTCGACGGTATGAAGACTACATTTCAAATAACAGTTTCCTCAATGATAGCCGTCAGTTAACTTTCAGCTCGTCCAGATCGTCTTGATTTGTATAGCTCAACACTTACGACACATGTTTTCAAATCTTAAAGAATCAAAACTACATGATAAATGTGTGACATTTCTTATTTTGAATGGAAATTGACAACTAAACCAAAGAAAACATTCTTACACATAGATTTTAAAAAATGATACTTTGACAAGTAAATCGCATGCTACTCTACAAAATCTACTCTGAACAAACCAACAAAATTGAGAAATTAAGTAAAATTAGAGGGGGGAATGGAAAATTACCAGGTCCTGGATCCAGGACCGTAGCTCTTGGGATGGGAGTTCCAGACGTTGGAGTGACCCATTCTTCGCGAGCTCGACGAGGAAGAGGAAAACCCTAGCTTTGGATCGCAACAGCCGCCGAAACCCAAACCCTAATTGTTTTCGTTGGTGTGAAGAAAAACCGGAGCTTTATACGCTGTTCGTAAGTTGGGAATGGGAGCCCAGCGGAAAATCGTGGCCGTCCGATTAATCAATTAAATACACTACTGGTCAACCGCAACTTTGGGCTGTTATTGAGTCAGGTCTGGTTAGTGCTATTACAGACCCGTTTGCTATTTCTGATTTTAGACCGGGTCTAACCATATGGGCATGTGTGAGCCACACACACACAAGAACCGATGCCCAAGCCTAACCATATGAGCTTGACACCGGGGTCCCGGTCTTCTACAAATAGACTATCATCACGACCAAAGTTCTCTCTACTTTCGTGGAATCATTTTGAAAAATAGCTATTTAATTTTACCCTCAGTTGGATTAGATATATTATATTATTATTTGTTAGATTAAAAGCTAAAAATATTCTTCTGAAAATATCGTTAAAATTTAAAATTTTTAATGACCCTTTTAAAAATTTTAACGATATTTTCAGGAGGGTATTCTTAACTTTTGGTTTAACAGGAGGGTAATATTAATATACCTAATCTAACAGGAGGATAAAATCAAATAGTCCTTTTGGAAAACAAAATTAATTTATTTTCTGTGTTTGGATGTTAAAAAAATAAATTAAATTTAAAAAAAAATTGGTTTATTGAAAGAATGACTGGTTTCATTTTCGCATATCAGCCTTAATAGTTACCTATTCATTCACTATAAGATTTATATTGGGTCTTGATATTTAACTATGGTTTATAAAAAATGAGAAATATTTTATTATACCCTTTCAAAAAAAAATATTATTGTTATAACGTGGGTTACTAAATGGTTGGATTTTTATTTTGTTTTTAGTCCCACATTGATTAGAGATTAATATTACATCTTCATTGGGTTGTATGAATAAGACATTTGCCTCCCACTATGTGATTACACGAATAAGAGATATTCTCTCATATTTTCTTCTTCCTTCTTCTACGTTTATTCTAACACGTTATCAGCACGAAGCTCTAACGAAAAGCGTCAGTGTTCCAAGTTCTTGTTATCATGACTCATTCATTATTATTACTCTTATGGTATCGTTGATCGAAACGTTCAAACGAGTCAGATTGTTAAGAATGAAGACTTGGAAGAAGGGAACTAATCGAAGTAATGCCACTCACAAGTTGGTGAATCGGGAGAGAGGGAAGGGAGTTCTTCAAGACTCCGCTTGCGCGTCGCCTACATGATCACCAGCACGCACCAACAGATGATCAATATCTCCTATTTCGGTCCCCAAGGGTTCGATACGAAATACGAAATCCAAAGAACGAAGACAATGAAATCCATCGAAACCGTTCAAGAAAATGTAAGTCACAAAACCAATAAGAAAGCAACCAAGTGGCATCGAAAACGGACAAAGAAACCAGCGTAACGGAAAGGCCCCTCTCGACTCTACCGTCGAGTCCTTCCTTGAGGCACGATCCGTTGAATGTGAGACCTGATTTCGAAGCGACTAATCCATAAAGAGGAAAGGATCTTGATTCAATCTGTCCCAATCGAACGGTACCAAGTATTTCTTAGCCGCGCTCCCCGAAAAGGGGGAACGGGACACTACATCTAATAGAAATCTACTCAGCTTTAGAGATATTCGAATGAACGAATTTCATGTTTAAACCATAAAAGATGATAGCAAAGAGTATCTTTGTATCACCTCTAATGTTGGAAGCAATAAGCTCACATTAGAAAAGTGCAAGTTAATCTTCTCGGGGCTATTTCAAACTACTCTGAAGGTAGTAGAATCTCACCCCATCACTAGCAAAAGGCTAAAGGATCCAAGAAATCTAATCCTTTGGCATAACAGATTGGGTCATCCAGGATCGACTATGTTGAGAAAGGTTATCAACAATACCAATGGGCATAGTTTATCATACCAAAGTCTTTCCTTTTCCTACCGAACATTTGTGTGTAGCTTGTTCACATGGTAAACTCATTACAAGACCTTCACTTCTCAAAATAGCTTCTGAATCACCACCATTCTTTCAGAGAATACAAGGTGATATTTGCGGACCAATTGATCCTGCAAGTGGACCTTTCAGGTATTTTATGGTTCTAATAGATGCTTCTAGTCGATAGACAAATATTTCCTTACTCTCATCTAGAAATTTTGCCTTCTCCAAGCTACTTTCTCAGTTAATTAATCTTAAGACTCATTTTACTGACCAACATGTTAGAACGATTCGACTTGATACATGCAGTTAAGTTCACTTTCCGTACTTTTGATGATTATTGTGCTTCCGTAGGAATACTGAACATTTTGTCCCTTATGTTCATACCCAAAATGGTTTAGCAGAGTCCTTGATTAAATATTTTCAGCACATAGTAAGGCCTTTACTCATGCAATCAAACTTACCCGTTTCAGCTTAGGAATATGCCATATTACATGCTGCTAAATTGATCATTGTTAGGCCAACTGCATATCATGAATTTTTACCATCACAACTTGTGATATGCCATCAACCTAACATCTCTTATTTGCGTATATTTGGTTGTGCTGTTTATGTTCCTATTCCCCCTCCTCAGCGCTCTAAAATGGGGCCTCAGTGCCTTTTAGGAATTTATATTGGTTTTGATTCGCCCTCAATCATTAGATATTTGGAACCTTTAACTGGTGATATTTTTACTGATAGATTCGCAGTCTGATATTTTGATGAGACTAAATTTCCGTCATTAGGGGAAGATAAGAAAGAAAAGAATGTTCTTACAGAACCATTCACCACAAATAAACAACATAAATTATTGTGGTAATTCTACTCTGTCTCATCTAGATCCTCGTATTAATCAATATGAAACTGAGGTACTAAGGATATTGCATCTACATGAGATTGTAAATCAAATGCCAGATGCATTTACTGATGCAGCTAAAGTGATTAAATCACACGTGTCCACTACAAATGTGTCAGTTCGAATTGATATCCCCGTAGAGAAAAATAGCAGAGTGGTTAATAAATCTACCTCACGCTAGAAGCGTGGTATACCTATAGGTTCGAAGGACTTAGTCCCTAGAAAGAGAAAACCCCAAGTAACACTCTTAAGTAGGTTACACATAACGCTCAAGAAGAGGTTATGAATGACAGATCCATACTCTCTGAAAATTCAGAAGAGGTTATTGTCTTTGAAAAGACATAAGACCAATAGGAGGCTCAGGTACCTGAAAGCAAAATGGATCTCTATGTTTTATACATATACAAGAGAGGTATGGGATCGCAAAGATATAACAATAGATGAGATATTCTCATTCTCAGCAGCTACTGAAATATCTAAGGGTATTGATGACACCGAACCACGTAACATCGATGAATGTTGACAAAGAAAAGATTGGCCAAAATGGAAATATGTTATTCAAGCAGAATTATATTCCCTTAATAAACGTGGAGTGTTCGGACCTATAGTACAAACACCAAAAGACGTCAGACCGGTATGTTATACGTGGGTGTTTGTAAGAAAACAAAATAAATAAAATAAAATCGCTCGATTTAAGGCACGATTAGTGGCACACGAATTTTTTCAGAGACCCAGGATTGATTACGAAGAGACGTATTCTCCCGTAATGGATGCAACAACGTTCCGTTATTTGATAAGTCTGACAGTTGAGAAAAAGCTGGATATGAGACTTATGGACGTTGTAACAGCCTATCTATATGGTAATTTAGATAGCGATATCTATATGAAAATTTCAGATAGATTTAACCTACCCAGCTCAAAAGCTAAGAAAATGTATTCCATAAAGCTAAGACGTTCATTGTACTGTTTGAAATAATCCGGAAGGATGTGGTACAACCGTCTCAGTGAATATATGAAAATGGAGGGATATGAGAATAATCATATATGAAAGAAATCTAAGGAGGGTTTCACTATAGTTGCAGTATATGTCGATGACATAAACTTGATTGGGACAAGACATGGAATTAATGAGACTGCAAACTATCTGAAAAAGGAGTTCGAGATGAAAGATCTCGGAGACACAAAATATTATCTCGAATTACAAATTGAGCATTGCACTAATGGAATTTTAGTGCATCAATCCAAATACACTGAAAATATATTAAAACAGTTCAATATGGATAAAGCTCATCCCCTTAGTACTCCAATAGTTGTTCGATCTTTAGATATCAATAAAGATCCATATCATCCTAAGGACGACTATGAAATGATGATATGACCCGAAGTACCGTACCTTAGTGCCATTGTGCATTAATGTATCTATCACAATGTACAAGGCCAGACATATCATTCTCTTTTAATCTGTTGACTAGATATAGCTCGGCGCCAACTCGCAGACATTGGAATGACATTAAACATGTGATGAGATATCTTCATGGAACTACCGACATGGAATTATTTTATACTTGTGGTTTATCTGACATCGTGAATCTAGTTGACTTTGCAGATTCAGCTTATTTATCTGATCCCCATAAAGGTCGTTCACAAACTGGATATGTATTTCTTAATAGCAATGCAACTATTTCTTGGCGTTCAACAAAACAGACAATGGTTGCTACCTCCTCAAATCACTCAGAAATATTGGCTCTCCATGAAGCAAGTAGAGAATGTATTTGGCTAAGATCGTTGATTCAACAAATTCGTAGCTCCTGTCACCTTTCCCCTACCACAGATACTCTAACTGTTATTTATTAGGATAATGCAACATGTATTGTACAAATTCAAGGTGGATTCATTAAAGGAGACATGACCAAGCACATCATACCGAAGTTTTTCTATGCTCATGAGATTCAGAAGAACTTTGATATTGACGTCCAACAAGTTCGCTCAAGTGATAATCTTGCAGACTTGTTCACCAAATCGTTGTCAAAGTCAAATTTTCAGAAACTAGTTCATGGAATTAAAATGTAACGTCTTTATCAGCTGACTGTTCAGGATCAACATCATCATGGAAAGTGATTGTTTTCAGGGGGGATACATTTTGTATGGACTATAACGCGATGTACTCTTTTTTTCTTAGTCATGATTTTTTTTTTCATTATGTTTTTTCTGACAAGGTTTTAATGAGGCAACATTAAGCGTGTACAACACCTATCTAAGTCATCCTAAAGATTGTACTCTTTTTTTTCGCACAGGTTTTGTTCTAATGGATTTTTTTGGCAAAGTTTTAACGATGCAATAGGCTTACAGATGTTGGTAATCCAAATGGGGAGTGTTATAACGTGGATTACTAAAGGGTTGCATTTTTTACTTTGTTTTTAGTCCCACATTGGTTAGAGATTAATATTACACCTTCATTGGGTTGTATAAATAAGGCCTTTACCTCTCACTATGTGATTACACGAATAAGAGATATTCTCTCATATTTTCTTCTTCCTTCTTCTACGTTTATTCTAACAATTATGACGATCTTTTTCAAAATGTAGTATATTGAGCTGTCAACAATAAGAAGAATTAACATTTCTATTTAATGATCGAACTCAACTGGCTCTTGTGGTTAGTGAGAATAAGTATAACCTCCCTGGCTAGGCGGAGGTCTCAGGATCAAACCGCGAGGGAGGTGTAGGGGCAGTGGGCCCAAATAGCATGCAACGCAGCATGCATAAAGTCCCGTGCGTATCGCCGGACATCTAAAAAAAATATTCCTATTTAATGTATTTTTTTTTACTAAGGCTTCGTTTGGTAGGAAGGAAGAAAAAGTGGAAAGAATGAAAAAGAGTATGATGTATTTTACTTCCATAGAGAAAGAAAAATCATTTCCTTCATTTGTGTTGGTTGGTCGAAATGATGAAAAATAGAAGAGATTCACTTTCCCAGGCTTAAAATTTTATCTCGAGGCCCAAAATTTATCTCGAGGCTCAAAATGTGAGAATTTTTTTTATTAGCATATTAATTCTTACCATCGATGACATGAGTCGTGGTTATGAATACCTATTCTAAATTTTGATATGAATTTCATAAATCTTTATAATATTATTCCTTAATATTGTAGATATGACATGAGTAAATATTCTTTGATCTTTTCCGATCCATGGAATTCTAAAATCTTGTATGAGATCTCTTTTACCGTCTTTGAATCCAAACACATTCTTATGCACCCTCAACATCATCATCATCATCATCTTCTTCTTCTTCTTCTTCTTCTTCTTCTTCTTCTTATTATTATTATTATTATTATTATTATTATTAATATTAAAACTATAGTTATACTTTCGGATGGAGATGACTACTTACACATCAAATAACATTAGGGACAAAATAGAAATGACTTATTAAAATTTTGCAACAATTTTTCACCCATCTTAATTTTTGCAAAAAAAGTGTTTATTAAAATTAATTTTTTTACAGTAAATTTTTTGAATATATTATTGATACATACTTATTATCTATATAATTAATTATTTTAAATAATATATTTATGTATCAATAATATATTTGTGTACAAATAATAATAAATTATCTGTAGATAATAAATAAATTACTTTATAATCTATAGATAATAAATTATATGTAGATAATATAATAATAAATAATAATGATAATAAATTTATTTAGATAATCTCTTGTAGTTAGTTAAATATAAATTTTTAATAAATAAATTATTTAGATAATATCTTGTTACATATATGTTTTTAGAATTTTTGATGTATACTTAGTTAGATAATATCATATACTTAGTTTAAATATAATTCGAATATTTGATACCGTAATTAATTTTAATTAAATTAGGTGTAACAAAATAATAAATAAATAAATTATTTAGATAATATTTTTTTAAAAAATTGATAGCGTAGTTATATTTTATACTATAATTAAGAAATATTTGATACCACAATTGTATGTTATGGTTATGGTATAATTTTTTTAAAAAATAATAAAAAATAATAACTTATTAACAAAAAATATATAATATTGATGATAAATATTAGTTTAGATAATAACAAATAAATATAGATAATAATAAATTAATAGATAATAACAAATTAACTAATAGATTAAATCAAACTTAGAAAAAAATTAAATCAAACCAAACTAAATCCAACTAACCCCACCCCCGAACCGGCCCGCACATATTTTCGTCAACTAAGTTGGCAAAAACTTGGGATTACCAAACATCCGCCAACTAAGTTGGCAGAATTCATCCGTGTGGGCCCCCCCTCCCTCCACTCACCCGCGTGCGCGTCCAACATCCGTCGCTTTTATCTTTTCCGCTATCAAAGATAGAGTAACGTATCTGTATATCTAATTTTACCAAACTTATTTCGTTCCACCTAATTTAATAATTAAATTAATTTCGCTATCGTAAATTTTCTGAAGTAAAATACAGTATATACAAGTTGTGTTCAAGGAACCAAATCAAGAAGTGGCTCTGTTAAATCACAAACCATACAAACAAATTAGAATTGAGATAAAAAGAAGAAGAAGACACCAACTTCACTAGATAAAGTTAAACAGCACAAATCTGTTCATTGTAGCAACACATTTTAGTACAGTAAGTCATGAATGAAGCTAAATGCTTCATGAAGCTGAAATTAGAAAACGAAATGATTTCATAACAACATCTAAAGTCAGTCACCACAGGAAAAAAAAAAGGAAGAAAAAAACGTTAACATTAGGATCATGTGGTTATTGATTTCTTTGCACGAAGAAGTTAGCATGACTCCTCAGCCTGCTCGATCTCTCGCCGGACAGGCGTGGCCACTTCCTCATCCTTAGACCCCTGTATGAACACAGCAGAACAAATGCAAGTTATGATCATATCTAGCTTCATTATATCTACAAATTAAAGATAAATGGCTCAAGTGTGTCTGTCATACGGAAGAAGATGCTGTAGAGTCCCTCCTCCGCCTTGTCTCGTGGCTCAAGTTGTCGCCCCTCTTTGTCTGCTGATGCTGGCCATACGAAAAAGTGTTGTCCAAGCCACTGCTCGCTACTGAATGATCAAAATCTGTCAAGTCCTCGTTTCCCCGAAGGAGGAGATCCTTTGCCTTTGGTAGGAGTGTAGGTTCTGCAGCTGTCAGAAATTGGACCCCCCACCACCTTCTTGCTGGTTCTCTTCTGCTTCGTGTAAAGAAAGACTCTGACGAAAACAAGCAGCCCCACTATAGCTCGAGAACTCGTAGCATTGGAGATCTGATCCTCCTCGACTGATCCTGGCGTGCTGGAATCTTGATGATTTTCAGAAGCCGGCTCCTTGATGTTGGTCTCGCCATTCTCAGGGGCTTAAATTTTGAACTTTTCAGCTGTAAGTTCAACGGCATTCACATCTTAAGTAAGATACCTCCATCAGCTTCATAATCTGCTTTCTCCATTGCACTATTCTCTTCCAAGTCCTCCTCTGTTTGAAATTTTGAATCTCCATTCACAGCTTCAGACACCTCCATCTCAATAGCTTCCCTCTCAGCCTCATGATTCGTATCCTCGGTTTCTATAACCTCCTCTGAGACTTCCATTTCCTTCTTCTCTGCCTTTGCTCACAACTTCTAAAACCTCCAATTCATCCTCAATTCCTTGCTTAGTTCTAGTTTCATGCTTATAGATGAAATCCGAGCCATTAGCCTCGTCCTTAGCGAAGAACCAACTTCTACTGAATAGGAAGCAACATAAATTAAATAAGCAATGGAGTCACCCGACCAGTGCTTGAACCCACTGGAGGCCAGATCTTGTAATTTCACACTAGCGAGCTCACGATACTCGAACAATCCTGTTGGTGGGTGGAATAGCTTCACGAAAGACCGACCATTCGGAGCGGATGAAAGAAGAAGAAGAAATTATTGGAGGGTGTGGATCGCAGGGGACTGCGTCCTATGTAAAAATAATGAGCACCAAAAGGATAGTAGGAAATGAATTTTGTTCTGTTTTTTCTTCCATTCAATTGCCATGGATATATATATATATATATATATATATATATATATATATATATATAAGGTTACAAACAAATGGTAAAACTGAACTGTTGTAAATTTCGAAATGGAAGCCTGACATGCATCACCGCTCACTCTTCTGTTGGAGGAAAAATTGGCTTGTTATGGACTTGTTGGCTTCTTATGGACTTGGTCGTCCAATACTCCCCCTCAAGTTGGAGTTGGGATTGAAATATCAAGAACATCCAACTTGCAAAGTAGTCAACGATAAGTATCACCTCCAAGTGGTTTGGTAAAAAGATCAGCCAGTTGGTCGCTAGATCGTACGTAGGATGGAGCAAGAAGACCTGCTTGAATCTTTTCTCGAACAAAATAGCAGTCAATTTCAATATGTTTGATGTGTTCGTCGAAGACAGAATTTTCGGCAATGTGAATAGCAGCTTGGCTATTACAATGGACTGGATTTGACTGTGAATGATTAATACCAAGATCCGAGAGAAGATATTTTAACCATTGCAACTCAGAAGTGAGTGCAGCAAGGGAATGATATTTTGCTTCTGCAGATGAACGAGAAACTGTTGGTTGTTTCTTGGTTTTCCAAGAAATAGGGCTAGATCCGAGCTTGGTAAAATAACTAGTGGTGGAACGACGAGTAGTAGGACATCCGGCCCAATCAGAGTCAGCATATCCAGCCAAAGTAAGAGAACTAGATGCAGAAAGGAATATATCTTTACCAATGCTACCTTTAAGATAGCGAAGAACCCGATTAGCTGCATCAAGATGGGAAGAATATGGAGATTACATAAATTGACTGAGGGTATTTACATCATATTGAATATCTGGTCGTGTTACAGTGAGATATAAAAGGTGACCCACGAGTTGGCGATAGATTCTCGGATCGAAAATCGGAGTATCATCTTTGGTCGTAAACGAAAATGTTGCTTCATGAAAAAATCTGATGATCGAGAACCAGTCATACCAGAATCAGATAATATGTCAAGAGTATATTTTCGTTGACATAGAAAAATACCTTGTTTAGATCGAGACACTTCAATACCCAAAAAATACCGAAGGATGCCAAGGTCTTTTATTGAGAAAGATTGAGCAAGAAATTGTTTGATGTCAGATATGGCATCATTATTGTTTCCAGTGATAATAATATCATCGACATAGACTAGAACAAAAATAGAAGTCTGATTGCGAATATAAGTAAAAAGACTATAGTCTGAAATAGATTGATGAAAACCGCGACGGATAAGAGTTGTTGAGAATTTAGAGAACCATTGACGAGAAGCCTGTTTAAGGCCATATATAGATTTATTTAATTTGCATACACGAGTCTCCCCCTTACGAGAGAATCCGGGAGGAAGCTTCATATAAAGTTCTTCATTGAGATCACTTTGAAGAAATGCATTATTGACATCAAGTTGGTGTAGTGACCAATTTTTAATGGCAGCAATGGAAAGAAGGCGAACGGTAACTAGTTTAGCCACTGGTGCAAAGGTATCATGATAATTGATCCTTCAACTTGAGTGTAACCTTTTGCGACTAAACGAGCTTTATATCTCTCTATAGAACCATCTAACCGATATTTAATTTTGTATATCCATTTACAACCAATGAGTGATTTTTTTTGGGAAGTAAACATAAAGACCAAATGTTGTTTGATTCAAGAGCCTGAATTTCTTTGGCCATGGCATCACGTCATTCGACAGTTTTCATGGCTTGAGAATAAGATCTAGGTTCTTGATTTTCAATGATATTAGTTAGGAAGGCACGGTGAGAATGAATTAAATGGGACAAAGAAAAATAATTTGCTAGTGGAAAATCAGTTGAGAAAGAAATATGATTACAAATATAATCCTTTAGATGACCAGGTGGGCGACGAATTCGTTGAGGATGATTGTTAATGATAGGAACAGGTGCCATTGAAGAGGAGTTCTCAGAAATATATGTTGAACTAGTTTGCTGAGAAGATTTGGGAATAGATACTGTAGAAACATTGGGAGAATCAGCTAGAGGACTACAATCACTAGAAGAAACTTCAGTGGGAACGGTCGGTGGTGGAGTATAGTCAAAAGTTCCATCATCGTCGATTGGAGTAATGGTAATTGAATTTTTTAATGATGGAGATGGAAGATCATGATATGAAAAAATTGACTCATGAAATATAACATCGCGTGAAACATAAATTTGATGAGTTTTGATATCATATATGCGATATCCCTTTTGACCATATAGATAACCAACAAAAATACCAGGTTTGGCTCTTTCATCAAATTTATGTTGAATATTCATATTTTTAGCAAAACATAGACATCCGAAAACTCGAAGAGATGAATATGATGGAACAGTTCCAAGTAAAACTTGATAAGGTAATTTGTAGTTAAGGATTGGAGTTGGAAGTTTGTTAATAAGGAAAGCAGCAGTGAGAAGTACATTCACCCCAAAAAGAAAGAGGCATGTCTGCTTGAAATCGTAGAGCCCTAGCAACATCAAGTAGATGTCGATGCTTACGTTCTACAATACCATTTTGTTGAGGGGTTGCAACGCAACTACGTTGGTGTAAAATTCCATTATCATGAAACCATGTTTGAATTTGTTTAGAAAGAAATTCAGAACCATTGTCTGATCGAATGGTTTGAAGTTGAGGAAGTAAGATGTCCCCACTACCGGAGTTGATACGAGAAATTTTTGTATTGAATTGACGATTGACTTGGTTAAAAAAATAAATTAGCATGGTGACAGTTTCAGATTTATGTTTCATTAAATAAATCCAAGTACACCTTGAATAATCATCAACAATAGTTAAAAAGAAACGTGATCCATTTTTAGAAGGTATAAAAAAGGAACCCCAAATGTCTACATGGATTAATTCAAAACAATGAGAAGAACAAGATATACTTTGAGGAAAAGAAAGACGTGGCTGTTTAGCACGTGGACATACATCACAAACAAAATCTTTATTTGCAATAATATTCGGAGAATTTTTAACAATAAAATCAAACGAGACCTAGATGGATGACCAATGCGAGAATGCCATAGATCAAATTTATTACATTGCTGGAAAGAGAAGGCAGAATTAAAATCGAAATTTGCATCTAGATAAAAAAGACCATTTCGAGCACTACCCCGACCAATCTCCTTCTTCGTTGCTCGGTCCTGAAATATACATTCAGAAGATGAAAAAATTGTATCACAATTTGTTGACTTTGTTATTTGTGAAATAGATAACAAATTGAATTTAAATGATGGAATGTGGAAAACATTCGTCAGACTAAGTGATAATGACAAATGAACTGCGCCTATGTGTGTCATAGGCGCATGAGAACTATCTGGCAATTGAATTGATATATTTTTATGAACAATGAAATATGAAGAAAATTGTGAAAGAGATGTACATATATAGTTAGAAGCACCTGAATCAATAATCCAACAAGAGGATAAACAAGTGAGAGTTGTACCTGCCAAATGGACTGATGATCCACCAGGTTCTTCTCTGGCTAGAAGTGCAAGAAGCTTGTTGTATTGTTCAGGTTTTATCTGATTAGCAAAAGTAGCGAAAGTGACTGGTGGTGATCCTGTTTTTTTCACCTGCTTATCTGGGAAGCCATGGATTTTGTAGCATGTTGCAAGAGTGTGACCATGCTTATTACAATTGTCACAGAAAGGACGTTGGCGATTTCCCAAATGTCGGTATGGTGATTTAGATGCCTGAAGAGCCGCCGAATTAATGGTAGAAGTTGTTCGAATATTAATCTCTTGCTGTTTTTCTTCTTGACGTGCCAAATTATAGATACGTTGAATTGAAGGAAACAGCTCAATCAAGAGAATTTGACTACGAACAGCTGAAAAACGATCGTGGAGTCCTTGAAGGAACTCCATGGCACGATCTTGATTTTGTTGTTCAATAATGCTCTTAGCATTACCGCAGATACATGGAGTTATAGGAGATATTGAACTGAGTTCGTCCCATAGATATTTAAGTTGTGTGAAATATAATGATACTGACATACCTTCCTGCTTGAGGGCAGAAATTGATTGTTTTAATTGATAGATCTTAGTAGCATTTGATTGAGAAAAAATGATCTTTCAGATCTGTCCAGATTTGTGCTGCAGTTTCAGCGTACAAGATGCTTGGACGAATCTCAGGTGAGACAGAATTAAGAATCCAACTTCCAACCAAATTATTGCATCGTTCCCAGTTGGTAATATCATCTTTCTCCTTTGGAATTGGAAGTAACCCATCAATAAAATCGAATTTTCTCTTTGCGCGAAGTGCCATTGTTACTGCACGACTCCATGATCCATAATTGTCCCCCGTCAATAGAGGGGTAACAAGAATGGTAGAAGGACTATCTGAGTGATGAATAGTATAAGAATTTATTTTGATAGGTGTTGATGTTTGTGGGAATGATAATTGCGAGAATGGTGTGATTTTGATGGCAAGATTTTCATCAAACATAGTGGCAGCCTGCTTTGATACCATGTAAAAATAATGAGCACCAAAGGGATAGTAGGAAATGAATTTTGTTTTGTTTTTTCTTCCATTCAATTGCCATGGATATATATATACAAGGTTACAAACAAATGGTAAAATTGAACTGTTGTAAATCCTGAAATGGAAGCCTTACATGCATCACCGCTCACTCTTCTGTTGGAGAAAAAATTGACCTGTTATGGATTTGTTGGCTTCTTATGAACTTGGTCGTCCAATACCCTTGTTGTAGGTTTGTTCTCCTTCGGGTGGTCGAAAGGATCCTTGGGACAAGAACTCCTCAGCTGAGGATCTACAAACAAGAAAAGGACTAGTCAGGAAACAAAGTGAAGCAATGGTGCAAGAAGAAGAAGAAGAAGAAGAGATTGCCTACCTATGGAAATTGATGGTTTAGATGGAAAAGAAATGGTGCTCTTCCTGAGGAAATTGTTGCTATCTGGGGTTTTGGCTCTACTGGAATTTGTGGAAGGAGATCTCGCTGTTGCCATTTCTTGCTTGTGTCTCTAGAGGAATTGGGACGGATTTGTGGGGGAAGAGGAGAGTGCAGAATAAGGAAATAAATAAATGTTGGGATAGTGGGAGGTCGGCAGTTAGTAAATAGAGGAGATTTTCTTTATTCTTTTGCTTCCAACTGCTAATTTCCTTTCCTCTTTCTATTCGAAAAAGTGACCGTTAGGAATGGAGTTCTTTTACCGTTATAAAAAGCATGCTGAAATTTGACCGGTAGCTAAAGCTTAAACCAAGTATTGACATGAATTACTATTCTAAACCTTTTTTGTCTTCCATATTTTCTTTTTTCAGGGAAAAGCATGCTGAAAAATAAGTAATACTGCTTGCAAGAATTTCTATACATAATTTACTTTCATATTGTAGCGAGTTATCCAAGTTCACAACAGAAACTTTATGGGAATTATAAATATCGTGGCCCCCTAATCTACCAAACCGGGTTTCCATTTCCATCAATATCAATTGACCTCCACATTGAGCATAAGTGAGGACCCTAGCAATTTAGACATCGTTCATTTTTGTTACACAACAAGCGACTGTGGAGTGTTGAAGATGGACAATGGAGATATGTCGAAGGCGGTTGCCATTGGAGATGTGCATTTGAGGACAAAGATATGTGCAGTTCTTATTCTCAAAGATGTCCGTCATATTCCTGATATCCGTTTTAACCTGGTGTCGGTTGGAAGGTTGGATGACGAGGGTTTCTTTAGTCTCTTCGGGAACAATCAGTGGAAGCTTTCCAGAGGTTCGATGGTGATTGCCAGAGGAAGCAAGAGGTCCGGACTCTACTATATGGAAGGGATTACAAAAGGGGCAAAAGAGGTTAACACAGCTACTGATGCGTCTACTGAGTTGTAGCACATGCGGCTCAGCCATATCAGTGAGAAGGGGATGAGCTACTTGGTGAACAAGAAGGTGATTCCATGGCTAAAGTCTACAAAGTTGGAGAAGTGCACACACTGTTTGGCGGGGAAGCAAAATATGGTGTCTTTCCAAAGTCACCCAAGTTCAAGGAAGCCAGCGTTGCTCAAGTTGATACACTCGGATGTCTGCGGTTCTATGAAGGTAAAATCCATTGGTGATGCTTCTTATTTTGTAATATTTATTGATGACTGTTCCAGGAAGGTTTGGGTCTATACCTTAAAGACCAAGGATCATGTGCTGCCCACTTTTAAGGAGTTTCAGGCCTATGTTGAAAGGGAGACGGGCAAGATGCTGCTTTGTGTTTGATCAGACAATAGCGGCGAGTATATCGGTCCATTTGATGCTTATTGCTGAGAGCAAGAGATACGACACCAAAAGACTCCACCAAAGACACCGCAGCTCAATGGTGTAGCGGAGCGGATGAACATGATGCTAATGGAGAGGGTGTGGTGTTTGCTGTCAGAAGCAAACTTGCCAGATAGCTATTGGGGTGAGACACTTTACACAGCTGCTTATGTTATTAATTTATCTCCTAGTGCTCCTTTGCAGGGTGATGTGCCTGACAAAGTATGGTACGACAAAGAGCCATCATACAATCACCTGCGAGTGTTTGGTTGTAAGGCCATCATGTATGTACCGAAGGACGAGAGATCCAAACTTGAGCCAAAGGTGAGGCAGTGCATCTTTGTCGGCTACGGTCGAGATAAGTTTGGCTATAGAATCTACGATCTAGTGGAAAGAAAGCTCTACAGAAGCAGGGATATGGTATTCGTTGAGGATCAGACTATGACCAACACTCAGGATTCCGAGATGCCTTCTTAGGCTGAGAAATTGCCTGAGTTAGAGTCATTTCGCTTCGAGCACTTTTCAGAGGATATCACAGAGGATGTCATGCCCCGATCTCCCGTAGGCTAATCGGCCGTCCCCGCTAGGCGAGAATCATCGCGCCAGTGCTCCCGCGGGACGATCACTTCGGCCCATCTGGGCTTGATGCTGCACGAGCGTGAGCCACGCCCGTGTAAGGCCGTGGTTCATTGGCTGGAAGTGAGAAGTCTAAGCCAAAGAGTCGCACAGATTATCCGAGTGCAGCGAAATTATAAACGCATAGGCGATTGGTAACAAGTTCACTAAGTCGACAATAGCGGAAGCATTGAATAACACAAGTAGAAGTAAATCAAACTCTTTATTGATATAAACAATGTTACAGGCGGCGCATAGCCGAGATTACAAGTCGCTCAAGCCTCTCTCTCTAAAACAGTAAAAGCGTGCCAAGTGGCTACATTTGTAGAATGATGTATAGGCGGTGTTCCAACATTATGTCTTGTATATGTGCTTCAGTTCCCGATTGCAATGCTCTAAGGCTTAGGATTGACTCCACGCCTTAGCACGCACGAAGGAAGCATCCGCACTGAACGAGGTTCTCCAGCACCCTACAAACAACCTGGTGGATTATCAATACACGAATGCACTGGTGGGGAGGCTACTCGCCCGCTCGACAAATCCAAACACGTAATATAAGTTTCATGCACCAACTATTATGTTGTCTTTCTAGTTGCCTTAGGATCAGTTTTATGGCAATGTTGAATAGCCTAACTTGTGTGGCAGTGCGACGTGCGATATAAGAGAAAAAATGACGAGACTTACCAACTTACCATTTGAACTTCCCTGTCCAAGGCAAACCAAATTAATTAAAGCACGAGCAACATGTATATTGAATCAAGGGCATATCATATGCAAACACAAGTGTGCTGTGTGCGAGATTACGTTTCGGGTGCACGAGTATACAGTTATTTCAAGGCGTTTACAGAAGACATTAAAGTGTTCAATGATGCACAAGTATCTCATATCCATGATCGTTCAGGTGGTTAGGATCTATTGGATGCGATGCAATGACTCGCACACGGGTTGCCGCTAAGCGAGGATGACTTATCTATATGAACAGTAGTAGCTGGCATAGCCATAAAGGACGGGTGTAGTACATGAAAGAAAATGACGTGCAACTCAAGGATCAGGAGCGCTCCAGGTCATTTCTTCCAAAACAGGCAACTACTTTAGTCTATGAGCAAGAATGGCATGAAGGATAATTTACAGGCGCTACACGCCATTCTTCCCAAAATAGGCAGACTAAATAGGGTTCCGTCCGGATTGGATCAGCCCTAGTGCCCCGATGGCCGTTTGCAGGAACAGAGATCCGAGGATCTCACTTGTTAACAAGTTGTCCACGACATACAAGTCTTGGGTCATTCCATTTTCCAACCTGACATGATAATCCATGATTCTTTGTTCTGAACCGAGAATTTGCTCCACGAGCTGTGATTCTTTCTTTACTTGACAGGATTCTCGTTCAGGGATAGACTTGATATGATTATCATTTCCGATGTAAACTTGATTCCAGTTCAGTAATTCAACTTGCCTTTGATGCATTCCCCTGGTACGGGGACTGCCTTGGCGACCTTACGGTCCCTGATACTTGCAGGTTCAATTGCACATAAGGACTATTCGATAGTCTTCTAGCTGACTCAATACATGAACAATACACGATAGTATTACTTGCTTTGTGGCATAAGTTTCGTATGGCAAACATTAAGTCTAGGCAACATTACAAGTTAATATATAAGCAGGCAAGCATTTATTAATAAGCATTCACGTTAGCTCAGGCCCGAAGGTAAGTCGATGAGTGAAACCATAAAGGAACTTCCCGAGCGACATGATCTAGGGTCGTGTAGTGTAAAAAAGTAAACAGTGCACTAAGAGGAGCATATAGATATCGTTCTACTCGAGGCATAGCGGGGTCTTGTTGCACAAGGCAAAGGTAGCATGCGAGGGTCTAATTATAAGAAATATTTCATTTTCATGTTCTAACATAAGCAATACAAGTTAGGATTATTCCCTTAACTAGGTGCGTTGTATTCTTATTAGCATGCAGGGGGTGATTCACCTAGCGACTAGCATGTATCATTCCATATTTTAAGTGTACTGGCTAAGCAAAGACAACTTCACCGTAGCCATCCACCTTAGCGATGATTCACCTCGGCTGAGCGATACTCCGAGCAAGCCTCTGAAAGCCTAAGCCGAACTCCTGAAGGGACAAGTCTGGATATCCTTTGCCTCAAACAAGTATTCTCGCCTGAGCAAGTGGGTCGGGATGTTGCACTTTTGTCGTTTGAATCGGCAGTCCGCTTGAGTGGAACGGGGTATTACATCATACACCACTCAGAAAAAGTCTCGTCCTCGAGACTTTCTGAGGGCAAGCCGTTCTATCGTACAATTGAATCTAACTCAAGCACATCAATCGGTACCACTAGATTCGTTTGAACATAAATTCCTACTCGATCCTTATGCCGTGTCACGTATATTGTCGAGTCAGTCTCATTTGCGCCTTAGTGCGGGACATGTTGCTTAACGTGGAGTACGTTTCAATTAATCTTGATTAACGATCTAAGGCTAAGGCAAACTTATACAAGTTGTTATACTTGTTCAGATGGATATTCACTTGCACTAGCATAAGAGATCGGCATACCGCGAGTCTGGATCGTGTACATATTTGAAGTGCCCCTCAAATATATGCATGTCAACCAACTCGGCGATAGCGAAGTCTCAGCACTTGAGTTTCATATTTTATTGAGTCTTGGATGGTGCACACGTTCAAGGCATCCCTCAAACATATGCATTCAACCAAGCTTAGAGATAGTAAAATCGGACAAGCTACTTGCGAAAATCTTAAGGGTTCGTTTATCGAATCACGACGATACTTCTGACAGGGTCAATTTAATTCCATATCATTTTTTATTCCAACTCAATCAAGTATTTTGCACTACAATTAAGCACGATCTATTTGGTTTACCGACTAGCATTCATCCGCTTGGGTCAAACTTTAGCACACGTTATCGTTCCCAGTCTAACCCTAAGTCTTGCTGCCCCAGTTGTGAAGCTTTATTCAAGCAATATGGTAAAGTCGGTAACACAGGTTCATTCACTCGGCATGGTGTTGTCTGCCTAATTGCTAGGTCATCTCACAAGGTCATAGGTACAAGTTCAAGCACGTGATTTATCGTGCGAATTCGTTGCACGATGCTCGCCCCAATTCCTAGGGTTAAACCATTGTTCATTTGCACATGATATTCTACCCAAGCTCGTTTCACTCAGATTTCTAAACATCGAGCACAGATTTTCCTACAGTCAATAACATGTTTGTTTGTACGGGGGACAAGTCCGTTCAGTAAAATTTATAATATTCGAGATGGAGGACAAGCCTAGTGATTTGCAAAGTCTATCCCTCCAAACATGTTTTGATATAATCCCTATCTATTCCAAGTCTAGTCCACCGAGCCAAGATTCGATTCTAAACCCTTAGATTATAATTTACGTCATTCAACCTGATTCGTGTATCCGTTCACGAAATTATCAAGCGTAATTTATTCCAGGTTCTAGGCTAACTTATCCATCAAATCATTTTTGATCATTTGCATTCCAAATTTGTCTTATTGTATTGAACCAGAAGTTAAGATGATCCATTAATTGTCATGCCTCGGTCTACCGCAATACGTCCGACCACTGTTTCCTCCGCCGGGACCGGACGTGAATTACCGTGCCTCGGCGCACCAACGGGGCGCGTATGGTCGTTTGATACCGGGACGTGATACCGTGCGAGCCTGGGGTTGTGCCCGCACAAGGTAATATCGTTAGAGTTTGGCTATCATCGCATCAATCGAGTAAGCAGCGGAGGGACATTGTTGCAATACAATGCATTTAGCCAACTGTATATTCGGGGCAAATCGAGGGACTGGGTTCTCTGTTTATAAAAGAATCGTTCCATACATTATGCCCCTTTATACAATAGAAACTCGAGGCAATCAAAACTAGAATTTTTGGGTCTTGGGGATGAGGTACGCCTATCGCTCCCTCGGATGATCCAGTACCTGCAAGCAAGTAAACTGTTGGTGGGTCAACACATTTATAAGTATTGGTGAGTATAAACAACTGAACAGAAGCAAGCATTCACTAAAACCAACACTAAGTAATCATGTTGTAAAATATTATATTACTAGTGATCTTTGTAGTTTTACCTATGTTCGTTACATGCAGCAGAAGAACGGAGTCATATTACATTATTTTGGAAACATCTTTTTAAAACACAGTTTCATGTGCGATATAAGCAAGACAAGCCGATTGTTCTATTTCAGGGTGTGCGCAGCGTGTCTCTTGAGCTATACTTAAAAACTCTAGGAACAAATGCATATCTAGACACCAATACATATCTAGGGGCGGTCCTCTATCCAAGCCAACACAATGAACTATCTTATATGAAGTGCGGTCCCCGAGTATCTCAGGATCGGCAACTCTTGATCCAGCTAACCAATGACTCATTTATCTGATGCTATTGGCAGCCGTGACACATCGTTGCTTTCTACTATCTCAGTAGAAGCCGTGACGCATGGTTGCTTTCCACCAATAGCCATTGTCCGACCGATGCGAATGCATGAAACACTATCAAATAAACTCTAGGATGCAGACGAGATGAACCATCAGACCATATTTCTTTGTTACGAGACATGCCGCCTTATCACTGAACACATTCAAGCACACAATATGGTTCTCTCGGAGCATAGGCGATAGTGGAACATGTTGATGCAAACACTTAGTCTTAGACAGGCATTTCAGGATTCTTAGTTAAGCAGATATGTTCGTTTCAAAGACAAGCTAGGTGAGTTCTCTTATTAGCATGCAAGGCAGGTTCTATCATTCTTTTATGAAAACAAGGATTCAAAAACTCAGATTCATTATTAAGGCGTACAAGAATCAGAGAACGAAGTTCTGCCCACTCACCTTGATACATAATGCCAACGCGGAGTGGAGCATTACATACTTACCCACCAATAAAAAAAATTGTCCTCGAAACTTCAAGGATAAACTTCTCGATATTTCGAGCAACGATAGTCCTCATCCCTCGCCGTACTCAATCGAAACAATCAAGTCAAGTCCAGAAAATATTTGCACAACTTTGAGGATATCTATGGACTTATTTCGTGGAACGCTCTATTACAATACCATATCGAGCAAATCTCAGAGTCATAGCAACGGATTGGGCAAAGAATCAAATCCGCTCTGATACCATTATGTCACGCCCCGGCCCCGAAGGTCGCCCGACTACCGTTTTCCTCGCCGGAACCGGACGCGAATTACCACGCCTCGGCGCACCAACGGGGCGCGTATGGTCGTTTGATACCGGGACGTGATGCCGTACGAGCCTGGGGTTGTGCCCACACAAGGCAACATCGTTAGAGTTTGGCTATCATCGCATCAATCGTGTAAGCAGCGGAGGGACATTGTTGCAATGCAATGCATTTAACCAACTGAGTATTTAGGGCAAATAGAGGGACTGGGTTCTCTTTTTACAAAGGCATCATTCCATACATTATGCCTATTTATACGATAGCAACTCGAGGCAATCAAAACCAGAATTTTTGGGTCTTGGGGATGAGGCATGCCTATAGCTCCCTCGGACGATCCAATACCTCCAAGCAAGTAAACTGTTGGTGGGTCAGTACTTTTATAAGTACTGGTGAGTATAAATAACTGAACAGAAGCAAGCATAAACTAAAACCAATACTAAGTAATCATGTTATAAAATATTACATTACTAGTGATATTTCTAGTTTTACCTATGTTCGTTATATGCAGCAGAAGAACGGAGTCATATTACATTATTTTGGAAACATCTTTTAAAAACAGAGTTTCATATGCGATATAAGCAAGACAAGCCGATTATTCTATTTCAGGGTGTGCGCAGCGTGTCTCGTGAGCTATACTCAAAGACTCTAGGGACAAATTCACATCTTGACACCAATGCATATCTAGGGGCGGTCCTCTATCCAAGCCAACATAATGTACTAACTTATATGCAGTTCGGTCCTCGAGTATCTCAGGATCGACAATGGTTGATCCAGCTAACCATTGACTCATTTATCTGATACTATTGGCAGCCGTGACACATGGTTGCTTTCCACTATCTCTGTAGCAGCGTGACGCATGGTTGCTTTCCACCAATAGCCATTGTCCGACCGATGCGAATGCATGAAACACTATCAAATAAACTCTAGGATGCAGACGAGACGAACTATCATACCATATTTCTTTGTTGTGGGGCAAGCCGCCTTATCACTGAACACATTCAAGCACACAATATGGTTCTCTCAGAGCATAGGCGATAGTGGTACATGTTCATGCAAACACTTAGTCTTAGACATGCGTTTCAGGATTCTTAGTTAAGCAGACATGTTCATTTCAAAGACAAGCTAGGTGAGTTCTCTTATTAGCATGCAAGGTAGGTTCTATCATTCTCTTATGAAAATAAGCATTCAAAAACTCAGATTCATTATTAAGGCGTGCAAGAATCAGAGAACGAAGTTCTGCCCACTCACCTTGATACATAATGCCGACGTGGAGCGGGCATTACATACTTACCCAACAATAAAAAAAATTGTCCTCGAAACTTCAAGGATAAACTTCTCGATATTTAGAGCAGCGATAGTCCTCATCCTTCGTCGTACTCAATCGAAACAATCAAGTCAAGTCCAGAAAATATTTATACAACTTTGAGGATATCTATGGACTTATTGCATGGAACACTCTGTTGCAATACCATATCGAGCAAATCTCAGAGTCATAACGACAGATTGGGCAAAGAATCAAATCTGCTCTGATACCATTATGTCATGCCCCGGCCCCGAAGGCCGCCCGACCACCGTTTCCCCCGCCGGGACTGGACGTGAATCACAATGCCTCGGCGGACCAACGGGGCGCGTATGGTCATTTGATACCGGAACGTGATGCCGTACGAGCCTGGGGTTGCACCCATACAAGGCAACATCGTTAGAGTTTGGCTATCATCGCATCAATCGTGTAAGCAGAGGAGGGACATTGTTGCAATACAATGCATTTAGCCAACTGAGTATTTAGGGCAAATCGAGGGACTGGGTTCTTTTTTTACAAAGGCATCATTCCATACATTATGCCTCTTTATACGATAGCAACTCGAGGCAATCAAAACCAGAATTTTTGGGTCTTGGGGATGAGACACGCCTATCGCTCCCTCGGATGATCCAGTACCTGCAAGCAAGAAAACTGCTGGTGGGTCAGCACTTTTATAAGTACTGGTAAGTATAAACAACTGAACAGAAGCAAGCATAAACTAAAACCAATACTAAGTAATCATGTTGTAAAATATTACATTACTAGTGATCTTTCTAGTTTTACCTATGTTCGTTACATGCAACAGAAGAACGGAGTCATATTACATTATTTTGGAAACATCTTTTAAAAACAGAGTTTCATATACGATATAAGCAAGACAAGCCGATTATTCTATTTCAGGGTGTGCGCAGCGTGTCTCGTGAGCTATACTCAAAGGCTCTAGGGACAAATGCACATCTAGACACCAATACATATCTAGGGGCGGTTCTCTATCCAAGCCAACACAATGTACTATCTTATATGAAGTGCGGTCCTCGAGTATCTCAGGATCGACAATGGTTGATCCAGCTAACCAATAACTCATTTATCTGATGCTATTGGCAGCCGTGACACATGGTTGCTTTCCACTATCTCTATAGCAGCCGTGATACATGATTGCTTTCCACCAATAGCCATTGTCCGACTGATGCGAATGCATGAAACACTATCAAATAAACTCTAGGATGCAGACGAGACAAACCATCAGACCATATTTCTTTGTTGTGGGGCAAGCCACCTTATCACTGAACACATTCAAGCACACAATATGGTTCTATCGGAGCATAGGCGATAGTGGAACATGTTCATGCAAACACTTAGTCTTTGACAGGCGTTTCAGGATTCTTAGTTAAGTAGACATGTTCGTTTCAAAGACAAGCTAGGTGAGTTCTCTTATTAGCATGCAAGGCAGGTTCTATCATTCTCTTATGAAAACAAATATTCAAAAACTCAGATTCATTATTAAGGCGTACAAGAATCAGAGAACGAAGTTTTGGCTACTCACCTTGATACATAATCCCGACGCGGAGCGGGGCATTACATACTTACCCAGTTATGGGGGAGCTAGTACATGGAGTTGCTCCCAACCTTGATCATCAGCCTGAGTCAAATTTCACTTCCGTTAAACCTGAGTCAAGCTTCCCGAGCACCAATATCCCAAAATACTTTAAGTTCGTGTGAATCCATCACATTGCCCCTCCAAACTAGATCGTGTTTCATTGCTCAACTAACAGCTCCAATATGTTTCCAAATTTCGTAGTTCATGCTCGCTTATCCTTCGATTCACCCATCGCTTCGCTCAAGCGTATCCCAACTGTTCGCTCCTCATGCTCAGCTCTCTCTTTGCATTCCTGAATGCTCCACCGAACTTCCAAAATCGTGTAAGCGATACTCTGATATTCAGATTTTCATCTGAACGATTTCAACTGTTTCCAACACTTGGTCTGCCTCAATCCTTCAAATTTTCAAACACTCTTTCTGTAAACCCCCTGATTTTCAAGAATTTTTAAATTTGGATTTTTATAATTTTCTAAAATTTTCTGGGAATTTTTTGTAATTAAATTCAAGTGTTTTAATTATTAAATGATTTTTAAATGATAATAAATAATATTAAAATATTATGAAAATAATATTTTATGGTATAAAATAAAAAACTAGACATAGGATAATTTTTTGGGAATTTATTGGACCCCGAAAGCAGTTTAAAAGCCCTAAAAACTAATTAATTAATTAAACCACAATAAACCGGGTTTATTTTAAATAAACCAAACCAACTTTTGAACCAAACCGGTTTAATTAAACCCAATCCTTATTGGGTCGGATCCGGGTCTAACCCAGACCCGACCCATTAGCCCGACCCGACCCGCAATCTAATTAATGGATCGGGCCGGATCTGCTAGGACCCGACCCGTCCGCCCGCCAAACCCGCACCCGCTAAACCTTTCTTCTCCCTAACCGACGAAACCTCCTGCCGCCGGCCGGCCGTGCCGCTCCGGCTTCCTGCACCCGCTTCGCGTCCCTGCCAGCCTCTCCTCTTCCCCTCCCCCTCACCGGCCACCTCTCCCTCTCCCCCGGTCGCCCTATATAACCCTCGCCCCCGACCTCAGCCCGCTCTCCTCCGACCAAGGCCAGGCCGCCCTAGCCAGCGCCCTCCTTCGGCTGTCCCTTCCGTCGATGAACCCTCTCCCCGAGCACCTCCCAACGCTGCCACCTCCAGATCCGCCCGTCTCCACCTCAGTACCGCCTCCAGCCCGTCGACCGTCTCCTTCCTCCTCTCCCTAGCACCAGCAGGCCAGCCCCGAGCTCGCCGGCCGCTCCGCCCAGTCGCCGAAAGAACCGAGCCGAGCAGCTCGCCCCGCCGTGACCAGCCGACTCCGGCGACACCCCAGCAATCAGAAGCCCTAACCCTAACCCTAGCTTCTGTGTACACAACACCTTGACACGACTCGAACACGTGTCGGACGCGAAGAACGCAGTTTCTGGAGCCCTGTTCAGGTACTCATATCTCTCTCCTCGCTGCTCTATTTCTCGTTCTGTCAGTTGCATCACGTAGCCTGCATGACCCCCTCGGTGTCCGTGCAACCCGCTCGGTGCATTGCGTCCTGTGGTGATCGCGAACCGCGATCCAAAAACAGGAAAAATAATGCCCTATTTCACCCCGAAACCGAGTATGCCCCGCCAAAAGGGATGACTTGGTCGCGTGCGGTCTTCACAGTTACGTGCGTGTCGTCGATACGGACGTACGGGATTTCGCAGAAGTTGATTCGGATGTGTGTTCACACCGGAATCAACGCGTATCCGCAGACACCGCCCCGTATCTGTCCTTTCTGGTTCTTGCTGTAACTTAGAGTACACACGTCGGATTGAGATAAAACTTGCGCCATCAGACTCGTAGCAATACGCTGGTCCTGTGAGCCAAGTTTGGTTCGATTCTGAGAACGTTGACAAAATTGCGTGTCGTGGGCCCCACAGGCTCCACTTGACGGACGATTTTGAGAACGGCTCATCGGAATTCAATTCTGGAAGTTCCGTTGGGTTCGTATCATCGTTCCTGACCTGTTGACACTAAGTTAGACAGATTTGGAGACCTTTGACCCTGACGCATTTTTCGGTGCAAAGCGGCCCACTTGTGGACCCCGCTTGGACCTGAAAATGTCATTTTTGCCCCTGTGTCCAAATTGGACTCAAGGACAGGCGTTTCTAGCTGATTAATATTTTCTGGATCTGATCGTGATATCTGTTTCAGCAACCGGAGTACTGCCTGCAATCCCCGCTGAAGCCAGAGCTACAATTGGAGCCGGAAACCCAGGCAAGTGTACCTTGCCATAAATTGCAGTATATTGATTCAATTTGTTCTCTTGATTTATTTTCTGTGACTGTTGTACATGCTCAACCCTAGGGCCGTATGACTTACTTAGCTTTCGATTAATTGTCGGGTGCCAACACCGTACGTGGGGTTGTATAACGTCACCTAGAGATGGATATCGTGACATTTACATTCTAGTACTTGCCATATCAAGTACATTATACCCAGGACACTTGACACGAATCATGAGACAGAATCTTCCTGAATATTCAAGGTGATTTTGTTTAGGATACAGGTTTATGACTTATACATTTTACATGCTTAGATTTTATCCTGACTTATTGCATTAGTTTAATCTTGCGTGACATGAACATGAGACATTATGGAACTGTGACGTGAGATTACATTGGATGGGGAGAGATTTACCATACAAAAGGCTGAATATATATATATATATAATACTTTAATGGAAGTGCCTTAGACTCTGACACAGAGCTTTGGTACCGTACTGGCCCTTCGAGAAAATACTGCTATGGGTTCCTCCGACACTGCTCCTGTAGTAGTCTCAGCCTGAGTATGACTAAACTCTCACTTGCATAACACTTAGTTGGTTTAATTAATTACCATATTGTTTTCCTTTATTTCTGCACTGTATTTATTTTGGCTTGAGCTTTCTTGTACCTTGCTATGTCCCCTGAGGACCTGGATCCGGATTATGTCCCCAGGATTAGCAGATGAGGTTTATCCAGAGGTATACGAAATATGAGCACTTTTCGAAACAGTACCAGTACCTGATGACGAGGTGATCGCTGAGGACTTCTCCTGAACAACTGCTACTTCCATGCTCAGTTTTATTGCAAAATAAACTCTTTTATTCCTGTTTAAATGAACATTGTAACAGACTTGATTATCGGGTTGTTCTCCAATTTTATTTACTTTTGACTGGATGTTGTTTAATATTTCTTTTGCTGATATTGCTATCTTTATTCTGTGGATGAGATTAGTAAACCCTGACTGTTGTAATACAGCTTAAGTATGCCCCGATGGATCCATTAAGTTGGGTTGTCCATTGGTGCGTGCTGCTGGCCATTGCCACGTGTCCAGTCCCTGATATTTTGGGACTGGGGCGTGACACTTTCCATCGCTTATTCCGATCTTGTCCATCACTCAAGTCCAAAGATACTTTCATTTGCACAAGTCCGTTCTCGATTCCTCAACTCAATATTTGCTTGCTCTATTTATTTTATTCTTCCTAACTCAGCCGATATGTACCAACCAACTTGTATTCCTGTTTCCCGTGTCTGTTGAGGTAATTTCTTTGTCTATGCAACATATTCTAATGCTTTTGCTCACTATGTGGTATACCATATACCACTCTGAATCAAGTCGTTACTCGTATTACGATTCCTTTGTACTGATCAAAGATCTGTTTGAACCATCCCTTATGCATGATTCTGCCATCCCCAACTCAAGTCTGACACGAAACTTAGCCAATGCTTTAACCATCCAACTCTTTCCATCAATCTCGCTATGCAACTTATGCTATGTTCCATTATGAATACTCTCAACTATTCTCAAACCGTCTGATACTTTCGCAACACGAGCAGCCCGTGCAACGATCTCTTCCAAGTAATCCAATCCAATACCCAACTGTTCCTTATATTTGCTGTACGAGCAACTCGTGCAACACTCTTGATATCTCCAAGCCAACTCAAACCTGCTCAGCCAATGCTTTATGTGATATACCCAGCCAAAATTCAAACTCCATCCAACACATTCGCTACACGAATAACTCGTACAATAATCTATTCTCATCCGATGCTTCTACTCATAATATGCCACATAACCAATCTTATCTTCCAACCAACCGATCCACTGATGCAACCAGAATCCCTGAACAATAAGCCAAACTAACGCAATGACACTTCTCTCAACTTGCTACACAAGTGCAACAACGCCACATAACTTGCTGCATGAATGCAACAACGCCTAACGATGCTAAGCGATCTGACAAAAACCAACAAAAGCAATGCAATGAAGAACAACATGCAGCTATAACTAGCAATATATAGACTTATTGCATGAAACATCTAATGTGGCACCAAGTAGAGCCAAGAACTAAATGACACGCGAAAGCTATTTAGAGTTTGTGATGAAGCGAAGGACCAAGTCCGAGAAAATGAACCAGGCGCTCCGATACCAATATGTCATGCCCCAATCTCCTGCAATCTCAATCGTCCCCACTGAATGTGAATTAACACGTTGCAGTGCTCCCGTAAGATAATCGTTCTCATCGGGACGTGATGCCGTACGAGCCTGTAGTTGCTCTCGCACAAGGCGATGTTGTCAAACATCGAAGTTATCATCGAAATAACCAAGTTGCAGCGAAAGTCAAGTATTGTGTACCAAGTACATATCAGAGTATACGCAGCGAAGCTCTCGATAGGGTATAAATAAAATGCCATAAAGGCGATATAATACTCTTGCTCTTTTCTCTAGCCCACAAAGGTACTTACCATTCATACATTATGTTCCGTATATCCAAGCAGCGCCACTACACCTGCGTACCTAAAATAATGCCCACAAACGTGGGTCAGTATACTGCTATACTGGTGAGCGGGGTAACCCACTCATCAAAGCTGACACTAAGTAAAATAGTGAATGCAAACAGTTATATGGTGATCTTTCTAGTTGAATCCTAGATTCATTTTATGGCATAGGATATGACATGTTAAGAAAAACTATAAATAAGAATAAGCATGCAAGCATTTCAACTCAAGCCAAAAGACAAGCAAATATAGCCAACTTGAAGGAAACTAGCATGCAAACCGTCCTACTCAAACCCAAGAAACACGAGAACCTATCGAACCATTATCTAAGCCTCAATATCCATCCTCAATCCAAGCCACAATCCAATTCTTGATATGCACACTCTTGCCGAGGCAAGGTGACCGCTGCCTACACGAAAAGAATAAACCAAACCAAAGTAAAGCAAACCAACTCTTATCTATATGAAGTCACTGGCCAAGCCATAAAGGACTGATCGGACTGATCAATTACAGTTCTACCCGATCCAGACCGGGTAGCTAGCCCGCCTGGTCGTATCGAACTACCGGGATCGCGCCCAAGGTACGTTACCATTGTTTTCTCCATGGCCGAACGGTCCCGGTGCTCCGGGGCCTATCCCATTCGAGAAAACCAAACCCTGTACAACACAGGTTGTCTGTGATCGATGCAGACAACAAGTATGTATGATGAAAGGATCAAACATTCTCGTCCCACCAAACGATCCTAGACTCATCCAACCAACTATCCAACCAACAATCCATAACCATTCTCCAATATATAGCCCAAGGCACAAATCTCAAGTTATCCCTATAGGCACTATGCCGCTTCCCGATACAATGTTCCAATTGGTGCAATATCCCTCTCTCAGAATAATCCCTTGGCACAATGCCCCAACAGTGGCACAATGCCCTCGCTGATGCAGTTGTTCGATTTCGAACCACAACTGCACGCTTTGCTTGACAAAGCGCCCAAGTGATACTCATGCATGGATGCACGCTCGCTCGCCCGAATTTCCGATGTTCCAACCAAGATATATAATTCCAACTGTTCAAGCTTAATTCCAATTATCTCTCCAACTGCCCCAAATATATAATCCAACTCTAGCTCCAACTATCTAACGCAAAAACCAATTCAAGCCACTAATCTATCCAAGCAAACGGCATACACTTTATGCACGCCACAGTGTAGTGATTTCCAAGTTCCAGTCCAAGTGTTCAAGCCTTTACGTGTGTTCTATTATTAGGCATGAAGGAGTAGAGGAGAAGGGACAGAGCCCACTAACCAAGTTTGATTCCGTTAAGCATCCTGTCATGCCGATACGGCCGATCCCTTGAACCCGTGGTCCGATGTAAAGCACGATCTACTCAACTGGTATGACCGTGCGAGCAGGTCGTGCTCTCCAAATTATTCGACCGATCGGACTAAGGAAGACGGCATTATCGCTCCAATCCAGCCATCATCAACACTGCTCTGAACTAACACCTGATTTCCACCGAACTCCGCTAGCGATCTGCACATGAAACCAACTCAATCAATACGTGTTCCCAAATCCAACAAATTAAAATGTAACCAGCTATTGCCTCATTCAATCTGACTCAGCGTACGGTTGCGGGACGTTACATTATATACCACTAAGATTAAGGTTCGTCCCTGAACCATTCTAGTATCCAATCCTTATTGCATTATGTCTGTCCAATTTATAACTGTGCTCCATGCAACTCACATTCTCTTGATCCCAATTCAGTATCTCGCTCGCGCTGAACGCTCACACAAATTCCATATTCCCACATCCTTCTTGCAGCTCAACACAAATTCTTCATATCTCTTAGTTTTGGATCATACATATATTTAAGGCATCCCTGAAATACATGCATTTCAGCCGAGCTTAGCGATAGCGAATTTGGACAAGTTACAAGGGTATCTTTATGTCTGAAGCATTCATTCGCTTTACTCCCAATTGACCTAAATCTCGACTTTCATTCCAACATATTCATACAAGCGCTATCCTCAATTATGATGATTTCCCACCGACTCAATCAGTTCGTGTTCTAACTCGATCCATCCAACTATTTCTGAATCCACACTAGCACCCCGTTCTGCATGAACTATCTCCAAATATTATCTCTTGCACCGAATGATCATCACAACTGATACTACCCCAGCTAGACGATTTACCCAAATATCAAACTTTGCTCTTAGATCATCTCAACCCAACACCTTTTCCTCAATCTCAATACCTCACTGGGTGAACATCTAAATTGAGGTTCATGTGATCCACGAAGATTTTGTCGCCATGCCAAAGGGATAGTGTCGCCACAATTTTAACGTGGACACACTCGCCATAATTCCTAGGTTGCACATGGAATAGTTCTTCACGCTGCTTCTACTGCCTCAAAGCACAGGATATCACCTTCGCCTTCCGTACAAGCACGCATCCCAGACTAAGTTTTGATGTATCTTATAAATCTGAGGCACATCTGTCCCTTCCAGTATTACAATGATTTAATCTGAATGAGCTGCTACTTTAACTTCACAGGCTAGTTTCACAGTCCTCAATTCATATGAATGCTATTCCCTTCCGGGGCACGACGAGTCAGAGGCGATGCTATCTTCAAAAATCTGTGACTCCGAATCTCATCAGTTGACTTAGGCCATTCCCACCATCGCTTCGATCTTTTGGCTGTATCTTCAGCTAAAGGCTATCCCAAGGATCTCTCAAATCCAACACTCAGTCACTTAGGCCAATATCCAACACACACTACTCATATCTGCCCTTGACTCATTCCCAAATGCGTCACCACAAGGGTCGTTCTATGGGTCTATAATATTTATCTCTGATTTGGCGGTCAAGTCGCTAGGGTCAGCTGTCCTGAAGCTATGCTCGATAATTGTAAGTCACCACGATGGACAGTTACTATGAACCATGCTATATCTCATTTGCAAATTTGACCACAATTCAACCATTCCATCCGAACAAACTTCCGAATCCGAGCACTTCATGCACTACCTCTGACAAACCTGTTAACCAAACGGAGCTTAATCACCTAGAGTCTTACTATCTATCCAAGCCATAAATCGAGAACTGCGCTAGTTAAATTCGTCTCCTATCAATCCGTCATTCTGTCCTGAATCCATCAAAATTTTTGAACTGCCATGTTTGACTTCTCATACTACCACTTGCAACGATTCCCGAACCCAAAGACTTGTTCAAATTCTTATTTGTATGCCAGCTTCACAGTACACGTCCAACTTGCTCGAGCGATACAGTGATTTGCTCCAACGTTGCTCTCTAGTTTAGCTATCTTCAAAAGTTTATCTGCCACAATCCTTGCTCTCGTTCCATTCCTTAGCCCCTCTTGATTTTCTCTATGTTCCGATTAGTCCACACATTCTCAATGACTCGTGCATCGGTTCCAACATAAATCTCAAATCTGTATTGCCTTTACTTGTTGCCTCAATCTGTCTCAGTACTGTAAGTGTTAACTTCCAATCTGACTTAACATCAACTAGACTTGCCTCATGCCCGTTTATGTCTTCCAGAGAATCCGTCCTCCATCGTTGCACCATTTTGCCAAATTTTACTTCCGCTAAACCTGAGTCAACCTTCCCGAGCACCAATATCCCAAAATACTTTAAGTTAGTGTGAATCCATCACATTTCCCCTCCAAACCAGATTATGTTTCATGGCTCAACTAACAGCTCCAATATGTTTCCAAAATTTGTAGTTCGTGCTCGCTTATCCTTTCATTCACCCATCGCTTCGCTCAAGCGTATCCCAAGTGTTCGTTCCTCATGCTCAGCTCTCTCTTTGCATTCCTGAATGCTCCACCAAACTTACAAAATTGTACAGGCGATACTCTGATATTCAGCTTTTCATCTGAACTATTTCAACTGTTTCCAGCACTTGGTCTGCCTCAATCCTTCAAATTTCCAAACACTCTTTCCATCGCTTATTCCGATCTTGTCCATCACTCAAGTCCAAAGATACTTTTATTTGCACAAGTCCGTTCTTGATTGCTCAACTCAATATTTGCTTGCTCCATTTTTTTTATTCTTCCTAACTCAGCCGATGTGCACCAACCAACTTGTATTCCTATTTCCCGTATCTGTTGAGGCAATTTCTTTGAGGTCTATCCAACATATTCCAATGCTTTTACTCACTATGTGGTATACCATTTACCACTCCGAATCAAGTCGCTACTCGCATTATGATTCCTTTGTACTGATCAAAGATCTGTTTGAACCATCCCTTATGCGTGATCCTTCCATCCCCAACTCAAGTCTGACATGAAACTTAGCCAATGCTTTAACCATCCAACTCTTTCCATCAATCTCGCTATGCAACTTGTGCCATGTTCCATTCTGAATACTCCCAACTATTCTCAAATCATCTGATACTTTCGCAACACGAGCAACCCGTGCAACAATCTCTTCCAAGTAATCCAACCTAATATCCAACTGTTCCTTACATTTGTTGTATGAGCAACTCGTGCAACACTCTTAATATCTCTAAGCCAACTCAAACCTGCTAAGCCAATGCTCTATGTGATATACCCAGCCAAAATTTAAACTCTATCCAACACATTCGCTATATGAGCAACTCGTGCAATGATCTATTCTCATTCAATACTTCTACTCACAACATGACACATAACCAAACTTATCTTCCAACCAAGTGATCCACTGATGCAACCAGAAACTCCCCGAACGATAAGCCAATCCAACACAATGATACCTCTCTCAACTAGCTGCACAAGTGCAACAACGCCACACAACTTGCTGCACGAATGCAACAACGCCTAACGATGCTAAGCGATATGACAAAAACCAATAAAAGCAACGCAACAAAGAATAATATATAGCCACAACCAGTAATATATAGACTTATTGCATGAAACATCCAATGCGGTACCGAGTAGAGCCAAGAGCTAAACGACACGCGAAAGCAATTTAGAGTTTGTGATGAAGCGAAGGACCAAGTCCGAGGAAATGAACCAGGCACTCTGATACCAATGTGTCATGCCCTAATATCCCACAAGCTTAATCGTCCCCACTGAACGTGAATCAACACGTTGTAGCGCTCCCGCAGGACAATCGTTCTCATCGGGACGTGATGCCGTACGAGCCTGGAGTTGCGCTCGCACAAGGCAATATTGTCAAACATCAAAGTTATCATCAAAACGACCAAGTTGCAGCGAAAGCCAAGTATTGTGTACCAAGCACACATCAGAGTATACGCAGCGAAGCTTTCGATAGGGTCTAAATAAAATGCCACAAAGGCGATGTAATACTCTTGCTCTTTTCTCTAGCCCATAAAGGTACTTACTGTTCATACGTTATGTCCCGTATATCCAAGCAGAGCCACTACACCTGCGTACCTGAAATAATACCCACAAACGTGGGTCAGTACACAGCCGTACTGGTGAGCAGGGTAACCACTCGTCAAATCCGACACTAAGTAAATTAGTGAATGCAAACAGTTATATGGTGATCTTTCTAGTTAAATCCTAGATTCGTTTCATGGCATAGGGTATGACATGTTAAGAAAAATTATAAATCAGAATAAGCATGCAAGCATTCAACTCAAGCCAAAAGACGAGCAAATATAGCCAACTCGAAGAAAATTAGCATGCAAACCGTCCTACTCAAACCCAAGCAACACGAGAACCTATCGAACCATTATCCAAGCCTCAATATCCATCCTCAATCCAAGCCATAATCCAATTCTTGATATATACACTCTTGCCGAGGTAAGGTGGCCACTGCCTACACGAAAAGCACAAACCAAACCAAAGTAAAGCAAACTGTCATGCCCCTGTCCCAAAATACACCGGACCAGGCCACGTGGCAATAGCCAGCTATCACGTCTCCGAGGATATCCCAATTTAATGGATCCTAACGAAGAGTGCTACGCTGTCCTAAAATACTACATGTCCAATATCAGTCAACAACAGGTAAACTAATCTCATCTATAATATAACAGCAAGAAGTACTAAATAAACTGCTGGAAGATAAACACCAGTCTCAAGATATCATAGTACAACCAATAATGTCTGGTGGGAACAAACCCACTACTATGACAAAATAAAATACTAAAATGATAGATAAAAGATAATGATTAGGGCATCGGCTGACTAGATTATGATGCTCCCAATCCTAGGCAAAAGACCTACCAAGTGATCACGGAAACTCTGACGGTAGTACCTCTAGCTCCTCTGCGATAGCGAACCTCGTCTCCTGTCCTGGGCCGTACACTGTGGGGTAATATGCCTTGTCCAAATCTGGAAAGGTACCAGGTCCTCAGAGGGACGTAACAAGATACATAGAAGCATGCCATATATAATACTGAATAAAATAAATACAATAAAGGGTGTGCTAACCATCTAAGTGAATGCAATATGAGGATAACTTTGGTACGTATGGGTAGGCGTAGGCATAACGTCCAACACCCCGAAGAGCATGGCAGCAGTACAGTATAACGTTCATATCACTCCGAAGAACATGGCAGCAGTACAGTATATCGTCCATATCGCTCCGAAGAACGTGGCAGCAGTGTAAAGGGAGTCATTGGATCCGTGGCTCCTCTGGATACTATAGGCTCTAATGGGTGTATCCCATACGCCTACTAATGTCCTCCCCGCCCAATATAGATACACAAGTCGAATACTCGACGTGCGTACCACGTATCTATATGCCAGTCTCTACCAATAAAATATAACCTGAACTACGTACTAACCGTGATGTAGGTTACACACACCGATAGCTAGTCGAGTACGCAAACCCGCATCCTAATATGAATATGTCTCAGTGAACGTGTAAGGTGTCAGGTCTCAGAAGATAATAGAGTATCCTCCAATGGGGTGAGTCTGCTAATGACTAGGTCAAGTATACTAATCATCGACGTATCCGTCGAATGCACCCGAGTCAATCTCGGACGCACAGTTGTATAAAAAGAAAAGCACAAGAATAAAATACAACATATGCATAATTTAAATTAGACAATAAATATGGCAAGGTATCTTGCCTGGGTTCTGAGGCTGTGAATGCCAATAGCCTGCTCCTGTAGCATCTCCTGGCTGATCCAAAGACCCTAGACATACAATATAATATAACAAATACTGACATCAGACACTAAACAATATATATACACGACTACTACGCTACTCTTGGATACTGTCGCAAGTTCACGACTGGTCGAATACAGCGTTACGTGTGCACGTAGCTAGGATGTACACGCATTCTGTTCTCGGTCAACGTGCGCCTTGTGACAATAAATACTACGTCTAGGGTTTTACGAAGCTTCATTATGTCTAGTACAATTGTTGGTCCCAAAATTCCCATATTCAGCATACTTGGCGATGTCTAAGTTTTATTGATAAATTTCATGTTTCTAACAACAGGTCTTATAATTAAGGAATGGTTAGTTATTAACCCAATTCTAAATCTTGTTAATCAACATGCCATTATATACCTAGTTAGGGTTAACTGAGTTTGTGTCCAATACTACAAGTCTCGACACGATGACACAACGATCATATGTGGATACAATACAAGGAGGGAAGAGTCAGGTGTTTACCTAGTTGATAGGACGAGGGTCTCCTCGCTGACGGGTCACACTCCGGCGAGTAGTGGGCTCCGGCGTCGGCAGACAGCAGCGTCAGCCGCAGCAGCAGTAGTCGCAGCGGATGTAAGAGCGGCGGCGGCGGCTTAGGCAGCGGCGGGGGCGACTGAAGGCGTTGCGGGGGTGACTGACCGGTCACGGAGGAACGGTCGGGGTAGGCCTGGAATGGTGGTGGGCGGTGACCGAGGCGGCGGGGTCGCTCGGGTGCAGCGGCTAAGGGGTCGGGTTGATTGGGAGGTTGGGATGGTGGTGGTTGGCATCGGTGCCAGCGGTGGCAGGCGGTGGGCAGGGTGGTCCGATCGTGGAGGGGCAGGGACTACGGCGAGTGGCTGAGGTGTCATCCCGTCGTGGAGGGAAGGGTGCTCGGGTGGAAGGGTCGGCTAGGGTTTGAGGGAAAGTTGATGAATAGTTAGTTTTAGGGTTTAATGTGGGAGTATGTATATTTATAGGTGTTGGCTCTCGTGGGCTATCCTTGATATTTGGGTCGGCCAGGGCTCGAGGGTGGGGTTGGTCCATATTTAAGGTGTACACGGGCTTGGTCTAGTCCTATTTTTGGTGAACTTGGCCTCAACTTAATTAAATTACAACTTAATGCGTAAGGCGCTCACTTACGAATATTATGAAGCTAAGGTGAGACGCAATGACGGGTATCTAAGTTTGCACAATGGTCAGAGGGGTAGCCTGGCATGTCTAAGAGATGTTCGTGACCTTGGGTGGAAGATAACTACTAGTGTGGTGCTCCATTCTCGAAACAATGGCAAGGTGTATTAGGACAAATAATTATTGCACATTTATTCCAATTGTATCCAATATTCTAAGTCTCTCTATTTAATTTAAATTGAACCCTAAATTGGTCGAGGGGGTTTACAATCTACCCTCTTTAGAGCATTTCGTCCTCGAAATTAAAAACATACGCATGGTAAGAAATACTGACTGAATCTAAAATATCAATAAGTACCTAGTCCTTCGAAGAGATGGGGATAGCGCTGTCTAATCTCCTCCTCGCATTCCCAAGTCGACTCTCCTGGTGCATGATGCCTCCATGCGACATGAACTAGAGGGATAGTCTAACCTCGCAGTACCTTCTTGCTCCTGTCCAGGATCTCAACAGGCTCCTCTTGGTATGATGGACTCGGGCCGACTGTGATTTCTGAATGGTCAAGTACATGACTCAGATCTGGTATGTACCTTCTCAGCTGAGATACATGGAAGACGTCATGGACTTCTTCCAAAGTCTGTGGAAAGGGTAATCTGTAAGCAACCTCTCTGACTCGTTCTAACACATCGAATGGTCCGATGTATCTCGGACTCAGCTTTCCTCTACCTCCAAATCTGATAGTCCCTCGAGTATGTGAGATCTTTAGAAATATGTGATCTCCAACCTGGAACTCTAAGGGTCATCGATGCGCATTCACCCAATGCTTCTGTCGGTCCTGTGCTGCTCGTAGGTGCCCTTGGATCTTCTTCACCTTCTCTACTGTACGAATAACTAACTCGGGGCCAAGAATCTGTCTCTCGCCTATATCGCTCCAACATACGGGAGAACGACACTTTCTGCCATACAACGCTTCATAGGGATCCATCTGGATGCTCGCTTGATAGCTGTTATTGTAGGAAAAATTGACCAAATACAAATGGTCCTCCCACGATCCTCTGAAGTCAAGCATGCACGCTCTTAACATGTCTTCCAATGTCTGAATAGTGCGCTCCGACTGGCCATCTGTTTGTGGGTGATATGCTGTGCTAAACTTCAAGCGAGTACCGAGACTCTCTTGCATACTCCGCCAAAAGTAAGATGTAAATCTCGTATCCCTGTCAGACACGATGCTAACTGGCACTCCATGCAGTCGCACAATCTCCTTCATGTACATATCTCTTAGGACCTCAGCGGATTGCCCAACTCTGAAGGATAGAAAGTGTGCGGAGTTGATGAGTCTATCCACGATTACCCATACTGTATTGCGACCACTAGGACTCCTCGAAAAACCCGTAACAAAGTCCATAGTGATGTGCTCCCATTTCCACTCTGGTATAGGTAGCGGTTGAAGCAATCCTGCAGATCTCTGATGCTCAGCCTTGACTTGCTAACACACCAGGCACTTAGCCACAAAACGAGCTATCTCTCTCTTCATTCCATGCCACCAGTAATACTGTCTCAAGTCTCTGTACATCTTTGTGCCTCCTGGGTGAATAGAGTAGGTTGAATTGTGTGCTTCTGCCATCAACTCCTGACGAAGTTCTCCGTTTGGAACATAGAGACGATCTCCATATCTCAAAGTTTCGTCTTCATGTATACGCAGTCCTGTCTGTATTCCAGCCTCTGTCCTCTGTCTAAGCCTCTGGAATCTAGCGTTTGTTGGCAAGGCAGCCTTGATCCTCTCCACTAATGTCGATTACAACAGAAAACTCGACAACTGTCCGTCTATTCCAGGCATAACGACCTCTATACCCATCTGCTCTAGATTTCTCAACAGATATTGCTGTGTAGTCAAGAAAAATGGCATAGGTCTTCTGCTCAACGCGTCAGCTACTATGTTGGCCTTTCCCGGATGGTACTGTAGCTCAATCTCGAAGTCTGTCATTACCTCGAGCCAACGTCTCTGCCTCTGGTTCAGATCCTTCTGAGTGTAGACATACTTTAGGCTTTTATGATCAGTGAATATTTCTACTCTTTCTCCAAATAGGTAGTGCCTCCAAAGCTTCAAGACAAAGATCACTGCGGCAAGCTCCAAGTCGTGAGTGGGATAGTTCTTCTCATGGGTTCTCAACTGTCTAGAAGTATAGGCTACAACCTTCCCATGCTGCATCAAGACACTTCCTAATCCTTTCCTGGATGCATCGCTATATATCACGAATCCTCCGGGTCCAGATGGTATGGTCAAGATGGGTGCTGTAGTCAGGCGCTTTTTCAGCTCATCGAATGCCTTCTGACACTCCTCTGTCCAGGTGAACTCCTGCTCCTTACGGGTCAAGCGGGTCATTGGCTCTGCGATCTTCGCAAAGTTCTCCATGAACCTCTGGTAATATCCGGCAAGTCCTAGAAAACTCCTCACTTCCGAGACATTGGTAGGGGTTGGCCATGTCTCTACTGATGAAATCTTCGCCGGATCTACTAAAATACCATCTCCTGAGATGACGTATCCAAAAATAGTGACATAATCTAGGAGAAACTCGCACTTGCTCAGCTTAGCATAAAGCCTCTCTCTCCTCAGCGTCTCTAACACTAGTCTCAGATGCTCTTCATGCTCCTCATGGCTCTTTGAATACACCAAGATGTCGTCAATGAAGACTACCACGAACTGGTCTAAGTATTGGTGGAATACTCTGTTCATCAAGTTCATAAATACAGCAGGTGCATTCGTTAGTCCAAAAGGCATCACTAAGAACTCGTAGTGACCATAACGAGTCCTGAATGCTGTCTTTTGAATGTCTTCTCTTCGCACCTTCACTTGATGATAACCTGATCTTAAGTCGATCTTTGTGAACACCACTGCTCCTGTCAGCTGGTCGAACAAATTATTAATCCGCGACAGGGGATACTTGTTCTTGATAGTCAAAGCATTAAGGGCTTTGTAATCAATGCACATACGTACTGTCCCATCTTTCTTAGGTACAAACAATACTGTGCTCCCCATGGTGATACACTAGGACGGATAAATCCCTTGCTCTGTAACTCCTCTAATTATAGCTTCAGCTCATCTAGTTCCTTCTTCGCCAATCGGTATACATTAGAAGATACCGGTGCTGCTCTGGGTACTAGCTCAATAGTGAACTCCACGTCTCTATCTGGCGGTAAACCTGGCAATTCTTCAGGAAAAACATCCTCAAATTCTGCAACTATTGGTGGGGGTACCGTCTTCATAGCCATGTAAGTCCCAACTATCTGTCCTACTCCTTGCTCGACGGTCCCTCGCATGTACTCGAACTTCGGTTGATCTGGCGGTCTAAAGGTGACGCTATCCTTCCGGCAATTCAGTACGGTATTATACTGGCTTAACCAGTCCATGCCAAGCACAGCATCAAAGTATGACATGGGCAATACCAAGAATCGTGCTTTCATCTCTCTTCCATATACGACTACCGAGCTCGTTCTGATAGTGCTGGTAACCGGCACGATACCTCCTCCGGTAAGAATCTTCCAACTCTTAGGTAAGGGGGAAGTAGCTACTCTATGCATTGCTACAAATCTACTAGATATGAATGATAAGGTAGCTCCAGAATCAAACAATACATTCGCAGGTAATAATGCAACTAAAATGGTACCTGTGATAGCTTCCCCTTCTGTTTCCTCCTCTGCACCTGCTAGTACAAAGGCCAGTCCGTGCCTCTGCCCTCCGGTCTGCTGTCGAGCTCGGTCAAACTGTGCCTCCTGTGGGGCCAAGGGTAGTCCCCTCTAAAATCCTCCAGGTGCTGGTGGTCGTTGAGCTCCTAGCGGTGGTAGTATCCTCGGAACTGGTGCTGTTGGCCTTTGTCCTGCCGGCGGTGCAGTCTCTCTGCGCTGTGGGCAGTCTCGAACCTGGTGCTGGTCTGACCCACAAATCAGACATGTCCTCAGTCTCTTTCTGCAGTCCTTCTCGTAATGTCCTCTCTTCCCACAGTGGTAGCAAGTCGGAAGCTCCTTTTGCTGGTATGGCATTGTCCTCTGCTGTGTTTGTGCTCCGGGACGACGGATCAGTCCTCCTACTCTGGGCTGGGCTCTGGCGGGTGCAGTTGTGTTGGAACATCTTGCTCCTCTGTCGATGGCCTCCTGGACTCTCACCTCTGAAAGAACCTCTTTATACGAAATTCTCGCCTGTGCGGTGGTATACCTCTGTAGCTCGAAGGTGAGGTCGTGATGGAATCTCTGGGCCTTCTCTAGATTATTGGGTATCAGGACGACACCAAATCTGCTAAGGCGGCTGAACTCTGCGTCATAGGTGTCAACAGTCATATTTTTCTGTTCTAGATGTAGGAACTGGGAGTACATGGCATTTCTGACTGTAGCTGGGAAGTACTTCACATTGAAGTATTCTAGGAACTGTTCCCAAGTCTGGTTCTTGCCTACACTGTGCTCAATAGAATCCCACCAGTGATGGGCGTTGCCTTTCAGTTGGTCCCTCACTGCGGTCATCCAAAGGTCTGGATGCAGTTGTGAAGCCTCTCATAGCATCTCCGTGTTGGCGACCCAATCGGAAATCTGCTCTATGGTCTCGTTGCCCGAGAAAGTATCTGGTCCCATCTGTCAGAACCATCTTACAGTGCCACCTGTCTGGGCTGGTGTAGGTGATGGCACTGGTGTTGTGACAGGTGTCCTCTCTAGTACTGCCATCAAACTCTGTCTCAACGTCTCTGTCTGATGCCACTGAGCTTGCATCATAGTCTGAAAGAACTGAAGCATCTGTGGCTGTCCATCTGATTGTGTCATCTGGGGTGGATAAGGTGGAGGTGGTGGTAATGGGACCTCTGGCTGTGTGGTAGGCGTCTCTTCAGATGTCGGTCTCTCAGTTTGCGGCATCGGGGTGGCTCCTGAAGTCTGTCCCTCAAAAGGCTGTATGGGAATCGTCTGGGAAGTCTGTCCCTCGAGCTGCGGTGTAGGATCGCCCTGTAAAGTCTCGTGCTAATGTATTAGCGGGGTTTGTAGCGGTGGTTGCCTTTGGGGTACCTCCTCTCTTTGGGTGGTGTTATCTGGCACCGCGGCACTGGGTGTTCCTCGTCCACTGCACAAATTCATCTTACTGCAAGAGATAGGACTTCATCAAAAAGAGTACGGAATCAAGCAAACATGATGCAGATATTTAGAAGCAATACGAAGGAAGTTCATAGATGAAATCAAAGTGGATGAGACCTAAAAATTTCTATCCTATTGCAGGCTCGCTGGGCATGTTACCATACTACAAGCGAATAAGTCGACCTGCATGGGCCACCACTAAAACCATATCATGCCCCAGTCCTAAAATACACGGGACCAAGCCATGTGGCAATAGCCAGCTGTCACGTCTCCGAGGATATCCCAATTTAATGGATCCTAGCGAAGAGTGCTACGCTGTCCTAAAATACTACATGTCCAATATCAGTCAACAACAGGTAAACTAATCTCATCCACAATATAACAACAAGAAGTACTAAATAAACTGTTGGAAGATAAATACCAGTCTCAAGATATCATAGTACAACCAATAATGTCTGGTGGGAACAAACCCACTACTATGACGAAATAAAATACTAAAATAATAGATAAAAGATAATGACTAGGGCATCGGCTGACTAGATAATGATGCTCCCAATCCTAGGCAGAAGACCTACCAAGTGATCACGAAAACTCTGACGGTAGTACCTCTAGCTCCTCTGCGGTAGCGAACCTCGTCTCCTGTCCTGGGCCGTACACTGTGGGGTAATATGCCTCGTCCAAATCTGGAAAGGTACCAGGTCCTCAGAGGGACGTAACAAGATACATAGAAGCATGCCATATATAATACTGAATAAAATAAATACAATAAAGGGTGTGCTAACCATCTAAGTGAATGCAATGTGAGGATAACTTTGGTACGTATGGGTAGGCGTAGGCATAACGTCCAAAACCCCGAAGAGCATGGCAGCAGTGCAGTATAACGTCCATATCGCTCCGAAGAACGTAGCAGCAGTACAGTATATCGTCCATATCGCTCCGAAGAACGTGGCAGCAGTGTAAAGGGAGTCATTGGATCCGTGGCTCCTCTGGATACTACGAACTCCAATGGGTGTATCCCATACGCCAACTAATGTCCTCCTCGCCCAATGTAGATACACAAGTCGAATACTCGATGTGCGTACTACGTATCTATATGCCAGTCTCTACCAATAAAATATAACCTAAACTACATACTAACCGTGATGTAGGTTACACACACCGATAGCTAGTCGAGTGCGCAAACCCACATCCTAATATGAATATGTCTCATTGAACGTGTAAGGTGTCAGGTCTCAGAAGATAACATATTATCCTACAATAGGGTCAGTCTGCTAATGACTAGGTCAAGTATACTAATCATCGACGTATCCGTCGAATGCACCCGAGTCAATCTCGGACACGCACAGTTGTATAAAAAGAAAAGCACAAGAATATAATACAATATATGTACAATTTAAATTAGACAGTAAATATGGCAAGGTATCTTGCCTGGGTCCTGAGGCTGTGAATGCCAATAGCCTGCTCCTGTAGCGTCTCCTGGCTGATCCAAAGACCCTAGACATACAATATAATATAACAAATACTGACATCAGACACTAAACGATATACATACACGACTACTACGCTACTCTTGGATACTGTCGCAAGTTCACGACTGGTCGAATACAGCATCACGTATGTACATAGCTAGGGTGTACACGCATTCTGTCCTCGGTCAACGTGCGCCTTGAGACAATAAATACTACGTCTAGGGTTTTACGAAGCTTCATTATGCCTAGTACAATTGTTGGTCCCAAAATTCCCATATTCAGCATACTTGGCGATGTCTAAGTTTTATTGATAAATTTTATGTTTCTAACAAAATGTCTTATGATTAAGGAATGGTTAGTTATTAACCCAATTCTAAATCTTGTTAATCAACATGCCATCATATACCTAGTTAGGGTTAACTAGTTTGTGTCCAATAGTACAAGTCTCGATACGATGACACAACGATCATATGTGGATACAATACAAGGAGGGAAGAGTCAGGTGTTTACCTAGTTGACAGGATGAGGGTCTCCTCGCTGATGGGTCGTCCTCCGGCGAGTAGTGGGCTCCGGCGTCGGCCGGCGACATACAGCAGCGGTAGTCGCAGCGGATGTAACATCAGTGACGACAGCTTAGGCAGCGTCGGGGGCAACTGAAGGCGGTACGGGGGTGACTGACCGGTCATGGAGGAACGGTCGGGGTAGGCCTGGAATGATGGTGGGCGGTGACCGAGGCGGCGGGGTCGCTCGGGTGCAGCGGCTAAGGGGTCGGGTTGATTGGGAGGTTGGGATGGTGGTGGTTGGCGCCGGTGCCATCGGTGGCAGGCGGTGGGTAGGGTGGTCCTGTCGTGGAGGGGCAGGGACTGCGGCGAGTGGCTGAGGTGTCGTCCCGTCATGGAGGGAAGGGTGCTCGGGTGGAAGGGTCGGCTAGGGTTTGAGGGAAAGTTGATGAATAGTTAGTTTTAGGGTTTAATGTGGGATTATGTATATTTATAGGTGTTGGCTCTCGTGGGCTATCCTTGATATTTGGGCCGGCCAGGGCTCGAGGGTGGGGTTGGTCCATATTTAAGGTGTACACGGGCTTGGTCTAGTCCTATTTTTGGTGAACTTGGCCTCAACTTAATTAAATTACAACTTAATGCGCAAGACGCTCACTTACGAATATTGTGAAGCTAAGGTGAGACACAATGATGGGTATCTAAGTTTGCACAAGGGTCAGAGGGGTAGCCTGGCATGTCTAAGAGATGTTCGTGACCTTGGGTGGAAGATAACTACTGGTGTGGTGCTCCATTCTCGAAACAACGACAAGGTGTATTAGGACAAATAATTATTGCACATTTATTCCAATTGTATCCAATATTCTAATTCTCTCTATTTAATTTAAATTGAACCCTAAATTGGTCGAGGAGGTTTACACAAACCAACTCTTATCTATATAAAGTCACTGGCCAAGCCATAAAGGACTGATCGGACTGATCAATTGCAGTTCTACCCGATCCAGACCGGTTAGCTAGCCCAAGGTACGTTACCATTGTTTCCTCTATGGCCGAACGGTCCCGGTGCTCCGGAGCCTATCCCGTTCGAAGAAACCAAACCCCGTACAACACAGGTTTTCCGTGACCGATGCAGACACCAAGTAGGTATGACAAGAGGATCGAACATTCTCGTCCCACCAAACGATCCTAGACTCATCCAACCAACTATCCATAACCATTCTCCAACATATAGCCCAAGGCATAAATCTCAAGTTATCCTCATAGGCACTATGCCTCTTCTCGACACAATGTTCCAATTGGTGCAACAACCCTCGCTCAGAACAATCCCTTAGAATAATGCCCCAACAGTGGCACAATGCCCTCGCTGATGCAGTTGTTCGGTTTTGAACCACAACTGCATGCTTTGTCACGCCCCGGCCCTGAGGGGCCGCCCGTATAGCCGGACCACCGCCTCGCCCCGTAGCCGGATTGAGCCGGACGCGAATCACCGCACCTCGGTGCACCGGACGCGCATCACCGCATCTCGGTGCCTGTCCCGCGGGTGCGAGGAAGGGATGGCCCGTTCGAATATATCAGGACGTGATGCCGTACGAGCCTGAGGTTGCGCCCGCACAAGGCTTTATCATTTAAGTTGTTTGTTGGCTATCATCGCATCAATCGAGTAAGCAACAAAAAGGCACATTGTTGCAATGCAATGCATTTTAGCCAACTGAGTATTCGGGACAATCGAGGGACTTGGGTTCTCTTATGTAAAGGCATTCGTTCCATACATTATGCCCCCTTATACGATAGCATCTCGGGGCAACAATCGAAACCAGGATTCTGGGTCTTAGGGACTGAGGCACGCCTATCGCTCCTTCGAACGATCCAGTACCTTTAAGCAAGTAAACTGTTGGTGGGTCAGTACTTTTATAAGTACTGGTGAGATAAAACAACTGAACAGAAACAAGCATTCACTAAAACAAATACTAAGTAATCATGTTGTAAAACATTACATTACTAGTGATCTTTCTAGTTTTACCTAGGTTCGTTTTATGCAGCAGAAGAACGGAGTCATATTACATTATTTTGGAAATATCTTTTAAAACATAGTTTCATATTGAATAAGCAAGCAAGCCGTTCGTTCTGTTTCAGGGTGTGTACAGTGTGTCTCGTGGGACTCGAGGGACAGAATGCATAGCTAGACACACATGCACATTTTAGGGGCAGTCCATCTATCCATGACAACACAATGAACTAGCTATATGCAGGGCGGTCCCCGAGTATCTCAGGATCGGCAGCTGTTGGACCAATATACCAATGACTCTTTATCTAATACTAAGGGCAGCTGTGACTCATGGTTGCTTTTTACTATCATGGTAGCAGCCGCGACACATGCAGTTCAGCTCTCCACCAATAGCCATTGTTCGACCGATGCGAATGCATGTAAACACTATCAAATAAACTTTAGGATGCAGACGAGACGAACCATCAGAATACAATCTTGTTGCGGAGGCAAGCCGCCTTATCACTTGAACACATTCAGGCACGATATGGTTCTCTCGGAGCATATGGGATAGTGAACATGTTCATGCACTCTTAGACAAGCTATCAGGATTCTCGTTAAGCAGACTTATTCGTTTCAAGGATATGCTAGGTAAGTTCGTTCATTAACATGGAAGGCAGGTTCTATCATTCTCTTATAAAAATATTACAAGCAAAAACTCAGATTATTATTAAGGCGTGCAAGAATCAGAGAACGAAGTTCTGCCCACTCACCTTGATACATAATGCCGATGCGGAGCGGGGCATTACATACTTACCAACCAACAAAAAGTTTCATCCTCGAAACTTCAAAGATAAACTTCTCGATATTTCGAGCAGCGATAATGCCATCCCTCGCCGTACTCAATCGAAACAATCAAGCAATTCAAGTTCAGAAAACATTTGCACTTTGAGAATATCTATGGACTTATTGTATGGAGCGCTCTATTGCAATACCATATCGATAATATCTCAGAGTCATAGCAACGGATTTGGGCCAAGAAAATCGATTTCGCTCTGATACCATTTTGTCATGCCCCGGCCCCGAGGGGCAGCCCGTATAGCCGGACCACCGCCTCGCTCCCGTAGCCGGATTAAACCAGACGCGAATCACTGTGCCTCGGTGCACCGGACGTGCATCACCGTATCTCGGCGCCTGTCCTGCGGGTACGAGGAAGGGATGGCCCGTTCGAATATATCGGGTCAGGACGTGATGCCGTACGAGCCTGGGGTTGCGCCCGCACAAGGCTTTATCGTTTAAGTTGTTTGTTGGCTATTATCGCATCAATCGAGTAAACAGCAAAAAGGACATTATTGCAATACAATGCATTTTAGCCAACTGAGTATTCGGGATAATCGAGGGACTTGGGTTCTCTTATGCAAAGACATTCGTTCCATACATTATGCCCCCTTATACGATAGCATCGGGGCAACACTCAAAACCAGGATTCCGGGTCTTAGGGACTGAGGCACGCATATCGCTCCCTCGGACGATCCAGTACCTACAAGCAAGTAAACTGTTGGTGGGTCAACACTTTTGTAAGCCTGAGAGGCAACCTTATGACTCAGTTCAAGAGTTTGTAATAGATGTTCATATTATCAATAAAAGAGAACTTTTCCATACTTCAAATTTGTGTTTTAATTTATCTGCGTACTCTGAATATGTGCTCGCTATGCAAAAATAAAATACTTAGCCTAGTGCGGTGCGCAACCTAGGCCCGCATGGCGGTCATGCCCGGAGGACGACTATCGATTCCATAAAATTGGGGCGTGACACACTTTGCTTGACAAAGTGCCCAAGTGATACTCGTGCATGGATGCACGCTCGCTTGCCCAAATTTTCGATGTTCCAACCAAGATATATAATTCTAACTGTTCAAACATAATTCTAATTATCTCTCCAACTATCCCAAATATATAATCCAACTCTAGCTCCAACTATCTAACGCAAAAACCAATTCAAGCCACAAATCTATCCAAGCAAACGACGTACACTCTATGCACGCCACAGTGTAGTGATTTCCAAGTTCCAGTCCAAGTGTTCAAGCCTTTACGTGTGTTCCATATTATTAGGCATAAAGGAGTAGAGAAGAAGGGACAGAGCCCACTCACCAAGTTTGATTCTATTAAACATCATGTCCTGTCGATACGGCCGATCCCTTGAACCCGTGGTCCGATGCAAAGCACGATCTAGTCAACTGGTATAACCATGTGAGCAGGCCGTGCTCTCCAAATCATCCGACCGATCGGACTAAGAAAGACGGCATTATCGCTCAAATCCATCCATCTCAGTACTGCTCTGAATGAACACCCAATTTTTACCTAACTCCGTTAGCAATCTGTACATGAAACCAACTCAATCAATACGTGTTCCCAAATCCAACAAATTAAAATATAACCAGCTATTGCCTCATTCAATCCGACTCAGCGTAACGTACCGTGCGATTGCGGGGCGTTACAAGTAACCCCCTTGTGTCTCACTTTAAGTTCACTAAGGAGCATTGTCCATCTACCGAGGACGATAGGAAAGATATTGAGCGAGTTTCATATGCCTCAGCTGTGGGAAGTCTTATGTATGCTATGGTATATACGAGGCCATACATTGCTTACGCAGTCGGCAAAGTTACCAGGTACACTTCCAATCCTGGAAGGGTACATTGGAGTGGGGTCAAGTGGATTCTACAATATCTCCAAGGTACTACCGATTGGAGACTTTTATTTGGTGGTGAAGAGACGAAGCTTGTTGGATATACCGACGAAGATATGGCTAGAAATGTAGAGACGAGGCGATCGACTTTGGGCTATGTAATAATGTTTGCTGGTGGAGCAATATCGTGGCAGTCGCGTTTACAGAAGTGTGTTACCTTGTCGACGATAGAGGTAGAATACATTGCGACGACGGAGGCTTGCAAGGAGTTGCTGTGGATGAAGAAGCTGTTGTAGGAAATTGGGCTAAAGCATGAGCAGTATCATTTGCTTTGCGATAGTCAAAGTGCTATTCACCTTGTGAAGAACCAAACATTTCATAACCGGTCCAAGCACATTAATACCTGGTGTAAACTCCCTCGACCAAAAAATTATTTTAATTAACTTAGATAAAGAGATTAGGATTATTTTGGTGCTAATTAGAATTTTTATGCATAATATTATTTATTTGTGCAGTGATTTTATTACTTAGGATGCCTTACCGTTGTCCCGGTATTTAGGACACTATACTAGCTGTTACCCTGAAACAAATTCCATAAACTTGGCCTAGACATACTAACCTACCATAATGACCCTTGTGCAACCCCCTGATACTGATTTGTGTGCCTGATTTTAGTCGCACAAAAGTCGTTACAAACGTCCGTACGTAAATTCAATTAATTGCATATTTACGTTCGTTGTCCGTTCCAATCGAAATTGAGACCCAACCTCAACCCGTTTTGACCAACCCCGATCATGACATTATTATACTCTAAGCCTACCACGTCAATGACGCTTGTGCCACCCAATTTAGACCCTCCTGTATTTATTAAATTAATTTAGGGACACCCGGTGCATTAATTATAATTTAATTAATGTAGTGATCCAACCTCACTCAAATTAGACCAAACTCCAACCCAAACCCACACACACACCCACAAGCCTCATACAAAATACCATACACCATTATAGTCCAATACAAAACACCAAACATGGTGTTTTGTCACATCAAATCCCCAATTCCAGATTTTGTGTAATTTCTAAATTGTTCAGGGGCCTTTGTACAAATTTGCAATGAGGTGCCCCCTCTTATTGGTCCAACCACATGAAGAATGAGACCCCCTTCCCTTGAACGGTCCATCATAATCTTTCCCCCCATTTTTATGTGCCTACATTACTTTTTGGGGACATATCTCCACCCTAAATTTTGAACCCCTCAATTCTAGCCCTCCCCTCATCATGATGAAGCCTCCCCAACTCCCCAAAAATATCACCCAGCCGGCCCTAATCCCAAGGCAGCCCCCCACTCTCTCACCTACATATAGGACATGTTACCTCACATTAATTGGCACACAAACCTAGAAATCACAACACAAAACCCTAGTTTCCCAAATCCCTCACAAACCAGCCCGACCTCTGCCCGAGCTTCCCGCCGCCCTCTTCCGGCCAGCCCCCGCCTCCGACCACCCCCGCAACGACTCTACCCCCTCAGGCGACCCTTCCCCCACCTACCACCACCGCCCCCGGCCACTGCCCCGCCCACAGCCACCTCCCTCTCCACTGTTCACCTACAACCCTCACCTCCCCCGAGCTTGAGCCGACCACCCGAGCTCCAACCACTCTGCCACCCTAGCTCGCCCGGCCGCCCAACTCAACCGACCTCCTCCCCAGTCAGCCTCCTCCGTCCCCGCCAAGTCTCGGCCCCGGTCAATGCTTCAGCTGGCCGCCACAATCCCTGCAGCACCGTCGACCACAGGCTACTGCTGCTGCTGTCGACCCTCCCCGAGCGCTGCCGGAGCTCCGCCCGGCCACCCACGCAGTCGACGACCAGTCCGGCGGATCCCCCTCGACCCCTCCTACACTCCTGTACGTATACATATACGAATATAGTATAAATAAGTAGTATATTTTGGGTTGCTTTGTATATATAAATGTATATATATATATATATATGTTTCAGTATAATTATTAGTATTTATATATATAAGTCTATATAAATACAGTATTATATATATATACACTGTATTTTGTATGTTTTATTATATACTAGAGATACATATATATGTATAGTATATACTATATACTTATCTTTAAATACCTTACTATATGTTTAATATCTATTGGGTATATATATATATATATATATATATATATATATATATATATATATATATATATATATATGTATGTATGTATGTATGTATATTTGTAATGTATTTAGGATATTATATATTTAATATATCTTGTGTATTAATATATATTCTGTAAATTAATGTATTGTATGTAGTATATAAATTACTAGTATATTATATATAGTATATAAATTATTGGTGTATTATGTATGAGTATTAAATACATTATACCTATTATTAACATATATATATATATATATATATATATATATATATATATATATATATATATATATATATATATATATATATATACATAATGGTATTTAGTATATTAGAGTATAATATAAATATATGGATATATACATAAATATATTTATACTTTGTGTATTAAAATAATATATGTTAGTATATATTATATATGTTTTCACTACTATTTTGTATATTATACATATAGATACATATGTATACTATATATCTACCTGTTGTATATATGTACTTATATATATAAATGCTTGTATAAATATATGTAAATATATGTCTATGTATTAAATTAATTTATATATATGGTATTGTGTATTTTAAATATGTTCATATATTTAATAAATGTGTATGTGTACATATTATTAAGTAATATGTAAAGTGCTATTTTAAATGTACTATTAAACATACATATTTTTATTATATTTTAATATGTATTAGTGTACAATAACTATATATGTTATTAAATTATCTATAGTATATATATGTATAGGTGTTAGGTATGTATACTTGTACTATGTTAACATAGGTAGTTAAGCATGGTATAAATTTAGTGAATCATAATTATTGTTATCTGTTCGTAGGCATCCGAGACGGTGCTACCTTGACTGCTGGTTCCGGAGCATTGCTTGTGCACACCAGAGTTCCAGGCAAGTATACCTTGCCTTGTTGATACTGTTTAAATTCAGATGTTTACCTAGTTGCACATTTTATTGTTTTAATATTAACTGTGCGCGTCCGAGAAAACTTGGGTGCAGTCAACGAAGGCGTTGACGTTAGGACTTGTGTCTGACTTAGTGTCTAGTGGATCCACCTAAAGTTGAGGAGTTATCAATATGACTTCCCAGGCCTTGACATGTATCTTAACACGTCACAGAGTGAGTTCATGTAGGGACGCGTGCTTCATGATCGACTGGCCATCAGTATGAGCATCACGTGTGACGACATATAGCTTAGTTGTTTATTTCAGTAGCGACTGGCATCATAGTATGAGGTGTCCACGTCGTATTTGCGACTTGTACATTGATATTGGGCGGGGAAGACAATTAGTAGGCGTATGGGACAGACATTTGGTCGCCGTAGTTTCAGAGTAAACTGTGGGGCCGTGAGCCTCAGTGTTACCCGGTTGTGGGCTATGTGTTACCCGGTTATGGGCTCAGGTTCCCGGTTATGGGCATATATGCTTGTCGATACATCCAGCAGAGGTTACTAGCTGCGCGCTATCATGATCAGTGATGTAGTCAGCATATATACTTCTGGCGTTCAGTTTACAGCTAATGCCAGGTACTTAGCCTCTAGCTCGACGCTATGCTTTATACCTTTCACCTACCCATACGTATCAGGGCTGTCTTTAAAGTACATTTCACTTAGCTGGTTAGATTGCCCTTGAGTTTATATAGTATTTACTTTATGGCATGCGTTTTTGTATCTTGTTACGTCCCTCTGAGGACCTAGTTCTCTTCCAGATCCGGACGAGCATTTGTACCCGACTATCTACGGAGCAGGAGTAGAGACAGGATTTCTGATTGAGGACTTCGAGGCATTTCCAGGGGAGTTCCCGTGATTTGAGTACGCAGCTACATCGGACTAGAGTTTTCATATCTAGCTAGTTGATACTCTGGTCTAGTTATCTTACTTCTTTCTGCACTTTATTTCCATTTCTGTATTTCAGTGGGTTTGTCCCCACCAGACTACTTCAAATGTATTATGGATATTCAGACTCTTGTATGTTATTTACCAGCATTTTATTTCAGCATTATGATATTGTATTATGTGGATGAGATTAGACATTGACTGCTATATATTAGCATATTAGACTTGTTAGTATTTTAGGACAGCGTAGCATGCTTCGATAGGATCCATTAAATTGGGATATACTTCGGAGTCGTGTCAGCTGGCCAATGCCACGTGGCCTGGTTCCATATATTTTGGGACTGGGTCGTGACACCTGGTATCATTGGATACGGGATATGGTTGACAAGAAGGAAACGACGCTTGAGAAGGTTCATACAGATGACAACGGAGCAGATATGTTCACAAAGGTTCTACCAAGGAAAACGTTTGAGTACTACAGACGGATCGTCGGGATGACGACTCCCTCCACATAGTTGTGAAGGAGGAGATTTGTTGAAGTGGGTGGGATTTCCAACCTATGTGAAAAATATCTCGGAGTAGGATTGAGTATTTCTACATATAATAGGAATACATCAATTTATTTGGATTGGATATTCCTAAATATAATAATAATATCTCAATGGATTTGGATTGGATATTCCTACATATAATAGAAATATGTCAATAGATTTGGATTTGGATTGGATATTCCTATCTATAATATGAATGATAGTTGTGGGTTTGAGGCTATAAATAGGTGTCTCATGGCCCTAAAATATCTCTCTCTAAAAATAAAAAATAGCAATAAGGAGAGAAAACGAGACAAGAGTGCCATTGCAACATTTGAGAGGAGAAAGAATGATTGGAGGCCGTTTCGAAGAAGGAGATCAGTTTCGGATATTTCTCGTTGTCTTTATTCTTCGTGGTTATAATTTATTTTCTGTTCCAAAAGAGTTGTGGTGATCCGTTTAGATTGGTGAGAAGTTTGTAAGGACTCGGTGTATTTTTTATTCCATTAGTGGAGGCTTTTCAGAATTGGACTCCGATCATCCCGTGATTTTTCCTGCAAGGATTTTCCACGTCAAAAATCTTTGTGTCTGCGATTTGTGTTTGACGTTTTTGATTTGTGCGTTCTCTCGCAGATACTCTCTGGTTTGAGGAACAATTTTTGCACTTTCGTTCCCAACACATAGCACAAAATATTGACGATACGTTGCTGATAACTGGGTTCTTCTGTAAGTTAACGTACAAAATTTTCAAATATAGTAACTGTTAAAGAAGTAGATTCAAATTCCCATTACATTCGACTGGTTTAAGACTCGTACGTCGAATCACCACTGTCAGAAGTCGCTGGCATCTCGCATCCGACAGCCCCTGATTATCTTCACTCATTTATTGGAAAGTCAAGGACACAGACACGACTCCTCAAAGCTTGCTTGCTTAATTCTCTATTTAACACCATGACCATGACCATGACCATCAACATTTCTCCATACACCTTCGCGTAAAGGAATTAGAAAAATGGGCAGCAGGGGTCCTAGACAGGTCGAGAGGATAGAGAACGAGCTAGCACGAGACGTGTGCTTCGCAAAGCGTCGCCGAGGCCTTTTCAATAAGGCCGGCGAGCTGTCCGCTCTCTGTGGAGCCGAAATGTCTGGTCGTCTACTCTCCTGCAGGCAATCCCTACTCCTTTGGTAGCCCGGGAGTCGACCAAGTTGCCGACCGCTTCCTCTCGGGCAATGGGAGTACAACTCCCGGACCAAGCAGACTCCAACACGACGCCCATGGGATGGACGTCATCAAAGAGTTAACTGAGCAGCTGGACACTGAAACCGCCAAGAAAGCAATGCTGGAAGAGCGCCTGGCCACGTTGGTTCAACAAAACCGGCTCTTCCAGTTTGTCAAGAATATGGAGGGTTTTGAGTGGTTCGAGCTAGAGTGGCTGAAGGAATCACTGGCTTTCCTAACCGGATGGCTCAAAAGAATTAGGGTTGGTGATGAGAATGGAGGGGCTTCGTTTCCGGACGTAGCCATGGCTATGAACCAGTTCGTGCCTGCAGCTGGATATGGACCTGGTGCTGGCGAGGCTCATGACCCAGACCTCGGATATGGGCGTGGATTCTACTGATCCATGCCAATCAGTAGAATTTGCTAGTGGCAGCTTCGGCTTCAGCATTTTTGCTGGATATATGAAAAAGAAAACTATTTCATCATTTATTATAATCTTTTTTTTCTTCTTAGTCTGGTTAGTGTAATGTTGCTGCTTGCTAGCTCTTCAATTCCTATAAACTTCAAGTTTTGTTAGCTCTTTAGCTCTTTTCTTAATCAGACTTCTGTTGTCAGCTAGTTCTAATGTTGGAAAAAGCGCCTGAGAGAATTTTTAAATTTAAAAATTGTAATAGTGTACTAGTGCACATTGGTGCACATAAGATGTAAAAATTTATTTCTATTGGTCCACATGTGCATGATTTATTTAGAAAAATGAACACTACGGCTCATATTCCGTTTATATATATATATATATATATATAAGGGAGCGGATCCGGAACCCCGCTCCCGGAGTCCCGCGGGAGCCCCGTCGCTCCCAACCGTTGGATCGCAGGGGCCCCACGTGTGGCCCCTACGCGGGCCCCCCAATCCGATGGTGCATGAGAGGGGGCTTCGGCGGGATTCCGGGAGCGGGTCTTTTGATCCGCTCCCTATATATATATATATATATATATATATATATATATATATATATATATATATATATATTTGATGTGGTCCCGTATTTCACACATGACTTTTTGCGTATGGTGCATTGCATATCTTGTGGGCCCACTGTCCCCAAACTTCCACCATTAACAAATAGAAGGAATAATACGTCCCCATAGCTCGATCCACTGAACTTCCGCCACCTAGTCGGGATCTTATACCTCTCCTCGGTAAAAACAAGAGTCACTCGAGTTCGGTAAAATTTTAATAGTTATTACAGGAAAAAAATTCAACAAAAAAAACCTTTAGACGAAAGAAAAAAAAGTTTATAAAATTTCAAAGGGACAATATATATTCCGCCGGTCGAGATTGATCATGATTGTATGCAATAATGGAGAAGAGTGATATACATTACAAAATTTTAAATTTTGGTTCATGACACCTTCCATACTGTCATGAACATTCTCTACTTGAGCTGCTTCTTAAAGATGTGTTTTTCAGGAGTATTACGATGTATTATATTATTCAATCTTTTCTTTCGAAGAGCTGAATCTTTAGAATCTTTAGTTCTTCCAAGTTCTTGTTGTGGAACTAGTTAATTTATTTAGTCTTTATATTCTAGCAAGGCACATTCATAACTGGTATATGTGACCTAGTTACTTTTGCAGCATTATTAAAGGCACCGAGTAATAACTTTATTATAATAGATTATAAGGGGGTAATTCTCCTAATTTATTGCCCTTATTGGGGGTTTAAGGCATTAATTCATCTGTCCTTAGTTGAGATAAAACCACGATAATTCATGATGTTCATTTGGAACATGACATGTTTTGGTATAGGTACATTCGTCTTCAATCCTTTTATCTCGTCCTAACTGCGGGAATACTGTCTTTATTTAAATGACAGTTCGCAAAATTTGCGATCAAGATATCCCAACTAACAAAGGAGATTTAAAAACGAACATAAATTCCAATTGACGTTGGGGATCCATTATTATTAAATTCAAAAAAATTTGTTCACAAAATATAGATGCCAAAAGTACATGTCCAAATAACGCCAACATAAGTCATAAAAATCTAAAATTGTTCAACTCTAAATAAATAGAACTAAGTTGCAGATGTCAAGTTGGTGTTATCTTATTTCTTAAATTCTTCACCAAGGAGGTCATCATTGTCCATGTCAAGGATGACATTTGCGTCAACATTCTAGGTTTTCTGATATTAGGCCATCATTTTCTTGGATACATGACAGGTGCATGACCAATGACCCTATTTATTGTGGTCCTAGGATGTAATGCTCCCACCGCACGGCGCATTACAATGAACCATAATTGGAAACAAATATTAATTCAAGTTATTTTCATGTGCAAGCTTTATGCAAAACTTTCTGAGGTCGATATGCGCCCTGGTGCGAGCAGAAGCACGAAGTCAACAATGTGCATGGATTAGTGAGTTAGTTCAGAGCAGTACAGAAATAACAAGATTGAGCGATGGTGCAGTCTTCCTTATAACCCGGTCGGGTCGGATAATTGAGAAGCATGGCTTGCTCGCATGGTTATACCAGTTAAGTATATCTTATTTTGCATTAGACCACAAAATTTGGGGATAGGTTGTATCGACTCGACAAGCGATAGGCAGTATTGACTCGACAGAATGGTGGGCAGCTAAGTATAAGGTGGGCGGGTTATGTCCATTTTTTTCTACTCCTTCATGCCTAATAAAATATACCACTTGTGTGCGATTAATATCATGGAATCAATGTGCGTGGTTCGGATAAATAGTAGTTGTAACATATGTTAAACACTAAGATAGAATAATGAAACAAAGTATATCGAGGCGTGCATCAAGTGCACGAGCATCGAACATAAATACTTCATCAAGCGAGCGTGCATCCGTGCACGAGTATCAAATAGGAACACCTCATCAAGTGAAGCGTGCAGTTATAGTTCAAAACTATGCGACTGTGTCAAGGGGGGTATTTCACCCATGGTGCACTGTGTCAAGAAGCGACATAGTACCTTGTGATATAATTTGAGAATGGTGCCTTGTGATATAATTTGAGAACGGTATTATGTGGCGAGTAGATATGTACATCTTTACTTGTATTTCAGTGCTATGCATGTATTTGATAGTTAGCTATTAGCGCATTGCATGGTCATGGATGACCTGTGCACAGGGTTTGGAGATTCCTCGAACGGGATAGGCACCGGAGCACCGGGACCGTTCATCCTAGGAGGAATTTATAAGTGCTTTCATAGCACGATATAGTGAGACATACAGCTGAGGTATTGCAACTTTCGGATGGATGGCACATTGCTCACCACTACTAAAAATTACGGGGTTAGCGACGCTAAAAAATGTCGCTAAATTATAAAATTATGTCGCTGAAATAAAATAACGACATTATTAGCGAAATTTTATAATTGTCACGGTGTAGCTAGTCGTTATACGTCGCAACTAGCGACGTATCTTAGTGACATATGAACGTCACAAAATTTTTACCAATTAGCGACGTTCTGCGGTGCAATGTCAGTATATGAGCGACACAAATTTAGTCGCAAAACGTCGCTGATATTACTATACTTAGTGACGTTTACTATGTCACTAAACGTCGCTAACATTCTTCCGTTAGCGACGTTTAGCAAAGCATGTACATCGCTAATATTTTTTGAATGTAGCGACGTTTAGCAATGTATTTTAGTTACGTCTTGATGACATGGCAGAGATTGCCAAGTCAGCAAATTAACGACTTTTAGCGACATATTTGCGATGTCTTGGAACAGGGATAGCGACGTTCTGATACCTCTCTGTGACATATTTATACGTCGGTAAACATCGCTAAATTGCTGTAAAAAATTAAAAAACATTTTGTTACATAATAATTTATATAAAAATATTCAGCCTGCAGTTTATACAAATATATTTATATTTTATAAAAATAGATTGTCACACATAAAAATATTAAACACCGATAAATTCAAATCTACTATCACTGTTGGCTAATGTCATACAAATTCATACATATATAAAAGTCTGAAATAAATATCCTCATGTCACAAAAAGAATATATATACAACTATAATGCCCCTGAAATTCAACTAAGGATATTACAGTAAAATTGGTATATTTTATTTTATTTCAAAAATATTAGTATTTTATCAGTGCATTTACATAATAGTTATTTGATTTTAGAAACCCATTTTTTGTTGCAATCAATTTAGATGGGCAACGTGACCTCAAATCCCAAAATTGATTTATATAACCCCTAGCCAAATATGACTTACTAAGCACATGACTTCGGTGTTACATTTATTCGAGTCCCTACAGGCTCCAAAATAATATTAAATACCACGCACATTTATTTAGTTAAAAGTCGACCTTTCTTGAATAATTAAACCAAACCGAGATCGAACCATAACTTGAACCCGCAAACTAATTTGTCTAGCCCATGCACAACACCACACACCCATCCCCCATATTTTTACACACCAAACACTATTTTTCCCACACCAAATCCTATATTTTACTCTCTTTTAATCTAAATTCAGCATTTACCTATTTTGGCATGTTCCAATGGACCATTTTACTTATATTGTACCTCATATATACCATATGGGAAGGGGGGGACCAACCCACAGCCCAAGGAGATTTTCCCACTGGTTATACAAGTTTTATACACCCTAACATCCTTTTAACCATTGGATTTTAGCCTATATCCATCCATCCATCCATCCATTCATTTAATACCAACATATATATAACCTATTCTAACATTGGAATCCCACCCCCATGCAAACTTGCAGCCGACTCCTCCCTTCTCTTCACGGGTGCTTCTTCTTCCCATCTTCTTCTCCACATCTCCATCTCATTCTGCATCCCACCACCGACAACAACACAACCACCGACAACAACACAACCACCAACCCGACGACCTCCTCCCCCTAACCCGCGGCCCACAGCAACATCAGCCGCCCCTGGCAGCCGTGCACCACCTCTCCACCACCCCACGGTCGCTCTACGTCGACTACAGGTCGACCTAAAGGCGGAGTAACTCCTTCGTGAAGTCTGAAAGCAGTCGGACTTCAACCGAACCCCGTAGGCATCAAGGCTTGGTAAGTTGATCAAACCCTCCTTCCTTCATGTATGTATGTATATGTTAGAGAACCAAGAACCCATCCAAACATGATCAAGAACCCCCTCCCTTCTTGTATATAACACATGCAACCTACTAGTTGATCATGCAAGCACATTCATAGGTTTTGTTAAGTTGTAGCATGCAATATGAGTTGTTTAATTTTAAAGGATTTAAATTCAGATTTTAATATTAATTTCAAAAATTATTAGGTGTTATTTCAGATTATATATATATATATATATATATATATATATATATATATATATATATATATATATATATATATATATATATATTAAAGCATGTATATTAGGGTCTTAGACTATGAACAATTGATCACTAAGCTGTAAGGAACTTGTACGTGTGTATTGCATGCTTAAAATAACGAATATATATATATATATATATATATAAAATATACATACAATTATAATGTTAAATTATATATATTATATACGTATATGCGTGTTCTCCATCTTATGGTTGAACTTAACATGGGGTGTACGATAGCGTACAACGTACCGCACTTGTCATGCGTAGTGTCATTGGCACCATCAACGCGTCGTGGTTGACAAGCGCGTGACGATTCTGTAATTTATATAAAAGTATTATATATTAGAATTATTTATTTATTTATATATTACTGATAGAGCACGTCGGAGATGCCGCGCCATCGGACGTGGACTTGAGACTCACTACATCGCAGCAGCAGACATAAGGCAAGTGTACCTTGCCTTGTTCATAGTAGATTGTGCTCTAATTATTTTATTTTTGTTATTTCTTTTATTGCTTGTAATTGTGATGACCTAGGAACACCACGATACTTAGCTTTCGGATTACATTCGGGTGCCGACTTCTGTACGTGGAGTTCGGGTATCGTTAGTTGTATTGTCAGCGCTTACCTACTCGTGCTACTCTTGTATGATTTACCAAAGGACACTATACTCGACTTTCATGCACATGAGTCACTCTTGAGATATTCAAGGATCCCGGCTTCTGTTTTAGGACAGGGCTGGAGACTTGTACTAGTGTTATTATTTACACATTGACTTGATAGATAGAGATTGTCTTGCGTTTCGTGACATGAGGCGTGAGATACTTGGGATTGGGAAGAACTTACCATACCGCCGGGCTACCAAACTCTACTAGTATTATAGTACTGCAGTTACCTTAACGGAGCTTGTACGTACCTACTACTATTATTACTACTATCAATAGTACCCCTAGTATATGTATGAAACCTGGTGGTTTAGCGGACAAGTATGTTTTTACTTGGATACACATAGATGGATTATGTTAGATACCCTGAGCACACTTCTTTTCATTATTTCTTATCATTTACAGTACTTGGCTTAAGTTATTCTTGTACCTTGCTATGTCCCCTGAGGACCTGAATCCAGATTATGTCCCAAGGTATAGTTGAGGAGAGTTATCCCGAGGTTTACGGGACATGAGCTGACGTTGGAGCTGTACTTGTATCAGAGGACGAGGTTGTGCTCGAGGACTTCTCTTGAGCACATTTACTATTTTATTTACTTTTCATGCTCTTTAGATATAGAGACTTATTTCTGTGACCACTGGATAGATGTACTCAGTTTTATTTCTTTTCTTTAGTTTTGATGACGGGTTGTTCCCCGTGATATTATATAGTTTTGGACTTGTGATGGACAGTTTTCTTTATTTATTTTCTTGACTGTTCTATCTTCTTGTATTATGATTACTGTCTGTGGATGAGATTATTTTAGATTGTATACTGTGACATGAGTAGTAGACTTTATTTATCTATATTACAGCTTAAGTGCACTCTAACGGGTCCATTAAATTAGATTTTTTATTAGAGTTGTGTTGTTGGCCATTGCCACGTGGCTAGTCGCTCTTTATTTTGGGACTAGGGCATGACAACAACAGACCCAAAAATGGGCCAATGTCACACAAATTCCTAAAAATGGGCCAAATTCACACAAACTCATAACTATCTGTCCAACTTAGGACTAATGCTGATAAGGAAAAGTAAGAGGAACACCGTCGCACAACTGGAATACGATATAGTCCAACTGGCCATGTGAAAGCGCCACCAATGTCGAACTGGGAGGCAGTATCATCGGTGGAGTCAGTGTCGATGCCGGTGAACCAGGAGGACGTATCCGCTCCAATGCTGATAGGCGATCATTGTATGAATCCATGACACCTATAATCCGAGTGACAGAATATTGTATTGATGCTGTCAGATTCGTAATGTCCCGCTGTGTCGCCTCGGTCATGGTCCTGAGCTCCAAAAGGTTTTGCTCGAGCGCATCAAAACTTGCTAAGATTCTCGCATCGTCCATCTGCGGCTGGGACTGGGGCTGCTGCAAAATCAGTCTCATCATCTCGTTACGCAGAGACGTAATTTGATGGTCAACTCTCTCCTGCTGGACTCACAATGACTCCTGGAAAGGCTGTGGGGTTTGCGCAGGGGCAGAGGGGGTCCTAGAGCCCTGCGTCACAATATCGGCGCTGTAGGATCCCGTACCGTAGTACGTACCCCTCTGAAGACCACCAACGACGGTCTGTCATAGCTCGTCATCCGACGGAACTGGGTGGGCTGGTAGCTTCGAGTAAGTACCGGCCTTTCCCTCGGGAGGTGCAGACGCAACATATTGTGTTGACAGCTCATAGAGCCGTAGATACTCATTCTAGAAAAAAATGAATCGCTTGATAAATATACTTGTTACTAACTACATGTATATTTATTTGCATATTTTCTAAGTTGTTCAAAAGCAGGGGTACCCGGTGTTATAAACCAAAAATATAGGAATAGTTAGTGTAAATAACCCTATTATCTAAGAAAATTATTACTAACTACATGGATATTTGTCCTTTTAATCTGGTCATTCTCGAAAGTTGGAATCCTAATCCTCTGAGTCAAGTCTCGAAGAGCCTCTTCTATTCTAGATCTGGGAACCTAAAAGTGGTAAAAGAGGGGTTCGATATCAGATGGGTTATAACTGCTGGATCTGTCCCTTGTTAAAGAGTGAAGAAAGGCGAGCGATAGTGAGTCTAAATGAACGGATAGAAGCTACTATAGTAGCATTAATTCATGCTATAAAGAAAAATCTGTTAAGAAAGATATGATCTGATATTTGACCATAACTACTAGGCAATCAGTCGCAGGAGTAAAAAACCTTTTTTGCATATTTTCTAAGTTATATTAAAATAAAAAATGTAAATTAGTACTTACGTAAGTCTGTGTGGCCCTATCATCGATCATTTGTCCGTCCTTCCGATGGGTGACGAGAAAGACGATCACCATGTTAGCATCTTTACCCCTCTGGACCTGTTAATTACAAATAGATATATTGTTACTAAAACTAACCATTTTATCCTACTTTGATTAAAATAATATATATATGTTCAAATACTTACCATGGGACAAAAATATTCTGTCATCGGAATTGACCCACCACACCACTTTCTTGCCTTCTTCCTGGTCGCCTTCGCCTTCTCCGACTTTTTCTTGTAATTAGGATCGTCGAATCTAGCCCTCATCTGAGATCACTTCTCAGTCGTGATCCAACCTTGGATTGGTTTTCCCAAACGATCATGGTCCTTCTGATCATTGATCGCATCCCGGACTAGCTTGGCAGCAACGGAAGGAAATATCTCCTCGATCACCTCGGTCCGGTGTGGTGGGTAGAAATAGGTGTCCCACAAGAAGTAATATAGTAAGTTATGTAATATAAATAAATTAGATGATCGACATTAAAACCAAATATATTTTTATCTTGAAGTGCTTAAACCAGAACGCCTTTCTCTCGTTTGGAGCACCGGAGTAGTTGGTCCAAGGGCCACCATAATTGTACCTCAAAAAGAGCTCTAGGCATCTCTGTACCCTCGACGGACGATATCTATAAAAAGATTATATATATATATATATATATATATGCATAAGGAAGTGTTAACAAATTAACTTACTTTATGCCGTCGGCCCAAATCTCCATTCGATGCTCGTCCGGAGGCGCACATGATACTGCGTGTCACGCCCCAATCCTGAAGGTCCCGACAACGCCCCCACCGGACGCGAATCGTTGCGGCTCTTCCGCGGGGCGTATATCGTTTTCCATCGAGGCGTGATGCCGTGCGAGTCTGGGTTTGCGCTCGCACAAGGCAACTTTGTTAAAGTTGTGGCTATCATCGAACCGATCAAGTACGCAGTACAGGAAAAAACAATAATACATCTGAGTATACGGGACAAATCTCAAGGCACGTGGTTCTTTGAATACAATGGCATCGTTCTATACATTATGTTCCTCTATACAAAAGCAGCTCAAAATAATCGATACGGTTTAAGGCATCGACACCAGATTTTTGGGTCCTGGATGAGGCACAACTATCGCTTCCTCGGACGATCCAGCACCTGTGAACAAGCAAACTGTTGGTCGATCAGTTCTTTAGAGAAAATACTGGTGAATATAAAATCAACGAACATAATCAACATTCACTAAAACCAACACTAAGTAATTATGCTATAAAATATTATATTACTAGTGATCTTTCTAGTTTTACCTAGGTTCGTTACATGCAGTACGGGAATGGAGTCGTATTACTTCTTTTTGGAAATATCCTTGAAATCAAAGTTCATGTTCGATATACAAGCAAGCAGGAAAGGCAAGCAGTTCATGTACGATAAGTAAGTTCATTTAATAACTCTGGTGTGTAGCGTATCGCGTGCGCCATATTTATTTCTTTAAAGACTCTAGTATGCATCTAGTGGACTATCTTTTTTATACTATTCAAGGCGATCATCACATTCAAGCAAGCATGCAAGTCTAAGTATGAAGCAAGAATTATGCAAAACAACATATCACTTATATAGTAATTCTTACCCCTTATCGAACGGTTATCCCTGCAACAGACATACAAGTTAGCAACATATGCATATATAAACAAGGTTCTCTTTACTTGTCCGTCTCCGCATCAAAATGTTACATATGCAAGAAGGCTAGCCTAGCATGCGCCATAACTATACGATGGTCCCCGAGTATGGACCCTCGGGATTAGCAATTGGGACGTACAAGCCCTTCTCACTAATGACGGATTGGCTAATAGCTGCGAAGACACATGGTTGCTATTCATTAAAATATGCTCAAAATAGCAGTCGAGACTCATGGTTCAGCACTACATTAAAAGTCAAACCCCCTAATCGCGAGGATTCCAAGCCTCAGGGTGTTCGATTAGTCTCTCCCAGGATGAACGTTTCCTTGTGCCCCAGGAACCGTTCGAGAGACCCGATACCTTGTGCACAAGTTGTCAGACCAATGCATAAATACAATTCTTTTAGATAAAGACTATATGATGCACATGTCCGTGAACAAGCAAACATGATATCAAGCGATAGAGCCATATCTCTTAATTCTTTTCTTTCAATTAATTCGATAGGTTCAATCATTTTGATAGGTTCAATCATCTTTCTTTCAATTAATTGAAATGTTCAATAGCATACAATACAAGTTATTCAAACAATTATATCTTTCAAATATCAATGACAAGCAAAATATGGCATGATTCTTCTCTCTTTTTTAGCTAAGCATGCGGTTCTACTCTTGTTTTAGCATACGATGGAAACATATGAATATTTTTTTACTCTTATTTATTAGCATGTCAGCGGTTCGTTCGATAGCGGTGTTCGTGTAACTAAGCATGCAATATTCTATTCTTTAACTTAGCATGGCAATGGTTCTATCTTTTTTAGACAAGCATACAAGTTCTCTAGTTAAGCATGCAGGTTCTCGTTCTATCATTCTTATGCTATCGTTATCTTATTAAGCAAACAAGCATTACAAAAACTCAGATTCATTATTAAGGCGTACAAGAATCAGAGAATAAAGTTTTGTCCACTCACCTAGATCAGTCATCTTCTGGTTCAACAATGAGCTTTCTAAGAAGATTTCTTTTTTGATTCAGCAAACCGATATCGCTTGTACATAGTGCCAACGCGGAGCGGGATACTACACTGTGAGGGCTGGGCCTTGCCCATCTTCTTCTTGGTCTCAATGGTACCCTCAGCAGAAGGAACGGTAGACAGAGGAGTAGTAGGCTCCGTCCTGGAACTACTCATCCCAGGAGTACTGTCATGAGAAGGTGCAAGTGGTCGGAAGAGTGGAGTACTGCTCGTCCCAGGAGTGCTCATCCCAGGAGTACTATCATGAGGAGATGCAAGTGATCCGTTCCTAGTACTCGGTACTGAAGGAGTGCTGCCGCTCGGAGCACGATATCCTCTAGATGTTCCTCTACGTCCGAACCCTCCGCGTCGTCCTTTTATAACTGATAACAATATATAATGATAAAACAAATACGCATATATATATATATATATATATATATATATATATATATATATATATATATATATATATATATATATATATATAATGAAGAAAAAAAATAAAATAGACCCAGAGCAACCCTCCGTTGAATTGCACAAAAAGTCTAGATAACCAAAAAGTGTAGAGTTTTGGCAACAATATCCGATAAGTCTAATCCAGAAAAATACAGTACATATCACAAGACTAAATGGATTTTATTTTATTTTCAATCCTCTTCTGAAAATTAATCTTCTTCATTTTCCTCGTCCTCCTCGACCTTGGACTCCTCTTCTTCTCTTTCATCTAGTTCATCTTCCTCTTCGGATAATTCTACATCTTCAATACGATTAGTCGTGTAATGAGGAACTTCCGTTGAGTCTATCTCTATAATATTTGTTACAAGAGGTAGCTCATCCTCCTGATAAGTTATTTTATTAACGTCAAAGGTATATCTAGCTTTGGTCCTGCATACTGTTCACCAGTCCGACCTCGTTGTTCCCCATTTAGGATAAGTTATAAAGTATACGAGTTGTGCCTGACTTGATAGGACAAATAGTTTATAGCCTTGATATCATCGCCGGTAGTTTATATCCACAAGACTATGCTTGTCTATTTTTTAACCTTGATCTTGGATCGGATCGAACCATTCACACTTGAATAACATGATCTTTGCAGGCCCTGTTCCATAATTATATACCAGCTCCACAATCTCCCGTAAGATGCCATAAAAATTATTGCCTATGTCGACATCTTTATAGTTCGAAGATTTGATACACAAATAACTATTTTTGGTGTCCTCGAGATCTAGAAAGTTGTCTCTGATCGGGGCAAATTTGACTTGAACCTAAACCTATTTACACATTAGCTTGGCCATATTTTGACGGCATAAATTGACCCCTTAGCTATAGTTCTAATAGATTCATTCTCAAGTGTTGCATTTGGACGATCGACCTAAATACCATAAGATAAGAAATTAAGTTCAACGTTCTGTTTATTATTGTGTAAAGTGCATATACAAAAAGTAATTACCGAGCTCCTTACATATGCGCTCAACCAAGAAGAAAAATGACGTCTTATTTCTTATTCTACTTCTTCGTCTGTTATGTAGGGTCTAACTGACCTCAGCTCAACATTATATGTGCTAAAAAATAACGAAGCAACCGCCGATTAGTAGCATAACATTACCGAGCTTATACTATTACATTGAGATGATGTAAACGCGGACGTATTAATTACTTACCCCTCTAGCTTCTCTACTTCATCCTCGTCACAATTGAGTAATATATACAACTGAGCATCCCTTAGCTCGTCGTCATTCAAATATCTCTTCTTTATTTTCTCCGAAGGATTTTCGGACGTATTAAATACTTTTAGTATTGCATCATTAGATTCCTGATATCCATCATTATTTCTCAGAGCTCTTGTTCGATTAGTAGCAATATGAGGTTTGAAATACGTCGAGCAAAAGTTTGTAATCTACTCGAGAACATAAGCTTCACAAATAGAACCCTCAACTCGTGCCTTATTTTTCACCTTTCTCTTTAGGTGGTTCAGATGCCACTCGAACGGGTATATCCACTGATAGCCGACAGGCCCACCAACACGTGCCTCATAGGAAAGATCAATGGGCAAATGCTCCATTGAATCGAAGAATCTAGGAGGAAATACCTTCTCGAGCTTGTACAGTGTTACCGTAATGTCCTTCTCTTGGTTTTCTAGACGATCGACGAGCAACTTAGTAGAACAAATATCAATCCTCGTTCACGATATACGTATTTGGACTATATTTTTATTTTAGCATGGTTGCATGTGCGTAGAGACTAGACCCATTCTTTGGTTTAACCTGGTTCATGGTTTATTTTGTGGGTTGGTTAAACTCATGAGAACCTTTGGTTCAACCCTCAAACCCTACCATATATAACCCAATATTTTCTCTCTCTCCTCACTTCTTCATTACTTCCTCCTTTTTTAGTTTTCTCTCCCCATTTCATAGACAAATACACCTTGCATGAGAAATGGAGAAACTCTTCATATTATGGTTCCATTATGTTTATTATGTGTTTCTAAGCACTTTTAGGTTTTGAAGTTTTCTGTTTTGATGGATGGATTTGTCACGACCCGCACCCGGAAAATCGGACATGAGTCGTGGGTACGTCCAGCCTACGCCGCAGCATCGGCGGTAGAACGCTGTCTAGGTCAACTAACTAAATAATAATCTCACACAAAAATCGGCCATGACCTCTCCAAAAGGAGGGCAACCACACAAACAATATATATAATCTGCCAAGATCTCAACTCCAAACGGAGGAGCAATATCAAAAGATAATCTCAAGTACTCAATCACGAATCTAAGCACGATAGATAACAAAGAAGACTAACAACTATAAAGTCTAACCACCAACTACTACTACAACAACCACAACATCAATAATAATAATAATACAACAATGTCCAAAATAATATACAAGCAAGGTCTCAATCCAAAACTGGAGACAAATCCGGTGCTAAAGCTAATAAAAACAACAACAAGTCCCAGTGATCCCGGCTACCAACCCGAAAATCACCCCTAAACTAGAGGGTCCCTGTCTGCACCATCGACAGGCTCAGGTCCATAAAACGTCGGACACCAATCCTCCGGATACTCTGAAAAATATGTCCAGTCAGGACTGGAGCAAGTACATCTCTAACAGCAGTTCCATTTAAATGATAAAAACTATAAAACAGTTATAGCAAGTAGCAAGAAAAATAGAGCAAGTATGAACAAGAAAATATGTAAGTCACTGGTGCATAAAGGTAAAGATGCATGGATATCAGAGCAAGATAGTAATAACTACAAGATACAGAAAATCTAAGCTAAGATCAAGTCCGTGCACATGAACGTGTAGTGAGTCCAGCATGAAAAACATGTAGTGAGTCAAGTCCAGAAACATGTAAGTGAGACCAACAAGAATGCATGAGAGTCCAGACTATAAAGAATGAACTCGGTGTCTTTGAAATACTTGTTTCGACATGTAAACGGCTAGGGGTAAGTACGGCTCACCGCGCACTGGGTGCACGGCTGCTATCATTCCAGATTAGACCAGAGGGAGTGATTCCTGATGATGCCAGATAGGAATGTTTACATGTCTACTCGAGTATTTCCCCGCCCCGACTAATACAAGTGGATCCAAGACCCGACACGCAAATCAAGATGAGTCCAGCCTGAACATGAATGATGCCTGTAGTGATGCCTGTAGTGATTCCAGAATAGAGGCCAGAAACATGAAATGTACGTGTCGCAAGTAAATGAATCCAGAAATATCAGTCAGTGTCCCGTGTTGTGCCAGAATAATCATATGATACTATACTAGAAGCTGAATCATAATAATCATCAGATAATGAAAACTATCAGAGAATATACTCGCCTGACGTCCTGAGCAACCGGCGATCCGAACCGGTGTCGCAAGAACCTAATGCGAAAAGCAAGGTTAAACAGGGTTCTAATGAGTTAAACAGATATAAAATAACTAAAAATAGGCTTCTAGGGTCGTTCTAGGTCAAACGGGTCAAACCGGTGAAATCTAGGTCAAAAAGTCAACTCTGGGTCCAAAAAGTCAACTCTGGGTCAAAACTAGGTCAAAAGTTGACTTTGGCGGTTAACCGAGTCAACTACGGTCAAGTCTGGGTCAAACTAGGGTGCTCCTGAAATTCTAGGTCAAACCGAGCTCATTAAGCTACTAAACTCACAAACTCGCCTCCTTGAGATACCGGGATACCCTCGGTATCCGATACCTCAACCTAGGCTACGCACCCCGCCTATACCCTCTAAAACCTATGCTAGCACGCGTAAATATATACACATAAGCATATAAAAATCACTCCAAAGCATTTTCTAGGCTAATGCTCAAATACCCCGCTCGAAACTCAATACCTTGAATATCTCAAGGTATCGAGATACCTCGGTATCTCAAGGTATTGAAGTTTCGCCCTAAGGTCCTCTAACTAGCTACCTAGCTATTAATTATGCACCTAGTTATTAATCTAGGCTAGGTAATATAGATATCTACTATATTTATATATATCTAAGTATGTATATACCTATGTATATAGATATCCACACACATTTACCCGATTACCCATATACCTTACCCTACGCATAAATATATATACTAACTATAATATATATCTAGCTCTAGGTATATATATATATATCTATGCATATAGATATAGGTATCTACCATATCTACCTATCTATCTATCCATAGATATCTATCTATCTATGTATTTAATCTATTTAACTATCTACGTATCTATCTAGCTACCTATTTATCTAATATCTATCTATTCACCTATCTAACTATCTATCTATTAATCTACCTATCTATCTAGTTATCAATATATCTAGCTATCTAGCTATTTACCTATCTATCTATTACCTATCTATTTATCTTACATAACTATCTATAAACTTATCTATCACTATCTCTATAACAATCTATCTATATAACTAACTATCTAACTATTAATCTATCTATATAGATATATAGATCTATATAACTCACTCTAAGCTACCTCCTACTACCCGCTGCTTGCTGCTGCTACTAGCGCTGCGCTGCTGCTCTTGCATTGCTGCTGCGGCTGCTGCATCTCATAAACTGCTGCTGCTGGCTGCTCCTACATGGAGCTGCTGCTGCTGCTCTCCTAGCAGCAAGCTGCTGCTGCAGCTACTGTTTTCTGCTGCTGTGCACAGCACAGCAGCGGCTGTGCACGCTGGCAGCGCTGCACTGCCTCCCCTGCTGCTCGCTGCCCCTCTCGCTCTGCCACACGCCCACACATAAATACATACACACATATATATATATATCACTATATATATATACATACATATATATATACCATCTAACATATAAATATATATACTAACACACACACACTAGCATATATATTAACACACACACACACATAATTATACACAAACACACCTCTATATATACATACACACATATACACAAACACATATCTCTATATATATATAAACACACATATATCAATATACTCACATATATCTATATATATATATATACACTAATATATATATCTATACATCTACACACACACACACACTAACATATATACTAATATCTATATACCAACACACTCTAACATATATCTACACACACATATACACTCACATATCTATATACATAATATAACTCTATATAGCTATATATATATACCACTAGATATATATATATACACAAACTAATATCTATATCCTAACACACACACACACTTAAACACACACTAATACACACACCTACACACTCACAAACACACTAACACAACACCACACACAACAACACACAACCCACACGCCCCACACACGCCCAACGACCCCGACACGCCCAAACACCTAAAAATATATAAAATATAGCTCGAAAACTCTAGCACACACTCCCCGATACTAACCCAATGCGCACACAATCCCGAAACGAGGAAACCTAGTCGAAATGGCCGTTCGGTCATTTCGACGAACACGTGGTGCGCGGCTCGAAAAACCTCCTGAAACGCACACCAAACGAACTCAGAATCGGCCCAAAATTTACCCACGCGTCCTAAACGATGTCTAGATCCTAGAAAATGCGCTCCCGCGTCGATTCTAGGCCCGTGGCGGAAACGCACACGCACTTAGAATCGGCGACGACGAAAAGCCCCAATTTCGCCCGAAACTCCCGTTTCTCCGCGACGCGGCTTCCCGTGTCCGAACGGAGACACGCTCTCACCCTCACGACACCCGACAACGTCTACCTAGGTCCATCTAACCTAGGGCATCACCCAAAATTGGGCCAAATTCGGATTTCACCCGAAATTGACACAAAACATAGTGTTAAAGTCTCTAAACCCAACCAAACTAGTTCCAACTTCCTCCTACGGGTAGCCTAAGGGTCTAGGAAGGTTCTAAACTATTAATTACACTATAAAAGAGTAATTACAAGGGGAAATTTAGGGTTTACCTCTTGGGAGTTGGAATCCCAAGCAAAAATCTCCAAAATGCTCCAAATCCTCCAATCCAAGCTTCCAAGCCTCAAATCCAAGCTCCAACACCAAATCTAGGCTCTACCCACCTAGGTTAGGGAAAGATCTAGGGTTAGGGTTAATCATAAAGAAGAATAGAGGAAGAAAGAAGAGAAATGGAAGCTTACTTGAAAGTGGAAAGAAGAAAAGAAGAAGGAAGAGTGGAAAATGGAGAAGAAGAAGAAGAAGAATAAAGAATGAAGAAGAAGAGGAAGTGGGGAAGAAGCTCCTGCTGGTTCACACGGGTCTGGGAAGGGTTTGGGGCCGGCCATGCTAAATATAAGGGTTACACTAAGTTCCACATTCCCAAAACGCCCATACTCACTCGGTTTTGGGCTCCGGGTTCCAAATGCGCTCAAACTAGTTCCAAATCTCTCCCACTAACCTCCTAAAAATAAAATAAATATTCTAAGCCCCAAAATAAGTCTCACAGGGGTATGGGCTGGGTCGAACATGGGTCCACTAGGGTCTGACATGGGTCCAGGCTAGCCAAAATCCTAAAACAATCAAAATAAAAATAATAAAAAATAATGCAATCACTAATTAAATATAAATACAATTAATTATAAATAATACACAATTAACCAAATTAAAAATAAAAAAAAAATATCCGGCTCTGGAAATGGGGTGGTGACAAGCCTATCCTCCTTAGAAAATTTCGTCCTCAAAATTTAAAGTCAATCACACTCTCTCTAGGTCAAACCCCCAACAATCACAGTCAAGAGATTCTACCTATACAACATACAAGATCAGGGTCCTACTGGTCGTGTTATTACAGTCTCAATCGGGGTCACTACACTATCTACCACAGCACAAAGAAAAAAGTCTAACAGGTACTAATGAAGCACACCACAAGGAATGGAAAGGACAGGAAGAAGAAACAAGAGACAGACCTGCTAACCCGACATCCGTAGCATCGGCCTCCTCGACCGTCAACGCATAAGCCCTGCCCTGCTGGGGTGTATCCCTCTGCTGGTGCGGGGCATGATGCTGTGCCACAGATAGCCTAGCTCCAACTCTCTGATCCTGTGCTCCACCCAATGGAGGTGCAGTGGAGCAATCTCGCATCTGGTGAGCAGCGGATCCACAGAACAAACACACCTTCAGCCTCCTCCTACAAACATCCTAAGTGTGTCCTGCCTTCCTGCAGTAGGCACAAGTGGAAACCCTCTGATCCTGACCCTGCTGCGCTGCCTTCTGTACATAGGGACGCTTAGCTGGTTCCGTACTGCCACTCGCACTGCCTGAATCATCCCTGCCTCTCTTGGACTTGAGCTCCAAGTCATCCTCTGCTCTCTGAGCATCTCCTACTATCTGCTCGAAAGTCGCCTCGCGGTCGCTCCTGGTCAAAGACTTGACCGCCATAACCAAGCCCTTGCGAAACTTCCTCGCCTTGGCTGCCTCACTCAAGCCATCCACGAATCTGCCCAAACGGCAGAACTCCGCTGCGTACTCGTCCACCGTCATGCTCCCCTGGACGAGTGCCTCAAACTGGCTCTCCAAAGCACTGAGCGCCACATCTGGGAAAAACTTCTCCTTAAAAAGCCTCTTGAAAGCCTCCCAAGTAAGCCCTGGCGCCGCGATCCTCGTATCTGTGCGATACCACGTCAAGGCGAGGTCGAACATCTGACTGCCCGCTGCCTCTATCTGCAGGCTGTCTGGAATCTGTGCCAGCCTGAAGATCCCCTCAATCTGCTCTATCCAGTCATCCGCGTACAGGATCCCTTCTGTACCACGGAACTCCTTGGGCCGCATCCTCTGGAAGTCAATGATACTGCCCGGCCTCGGGTGCTGAATCTGATCTGCCTGTGGCTGAATCTGTGCCACTCTGTCCACTGCCGTCATGGCCACCTGGTGGGCGTTCTCAATGCCCAGCCTCATCACATCCACCTGACGGTGCTGCGCGTCCATCATCTCCCTGAAGAATGCAAACAACTGCGCGGCATCTACTGGAGCAGGAAGTGGTGGAGGAACCACCGGAACGACTGGGGTAGTCCTCGGATCGACAGGTGAAGGAGGATCCCCGAAAGAAGCAGATGCTCCCTCAACCGCAGGAGTGGTGAGTGGAGCGGTAACAGCTGCCTGAATACGAGCTGGACGAGAGGTAGCAGACCTCTCAGTGGCAACTGCTGGAACGGTACGATGGGATCGTGTCTTCGGAGGCATCCTGAACACAGATCAAAAGAAGTCAATACGGCGCAAGATACGATATCATCAAGAAAGGACAGTAATATTTCAAAAGAAGCAATTTCAGAATAATTAGATTGGAATTGTTCCTAGTCGTGATTGAGTACACACTCATCCTAGATCCTAGATCCTATAGCAGGCTCGCAGCAGTACAACTAAGTTGTTGTACCACCACGACATCGCACTAATTGCGAATCGAGACCTGCATGGGGCCGCCACCAAAAACGTGTCACGACCCGCACCCGGAAAATTGGGCATGAGTCGTGGGTACGTCCAGCCTACGCCGCAGCATCGGCGGTAGAACGCTGTCTAGGTCAACTAACTAAATAATAATCTCACACAAAAATCGGCCATGACCTCTCCAAAAGGAGGGCAACCACACAAACAATATATATAATCTGCCAAGATCTCAACTCCAAACGGAGGAGCAATATCAAAAGATAATCTCAAGTACTCAATCACGAATCTAAGCACGATAGATAACAAAGAAGACTAACAACTATAAAGTCTAACCACCAACTACTACTACAACAACCACAACATCAATAATAATAATAATACAACAATGTCCAAAATAATATACAAGCAAGGTCTCAATCCAAAACCGGAGACAAATCCGGTGCTAAAGCTAATAAAAACAACAACAAGTCCCAGTGATCCCGGCTACCAACCCGAAAATCACCCCTAAACTAGAGGGTCCCTGTCTGCACCATCGACAGGCTCAGGTCCATAAAACGTCGGACACCAATCCTCCGGATACTCTGAAAAATATGTCCAGTCAGGACTGAAGCAAGTACATCTCTAACAGCAGTTCCATTTAAATGATAAAAACTATAAAACAGTTATAGCAAGTAGCAAGAAAAATGGAGCAAGTATGAACAAGAAAATATGTAAGTCACTGGTGCATAAAGGTAAAGATGCATGGATATCAGAGCAAGATAGTAATAACTACAAGATACAGAAAATCTAAGCTAAGATCAAGTCCGTGCACATGAACGTGTAGTGAGTCCAGCATAAAAAACATGTAGTGAGTCAAGTCCAGAAACATGTAAGTGAGACCAACAAGAATGCATGAGAGTCCAGACTATAAAGAATGAACTCGGTATCTTTGAAATACTTGTTTCGACATGTAAACGGCTAGGGGTAAGTACGGCTCACCGCGCACTGGGTGCACGGCTGCTATCATTCCAGATTAGACCAGAGGGAGTGATTCCTGATGATGCCAGATAGGAATGTTTACATGTCTACTCGAGTATTTCCCCGCCCCGACTAATACAAGTGGATCCAAGACCCGACACGCAAATCAAGATGAGTCCAGCCTGAACATGAATGATGCCTGTAGTGATGCCTGTAGTGATTCCATAATAGAGGCCAGAAACATGAAATGTATGTGTCGCAAGTAAATGAATCCAGAAATACCAGTCAGTGTCCCGTGTTATGCCAGAATAATCATATGATACTATACTAGAAGCTGAATCATAATAATCATCAGATAATGAAAACTATCAGAGAATGTACTCGCCTGACGTCCTGAGCAACTGGCGATCCGAACCGGTGTCGCAAGAATCTAATGCGAAAAGCAAGGTTAAACAGGGTTCTAATGAGTTAAACAGATATAAAATAACTAAAAATAGGCTTCTAGGGTCGTTCTAGGTCAAACGGGTCAAACCGGTGAAATCTGGGTCAAAAAGTCAACTCTGGGTCCAAAAAGTCAACTCTGGGTCAAAACTAGGTCAAAAGTTGACTTTGGCGGTTAACCGAGTCAACTACGGTCAAGTCTGGGTCAAACTAGGGTGCTCCTGAAATTCTAGGTCAAACCGAGCTCATTAAGCTACTAAACTCACAAACTCGCCTCCTTGAGATACCGGGATACCCTCGGAATCCGATACCTCAACCTAGGCTACGCACCCCGCCTATACCCTCTAAAACCTATGCTAGCACGCGTAAATATATACACATAAGCATATAAAAATCACTCCAAAGCATTTCCTAGGCTAATGCTCAAATACCCCGCTCGAAACTCAATACCTTGAATATCTCAAGGTATCGAGATACCTCGGTATCTCAAGGTATTGAAGTTTTGCCCTAAGGCCCTCTAACTAGCTACCTAGCTATTAATTATGCACCTAGTTATTAATCTAGGCTAGGTAATATAGATATCTACTATATTTATATATATCTAAGTATGTATATACCTATGTATATAGATATCCACACACATTTACCCGATTACCCATATACCTTACCCTACGCATAAATATATATACTAACTATAATATATATCTAGCTCTAGGTATATATATATATATATCTATGCATATAGATATAGGTATCTACCATATCTACCTATCTATCTATCCATAGATATCTATCTATCTATGTATTTAATCTATTTAACTATCTACGTATCTATCTAGCTACCTATTTATCTAATATCTATCTATTTACCTATCTAACTATCTATCTATTAATCTACCTATCTATCTAGTTATCAATATATCTAGCTATCTAGCTATTTACCTATCTATCTATTACCTATCTATTTATCTTACATAACTATCTATAAACTTATCTATCACTATCTCTATAACAATCTATCTATATAACTAACTATCTAACTATTAATCTATCTATATAGATATATAGATCTATATAACTCACTCTAAGCTACCTTCTACTACCCGCTGCTTGCTGCTGCTACTAGCGCTGCGCTGCTGCTCTTGCATTGCTGCTGCGGCTGCTGCATCTCATAAACTGCTGCTGCTGGCTGCTCCTACATGGAGCTGCTGCTGGCTGCTCCTACATGGAGCTGCTGCTGCTGCTCTCCTAGCAGCAAGCTGCTGCTGCAGCTACTGTTTTCTGCTGCTGTGCACAGCACAGCAGCGGCTGTGCACGCTGGCAGCGCTGCGCTGCCTCCCCTGCTGCTCGCTGCCCCTCTCGCTCTGCCACACGCCCACACATAAATACATACACACATATATATATATATCACTATATATATATACATACATATATATATACCATCTAACATATAAATATATATACTAACACACACACACTAGCATATATATTAACACACACACAGACATAATTATACACAAACACACCTCTATATATACATACACACATATACACAAACACATATCTCTATATATATATAAACACACATATATCAATATACTCACATATATCTATATATATATATATACACTAATATATATATCTATACATCTACACACACACACACACTAACATATATACTAATATCTATATACCAACACACTCTAACATATATCTATACACACATATACACTCACATATCTATATACATAATATAACTCTATATAGCTATATATATATACCACTAGATATATATATATACACAAACTAATATCTATATCCTAACACACACACACACTTAAACACACACTAATACACACACCTACACACTCACAAACACACTAACACAACACCACACACAACAACACACAACCCACACGCCCCACACACGCCCAACGACCCCGACACGCCCAAACACCTAAAAATATATAAAATATAGCTCGAAAACTCTAGCACACACTCCCCGATACAAACCCAACGCGCGCACAAGCCCGAAACGAGGAAACCGAGTCGAAATGGCCGTTCGGTCATTTCGACGAACACGTGGTGCGCGGCTCAAAAAACCTTCTGAAACGCACACCAAACGAACTCGGAATCGGCCCAAAATTTACCCACGCATCCTAAACGATGTCTAGATCCTAGAAAATGCGCTCCCGCGTCGATTCTAGGCCCGTGGCGGAAACGCACACGCACTTAGAATCGGCAACGACGAAAAGCCCCAATTTCGCCCGAAACTCCCGTTTCTCCGCGACGCGGCTTCCCGTGTCCGAACGGAGACACGCTCTCACCCTCACGACACCCGACAACGTCTACCTAGGTCCATCTAACCTAGGGCATCACCCAAAATTGGGCCAAATTCGGATTTCACCCGAAATTGACACAAAACCTAGTGTTAAAGTCTCTAAACCCAACCAAACTAGTTCCAACTTCCTCCTACGGGTAGCCTAAGGGTCTAGGAAGGTTCTAAACTATTAATTACACTATAAAAGAGTAATTACAAGGGGAAATTTAGGGTTTACCTTTTGGGAGTTGGAATCCCAAGCAAAAATCCCCAAAATACTCCAAATCCTCCAATCCAAGCTTCCAAGCCTCAAATCCAAGCTCCAACACCAAATCTAGGCTCTACCCACCTAGGTTAGGGAAAGATCTAGGGTTAGGGTTAATCATAAAGAAGAATAGAGGAAGAAAGAAGAGAAATGGAAGCTTACTTGAAAGTGGGAAGAAGAAAAGAAGAAGGAAGAGTGGAAAATGGAGAAGAAGAAGAAGAAGAATGAAGAATGAAGAAGAAGAGGAAGTGGGGAAGAAGCTCCTGCTGGTTCACACGGGTCTGGGAAGGGTTTGGGGCCGGCCATGCTAAATATAAGGGTTACACTAAGTTCCACATTCCCAAAACGCCCCTACTCACTCGGTTTTGGGCTCCGGGTTCCAAATGCGCTCAAACTAGTTCCAAATCTCTTCCACTAACCTCCTAAAAATAAAATAAATATTCTAAGCCCCAAAATAAGTCTCACAGGGGTGTGGGCTGGGTCGGACATGGGTCCACTAGGGTCTGACATGGGTCCAGGCTAGCCAAAATCCTAAAACAATCAAAATAAAAATAATAAAAAATAATGCAATCACTAATTAAATATAAATACAATTAATTATAAATAATACACAATTAACCAAATTAAAAATAAAAAAAATACCCGGCTCTGGAAATGGGGTGGTGACAAGCCTATCCTCCTTAAAAAATTTCGTCCTCGAAATTTAAAGTCAATCACACTCTCTCTAGGTCAAACCCCCAACAATCACAGTCAAGAGATTCTACCTATACAACATACAAGATCAGGGTCCTACTGGTCGTGTTATTACAGTCTCAATCGGGGTCACTACACTATCTACCACAGCACAAAGAAAAAAGTCTAACAGGTACTAATGAAGCACACCACAAGGAATGGAAAGGACAGGAAGAAGAAACAAGAGACAAACCTGCTAACCCGACATCCGTAGCATCGGCCTCCTCGACCGTCAACGCATAAGCCCTGCCCTGCTGGGGTGTATCCCTCTGCTGGTGCGGGGCATGATGCTGTGCCACAGATGGCCTAGCTCCAACTCTCTGATCCTGTGCTCCACCCAATGGAGGTGCAGTGGAGCAATCTCGCATCTGGTGAGCAGCGGATCCACAGAACAAACACACCTTCAGCCTCCTCCTACAAACATCCCAAGTGTGTCCTGCCTTCCTGCAGTAGGCACAAGTGGAAACCCTCTGATCCTGACCCTGCTGCGCTGCCTTCTGTACATAGGGACGCTTAGCTGGTCCCGCACTGCCACTCGCACTGCCTGAATCATCCCTGCCTCTCTTGGACTTGAGCTCCAAGTCATCCTCTGCTCTCTGAGCATCTCCTACTATCTGCTCGAAAGTCGCCTCGCGGTCGCTCCTGGTCAAAGACTTGACCGCCATAACCAAGCCCTTGCGAAACTTCCTCGCCTTGGCTGCCTCACTCAAGCCATCCACGAATCTGCCCAAACGGCAGAACTCCGCTGCGTACTCGTCCACCGTCATGCTCCCCTGGACGAGTGCCTCAAACTGGCTCTCCAAAGCACTGAGCGCCACATCTGGGAAAAACTTCTCCTTAAAAAGCCTCTTGAAAGCCTCCCAAGTAAGCCCTGGCGCCGCGATCCTCGTATCTGTGCGATACCACGTCAAGGCGAGGTCGAACATCTGACTGCCCGCTGCCTCTATCTGCAGGCTGTCTGGAATCTGTGCCAGCCTGAAGATCCCCTCAATCTGCTCTATCCAGTCATCCGCGTACAGGATCCCTTCTGTACCACGGAACTCCTTGGGCCGCATCCTCTGGAAGTCAATGATACTGCCCGGCCTCGGGTGCTGAATCTGATCTGCCTGTGGCTGAATCTGTGCCACTCTGTCCACTGCCGTCATGGCCACCTGGTGGGCGTTCTCAATGCCCAACCTCATCACATCCACCTGACGGTGCTGCGCGTCCATCATCTCCCTGAAGAATGCAAACAACTGCGCGGCATCTACTGGAGCAGGAAGTGGTGGAGGAACCACCGGAACGACTGGGGTAGTCCTCGGATCGACAGGTGAAGGAGGATCCCCGAAAGAAGCAGATGCTCCCTCAACCGCAGGAGTGGTGAGTGGAGCGGTAACAGCTGCCTGAATACGAGCTGGACGAGAGGTAGCAGACCTCTCAGTGGCAACTGCTGGAACGGTACGATGGGATCGTGTCTTCGGAGGCATCCTGAACACAGATCAAAAGAAGTCAATACGGCGCAAGATACGATATCATCAAGAAAGGACAGTAATATTTCAAAAGAAGCAATTTCAGAATAATTAGATTGGAATTGTTCCTAGTCGTGATTGAGTACACACTCATCCTAGATCCTAGATCCTATAGCAGGCTCGCAGCAGTACAACTAAGTTGTTGTACCACCACGACATCGCACTAATTGTGAATCGAGACCTGCATGGGGCCGCCACCAAAAATGTGTCACGACCCGCACCCGGAAAATCGGGCATGAGTCGTGGGTACGTCCAGCCTACGCCGCAGCATCGGCGGTAGAACGCTGTCTAGGTCAACTAACTAAATAATAATCTCACACAAAAATCGGCCATGACCTCTCCAAAAGGAGGGCAACCACACAAACAATATATATAATCTGCCAAGATCTCAACTCCAAACGGAGGAGCAATATCAAAAGATAATCTCAAGTACTCAATCACGAATCTAAGCACGATAGATAACAAAGAAGACTAACAACTATAAAGTCTAACCACCAACTACTACTACAACAACCACAACATCAATAATAATAATAATACAACAATGTCCAAAATAATATACAAGCAAGGTCTCAATCCAAAACCGGAGACAAATTCGGTGCTAAAGCTAATAAAAACAACAACAAGTCCCAGTGATCCCGGCTACCAACCCGGAAATCACCCCTAAACTAGAGGGTCCCTGTCTGCACCATCGACAGGCTCAGGTCCATAAAACGTCGGACACCAATCCTCCGGATACTCTGAAAAATATATCCAGTCAGGACTGGAGCAAGTACATCTCTAACAGCAGTTCCATTAAAATGATAAAAACCATAAAACAGTTATAGCAAGTAGCAAGAAAAATGGAGCAAGTATGAACAAGAAAATATGTAAGTCACTGGTGCATAAAGGTAAAGATGCATGGATATCAGAGCAAGATAGTAATAACTACAAGATACAGAAAATCTAAGCTAAGATCAAGTCCGTGCACATGAACGTGTAGTGAGTCCAGCATGAAAAACATGTAGTGAGTCAAGTCCAGAAACATGTAAGTGAGACCAACAAGAATGCATGAGAGTCCAGACTATAAAGAATGAACTCGGTGTCTTTGAAATACTTGTTTCGACACGTAAACGGCTAGGGGTAAGTACGGCTCACCGCGCACTGGGTGCACGGCTGCTATCATTCCAGATTAGACCAGAGGGAGTGATTCCTGATGATGCCAGATAGGAATGTTTACATGTCTACTCGAGTATTTCCCCGCCCCGACTAATACAAGTGGATCCAAGACCCGACACGCAAATCAAGATGAGTCCAGCCTGAACATGAATGATGCCTGTAGTGATGCCTGTAGTGATTCCAGAATAGAGGCCAGAAACATGAAATGTACGTGTCGCAAGTAAATGAATCCAGAAATACCAGTCAGTGTCCCGTGTTGTGCCAGAATAATCATATGATACTATACTAGAAGCTGAATCATAATAATCATCAGATAATGAAAACTATCAGAGAATGTACTCGCCTGACGTCCTGAGCAACTGGCGATCCGAACCGGTGTCGCAAGAACCTAATGCGAAAAGCAAGGTTAAACAGGGTTCTAATGAGTTAAACAGATATAAAATAACTAAAAATAGGCTTCTAGGGTCGTTCTAGGTCAAACGGGTCAAACCGGTGAAATCTGGGTCAAAAAGTCAACTCTGGGTCCAAAAAGTCAACTCTGGGTCAAAACTAGGTCAAAAGTTGACTTTGGCGGTTAACCGAGTCAACTACGGTCAAGTCTGGGTCAAACTAGGGTGCTCCTGAAATTCTAGGTCAAATCGAGCTCATTAAGCTACTAAACTCACAAACTCGCCTCCTTGAGATACCGGGATACCCTCGGTATACGATACCTCAACCTAGGCTACGCACCCCGCCTATACCCTCTAAAACCTATGCTAGCACGCGTAAATATATACACATAAGATATATACACATAAGCATATAAAAATCACTCCAAAGCATTTCCTAGGCTAATGCTCAAATACCCCGCTCGAAACTCAATACCTTGAATATCTCAAGGTATCGAGATACCTCGGTATCTCAAGGTATTGAAGTTTCGCCCTAAGGCCCTCTAACTAGCTACCTAGCTATTAATTATGCACCTAGTTATTAATCTAGGCTAGGTAATATAGATATCTACTATATTTATATATATCTAAGTATGTATATACCTATGTATATAGATATCCACACACATTTACCCGATTACCCATATACCTTACCCTACGCATAAATATATATACTAACTATAATATATATCTAGCTCTAGGTATATATATATATATCTATGCATATAGATATAGGTATCTACCATATCTACCTATCTATCTATCCATAGATATCTATCTATCTATGTATTTAATCTATTTAACTATCTACGTATCTATCTAGCTACCTATTTATCTAATATCTATCTATTCACCTATCTAACTATCTATCTATTAATCTACCTATCTATCTAGTTATCAATATATCTAGCTATCTAGCTATTTACCTATCTATCTATTACCTATCTATTTATCTTACATAACTATCTATAAACTTATCTATCACTATCTCTATAACAATCTATCTATATAACTAACTATCTAACTATTAATCTATCTATATAGATATATAGATCTATATAACTCACTCTAAGCTACCTCCTACTACCCGCTGCTTGCTGCTGCTACTAGCGCTGCGCTGCTGCTCTTGCATTGCTGCTGCGGCTGCTGCATCTCATAAACTGCTGCTGCTGGCTGCTCCTACATGGAGCTGCTGCTGCTGCTCTCCTAGCAGCAAGCTGCTGCTGCAGCTACTGTTTTCTGCTGCTGTGCACAGCACAGCAGCGGCTGTGCACGCTGGCAGCGCTGCGCTGCCTCCCCTGCTGCTCGCTGCCCCTCTCGCTCTGCCACACGCCCACACATAAATACATACACACATATATATATATATCACTATATATATATACATACATATATATATACCATCTAACATATAAATATATATACTAACACACACACACTAGCATATATATTAACACACACACACACATAATTATACACAAACACACCTCTATATATACATACACACATATACACAAACACATATCTCTATATATATATAAACACACATATATCAATATACTCACATATATCTATATATATATATATACACTAATATATATATCTATACATCTACACACACACACACACTAACATATATACTAATATCTATATACCAACACACTCTAACATATATCTACACACACATATACACTCACATATCTATATACATAATATAACTCTATATAGCTATATATATATACCACTAGATATATATATATACACAAACTAATATCTATATCCTAACACACACACACACTTAAACACACACTAATACACACACCTACACACTCACAAACACACTAACACAACACCACACACAACAACACACAACCCACACGCCCCACACACGCCCAACGACCCCGACACGCCCAAACACCTAAAAATATATAAAATATAGCTCGAAAACTCTATCACACACTCTCCGATACTAACCCAATGCGCGCACAAGCCCGAAACGAGGAAACCGAGTCGAAATGGCCGTTCGGTTATTTCGACGAACACGTGGTGCGCGGCTCAAAAAATCTCCTGAAACGCACACCAAACGAACTCGGAATCGGCCCAAAATTTATCCACGCGTCCTAAACGATGTCTAGATCCTAGAAAATGCGCTCCCGCGTCGATTCTAGGCCCGTGGCGGAAACGCACATGCACTTAGAATCGACGACGACGAAAAGCCCCAATTTCGCCCGAAACTCCCGTTTCTCCGCGACGCGGCTTCCCGTGTCCGAACGGAGACACGCTCTCACCCTCACGACACCCGACAATGTCTACCTAGGTCCATCTAACCTAGGGCATCACCCAAAATTGGGCCAAATTCGGATTTCACCCGAAATTGACACAAAACCTAGTGTTAAAGTCTCTAAACCCAACCAAACTAGTTCCAACTTCCTCCTACGGGTAGCCTAAGGGTCTAGGAAGGTTCTAAACTATTAATTACACTATAAAAGAGTAATTACAAGGGGAAATTTAGGGTTTACCTCTTGGGAGTTGGAATCCCAAGCAAAAATCCCCAAAATGCTCCAAATCCTCCAATCCAAGCTTCCAAGCCTCAAATCCAAGCTCCAACACCAAATCTAGGCTCTACCCACCTAGGTTAGGGAAAGATCTAGGGTTAGGGTTAATCATAAAGAAGAATAGAGGAAGAAAGAAGAGAAATGGAAGCTTACTTGAAAGTGGGAAGAAGAAAAGAAGAAGGAAGAGTGGAAAATGGAGAAGAAGAATGAAGAATGAAGAAGAAGAGGAAGTGGGGAAGAAGCTCCTGCTGGTTCACACGGGTCTGGGAAGGGTTTGGGGCCGGCCATGCTAAATATAAGGGTTACACTAAGTTCCACATTCCCAAAACGCCCCTACTCACTCGGTTTTGGGCTCCGGCTTCCAAATGCGCTCAAACTAGTTCCAAATCTCTCCCACTAACCTCCTAAAAATAAAATAAATATTCTAAGCCCCAAAATAAGTCTCACAGGGGTGTGGGCTGGGTCGGACATGGGTCCACTAGGGTCTGACATGGGTCCAGGCTAGCCAAAATCCTAAAACAATCAAAATAAAAATAATAAAAAATAATGCAATCACTAATTAAATATAAATACAATTAATTATAAATAATACACAATTAACCAAATTAAAAATAAAAAAAAATACCCGGCTCTGGAAATGGGGTGGTGACAGGATTAGTGTAGATCTATATTTCTAAACTTAGAATTTTATGGACTTCATGAGTTTTTCTTGGTTTTGATCTATTAAACTTGTGTTTCTTGATCTATTAAACTTGTATTTTTTTCACATGTTAGATCTTTCAATTTAGAGAATTTTGGCTTTTGGTTCACCCAATTTGGACTTAAAATGAAGATTTTATGGACAGAACAAGTTTTCGGGTTCATGGAGCTTTTTCATGACCGAAGCTGCTGTTCTGGGACGAAGGGGCTCCATGCGGCCTTGTGAGCATGCAGTCCATGCGGTCATTTTCTTTTGGACGCATGTCAGTCCCTGCACATGCGGTCTGTGGCCAATGCATGGAACTTGAACGAAATAAAATTTTCTAAGTTGAGAAATTTTACTAAGTCCAAAGGATCCCATGCGGTCTAATGAGCATGCGGCCCAGAGGAGCATGCGACCTCATTAACCCTGCGTCTAGGAGCCATGCTTCCCTCTTCTTCTAGATGCATACCTTCTGACTGACTTGGCACAATATTTCATGGTTTTGTCTTTTCTTCCTGATACACTTTAGGGATTGTCACATCAGTCACTTTATGTCTCATCACTGACACATTATATTTTGTGGCTGTTACTTCAACACTTGTCCCAAGGAGTAGACTTAACCCTGGGCATGCGGCCAAGTGTTCATGCGACCTGGCTTCATGCGGCTTAGAGACACATACACCTTGCTTATTTTGACTGAATGTCCTCTTTACTCTTGTGATCCTATGTATAATTGGTAATTGGACTCGAATACTGTATCCATGCTGATACCACCATGGCCTGAGTATTATCCATGATTTAATATGCGTCGAGGAGCCACACATCCTGTCACGAGTTAAGTGATTATATTTTAGTTGTGCATCGAGAATGCCTCCAAATACCTGAACGCGTGAAATTATATATATGTACATTATTCCCCCAGCACAGACATAATAAGCGAGTCAAACTACCAAAGCGTGGCTAGGTTATTGATTGTATGAATGTTGTATACACCCTCGGGTGAATCCAGATTTGAATTCCATAGATTCGTATCTATAGTGCCCGTACTTTGTACGATATCTTAAGAAAAATTCTTATGTGACCATGCATTGAGATTTCAAGCACAACATAGGGCTAATTAGGTAACTAAAAGTGGTAGTAACATTGGAGAGAACTGTATCCCGAGATCATGCCAACGAACCTTACCACAGATACTGTATATCATCTGCCTTATTGGATTGCAAAATCTGACTTATTATTATGCCGAGCCACTATTTCAATATAAGAATACTGGAATCGCTAATACCGTATTTTTAGCGCAGTGGCCCTACGGGGGACTGGTGCATCCCACAAGTGCTTGTTTTATTATATTGGTTCGGTTAGCTCATGTTTGGCACTTGCGTGATGTGAGAAAACTTATTATGCATTATTCTGAGATAACCTCAGACTCCACAAAATAACAAGCCGTACAAATGATTGGCCGATAAGAAATGAACATGGTTGTGATTGTATCTATTAAGCTAGTAGCCTAGGGAAATAAACTATCATAGTGTGAGGGTTTAACCCTTGTCCTTGTTTGGTTGTAGGGTTGAGCCTTACATGGACCTAAGTTACGACACTGAACCTATGTAATATTATATTATTGTCCTTGGGTTTTTGTTTCTCCATTTCATGCTTTCTTTGTGGTACTTGTTATTTGGGTTCTAACCCCACTGGTTTTGCATGGCCAGGTTTCGAGCCAGCACCCGAGGATCCAGCGTACTTTCCCCCAACTCATGGTGCGCACCAGGACTATGGTCGCAGGGGATAGCAAGTGGGTTTTCTTCTTCCCTGCTCGTCTTGCACATTTACTTCTTTTTTGGCGTTTAGCCACCGACACCTGTTAGCCGGCTCGTCTGGACATTCGATTTTCCTACATGATTGTATTATATCAGACTGCAGCTGATCACTGTCATGTACTTTTGATTGCTCTTCCATCTTTTAATTTTTTTGCACAGTTGGACTCTAGAACATTTTGAAAAAGTATTTGGACGCCTTATTGCTTATCATATATGCTTTATGCTTACTGTTTCTTATTTGAATGATTGAGCCATAAAAGTTCTTGACCATAGGATACTTGATTGTAGCATGCATCCCTTGTCTTATACAGTCGTGACAGATCTCTGAAGAATATGCTAAGCTTTGTCAATGGATCCCAAATGACCTACGGTAAAAATTCCTGAAATACAATCAAAATTAACATCTCCATGAATACGTGGCAATCGTGGCTCTTCATACCCGTCAGTTTGTTCTCCTTGAGGTCGACGCATCTTCTCAAGTTCGACATGTACCTATCTAAAAATTTTAGGCCCTGAATCCACCTACAAAGTCTTCATTTATCCTCATTCTTCAGTGAAATTTTTTCTTAGGTTGCTTAAACTTTCTATTGCCCTCATCTATCAAATGCAATGCAGGACATCTACATATTTCTTCTAAGTCCAACATGGCCTTTGGATTATCTTTTGTCTCCCTCTTTATGTCTATTACAGTATTAATTATGTTGTCAAACATATTCTTCTCGATATGCATGACATCAAGGTTATGTCTGATCAGATTGGTCTCCAATATGGCAGATACCAGAATATACTCCTCTTCATCTAGTTATGAGTGCGACCAAATCCGTCACACTTGTACCCCTTACCAGGCTCTTCGATAGCACTTGGTAAATCTTGTACCTCTTTCCATATCGTGTATCCGGGCCACCTTGGCTGTAGATTGGCCTTCTCTACAACGCCGGCATGAAAATCATTCTTGTTCCTCCGGTACGGATGATCCTTCGGCAGGAATTATCGATGACAATCAAAGAAGCACAGTTTGCTTTCGTGTTTCAAACGGAAAGCCTTAGTGTGGTCCAAGCAATACGTACATGAGAGACGACCATGAGAGATCCATTCGGATAACATTTTATAGGCCGAAAGTCATTGATGGTCCACATAAGTGCTGCCCTTATCTGAAAATTCTGCTTTCAAAAAATATCATACGTGTTGGCACCTACTTCCCACAGTTGATTCAACTCATCTATCAACGGCTGTAAATACACATCGATGTTCCTCTTCGGATTGTTCGGACCCGTGATAATAACTGTTAGGAATATATACAGATTCTTCATG